>JABASD010000029.1:0-166742 GCA_019776165.1 Pogonognathellus flavescens | reverse complement strand
ACCATTCAAGTAGGACCAATTTGCTTGTTGTTTGCACTCATAAATGAACTACTCCCCCATCTGGGGATTTGCCCCGTTGGGGTGTGACCGCGCCGTGCAGCGCACGGGCCGTTTTCTAGTTTATTTATACACGACCACCTTGTGGTTTTTATGCCATTATCAACTTTAGGTACTTTTACTGTGCTGTTGGAGGAAGCAATGCAAGTTCTTTTTCAGTCGTATCTCGTTCCCTGTAGACGAAATCAATTTTTCTTCAATAGGTTAACATCTTTTATCAGGAATAGGGTTATGTACGAATAATTGCATGTGACATTTTGCATAAAGGCAATAAAAATTTCCGATTAAGTCTGCAAATATGTTTGCATTCTGCCTATGGAAGGAAATGGCACGTGTGTTCAGGTACTCTGACTGGCACACTAAGACTCATTGCCAAAGCTAGACAAAATGGATTCAATATTTCCGAAGAGAATTGACCAGATTTACTCGAGTAATATCAAATATGGAAGCAAACCAATTGGAAAAACTTTTAAATGACTTAGTTTATATTGCATGGTGCTTGATACTCATTCCATTTTCTTTACTGCGTCCTATCACGTCGAGAGCTACGAAAACATGGACGCTTTTTCTATTATATTTTTTGTCTCTATGAGCAGCTGCTGCAAAGGTTAATGCAACCATTTGCATTCAATGTATATCTACACTCAAATTGATTCTATAGCCGATTTTTGGTTTCCCTCTTTCAGAAAAGTAGAAATTCGCTACTCAGCCATAATATTCAATTACTTACATAAATTGACTTTTTGTCTTTTTATTAGTCACAGTCATAATAGCCTTGTAGATTGCGCACTTCTGTGTTTAATTACTTTTTTATACCGACCAGACGCCTTATGCCGTATGCTTTCGAATACCAATAATATGTTAACTTATAAACCAAACAGATATTAAGCTACAACAATTTTGTCAAATATTCATTTAAAATGTTAACCAAAAATGCAAACAAGTTATTATTAAAGTACTTCAGGCAGTGCTGATATAATTCGTTAAAAAGTACTCTGAAGAATAATACACCTGTACACATATGACATATATACGAGTCAAATGTTAAACGTCGGTTTTTGGTTTACCCCCTACATTTATGTGGTACAACACGTTATACATAAGATGTATATCCTTAAGCTGATCTTTCACCCACATTCGGTTTTAACTGGAAAAGCTGTCAAGGAAAATCAGAATCTCACAATTAAGAAAATAAACCGCTCATAAAATTCATGCGGGTAGTTAAACCACTTTACATCCGTATTAATCACTTGGTTATACCTAAATGGTAACAATAACCATGAACAAATAATTATATAGCTGTCTAATACATAGTAAGTATTTGTACAATGCTGAAGTAGCAAATGCAGTGAATTAATCGATTTCACTTCTTGACGAGACAAGATAATTGGAGTGAAAATACTTCTCAGCTCAGCCAAAAGCAACTCTGGCTATGGTTCTACACACAAATCGCAAAGGACTTGAAAGATTCTAATAATATATACGATATACTACATTCATATAAACTTGCTCTTGTTATTCTTTGTGTTAATTGGCAGTATAAACGAGTAATTTAATCAATCTATCAATCTGATAGTAAAAGAATCATTAAATTTCCCATACAGCGCGAGTTTTTGTCTCAATGGTCTCCGTTAACTAACAAAGACACTGGGAAAGAATAAAAGTAAAGTACTGAAGCGTTCCTAGTATGAGCAATAGTAATTTAGAAAACCCATTTGCGGCTATGGCTTACAGTGAATTTGAATAATTGTTTACTGAGCTGAACCTTTTCTAATGATAGATAAAAGCGTAAAGAATCCCGACAGGGAAAATTAAGCGGATTCATTGAACAGGAAAGAGAGCGAAGCATGTGGAAGGAATTTTTCGCGTTAAAATACACATACAATACCAAACTACAAGAAACTTCCATCTCTTTTCGCAAAAGTAATATTGCTTACATACCTAACACTATTACCTCCACATTTGTATAAGCCTATACGTAGATTCTTTTCTCTATTATGTTATTCTACAGCACAAAAACGTACCTACTGCTATTATTACACTGTTTGGAGCTAAAGAAAGCACTCTTTGTAATACAAATAGGTATAAGATCACAACGTGAGTTCTTTCAGCTATTTTTATGTTTCACCGAGTGCTAACGCATAATGTTTTGTGTGTGACTGTATTTTTAGTAGACATGGAGTGGGAGAAAGCACACGCGTATCTGTCTAAGCTAATGGTAGACTGTGCAGACTAATTACAAGTGTAGTTGTTCAAAAGCATTCTCAGGTACTATATATTTACATGATGCTGGTGTTACAATCCTTTTAAACCTACCACGACTATTCTGTGTAAACTTTCCCTATTCAACAAACTTGCACAATATTTCTACTAGAAGAGTTGGACCTGCATTTTGCAGAGGAAAGCAAGAGAATGAATGCCTTCGAATAATCTGGGCAAAGACTCTAAAGAGTAAAAAGGACATTGTACGAGCTTTTTTAACGTTCACAGTTTTCAGTAGTATAAATTAAGCTGCAAAACTAGAAAATACACGAAATTCTATTTCACAGCTTCATATAAATATATAGATATATCTGTAGTATCTACTATATGCTCGGGTTTTTGTACCACATGGGCCACATACGATATACGACTATAGAGGTATAATAATATATTCTACTAGTGTATTTTGGTAACACATTACATTACCTTAACATCCTCGTATATTTTTTATAGTAGTAATAGCAATACTACTATATACTGTACTATATATAGCTTGTTACTATATCCGTATAAGTAAGGTTTGAGAAAGTAGAAGTATAAAGAAAGGCATTCGATACAAAACTTCTATCTTTTCATTGCACACAAGGCGGTAATGGTAATTATCATTATCTTTCTAATGTGAATGAAGTTTTTGTAAAGCCACACTATGCTATTCCGATAGTACGCAATTAAGACTAATGCATCTAATTTGGACGAGAAGGAAAAGATGGCATATAATAAGCAGGGAACAGTAGCAGTAATTTTATACTTTGGTGGTGAAGAAAAGAAGAAAGTTGGAATTTTGGAAGTTGGAATCATGCGTCACGTCTATTTAAGTGTCCATAGTGAGTCAGTAGTTTACAAGTGCCATAACTATGCCATTCTCCTGTAAGAAATAGAAAATATTCTCTCGAAGATTTGTAAAGACACTGAAGAATAGAAGTAACGTATAGTCAACATGAAAAAGAGTGGTGTCTCGTCTCGTGTTTTTTGTTGCAACTTTCTAAGCCGAGAGATGGATATGATTTTTAGATCTGGATGGAGAGGAATGAGAAAGCAAAGTGAGTAGTTTTCAGTAAAAGTGGGAAAGTCAAGTCGAGAAGATTTTTACTCTAAGAAAGCAAAAGCAACTGGCTAAGACATGTGCATGTGGATAAGTATACCTATAATAATATTCTTACACACAAACTAAGTATATGCCATACTAGATATACTACTACTACGTGTGGACTATATACTGGGTGTGTGTCCCAGTTACTCCCAAAAGGAGAAAAAAGAAACGGAGAGAATAAGCTTTGCAATGGAGAGGGAACACACACAACGCACAGAGAGAGAGAGAGACTAAGAGCTCAAGTTGCATTCTTTGGATATTGTTGGCTGGTGCTGTTATGTTGTATGAACGTGTATGAATGTCTGTGAATGGGTATAGATTGACTGTGTGAGTTGTATAGCGTGACATGGCATAATGGAATGGCCTGGCATATTTTGAAACGAAATTCAACGATATAAATGCAAGTTCCTTGGCAAATGTATGTATAAATGCAAGATTTCTTCCTTCCTCTCTGCATATTCTTATTTCAGTTGAGTGACGCTCACAAGAGGTGAGCCGGAGCGTTCGTGAGCTCAGCTGAGTTGAAAATTTGGCATTTTCCTCTCACTTTCTCATATGGACTACAATATATTTCGATTTGTGGTTGCCTCGCACTTCCTTGCTTGTCTAGCTCTGCTTATTCTCCTGCCAAAGGATAAAACGGTGACACACAGCCTTACACAATGTACACACCCATATTATATTTTATATGGTCCCACTACATCCAATTCCTTACAATATTTTACGTACTTAAGCCACAATAAAAATAAAACCTACTTGTATTATACAACTAGTAGGCATGTAGTGGTGGTGGTCCATCTGTACGTAAGTACAAGTGCAGATAATAGTATTATATTTTACATAGGTAGTATATAGGTAGTAGGGATATATGCCTATAGCATTTTATTCAAAATATTTATCTAAGTACAAGTTGTGCCTGCGAATGCTGAATGTATGTATATTGATTTGTGAATTTGACGGGTTCGCTTGGTTCGTCTGTTTCTCTACAATTTCCGATAGGCTTGAATGGAAGTCAACGGAGGAGGCAGTCTGTATAAGAAATGAGAACGTTTTTTAACCACGATTCCCGGTTTTGGAATGAATTCAGCTTTTCCTCAAACAACTTGCATGTTTCTGCTGTATACGCCTTATTTTTGTGGCAAAGACAGAGTTAGCTTTTACAGATTTGTTAAACCTAAACCACACAACATTCACAAACACACCAAAAGGGATTGAATGAAAATGAAATATATGTAGGTATATTTTATACTTACTATATAGTTGTACGTAATCGTAACGTTATTCTAGTTTAACGAGAAACTCTAATGTATGCTTTAGTAAGGTTGTTCTAAGATGCATTGCTTGAGATAAGACAATACCTGCGATTTGCTTATTGTTACCTGAAGAAAGATTAGAACATGTAGGTGCTAATAATAATACCAATACCTAGACTCATTACTCACACTGATAGCTGGGATGACAAATGTTAGTATTAAATATTGTCAAAAATCTTTTTTCGTTTTCAGCTATTAAAATTTGACTTCTCACCATTATATTGCTGATTTTGAACGGTTTTCCTTCTTTCTTGTTTTCAAAAAAGTCAAGATCAAAATTGATTTTATAATACTTCATGCAATTTATAATCGAGCTTTCCTAATTAAGCTTTACGCATTTATTTACATAGATACTAATTTTTCAATTATGTACATGTTTCTTATGTAAAATTGACAGATTAAAAGCGAATAAAATATGTTCATTTTTAGTTCAGTTAGTTAGTTAGTTCATTTTTAGACTTTCTAACAACTCAAATGTCGATTAAATAAACAGGTCGCTTTGTTTTTGCGAATCTTGCTTGCGAATCATTTTTGAACTAAACTGATTATTTGGCTAGCGTAAACTTTTGATAATTTTCTGTGCAAACAAATTTTTGGTATCATCAAATGAGTTTATGTGAAATTATTGGCAACGTCGTCGTTTAAAGCGATTTCTGCAGGGAACGTAATGATAATCTTTTACACACAAAGTTATAGAAGCATAGAACGTGAAAAAGTATATGGGTGGCTTTAACTTTGTAGTAGTAGCAGTAGGGACATTGCGTTTTCCTGCCCAATAGGATTACCTCCTCACGTATTCCTCCGTCCAATTATTTCTGATCCTTTAGGTAGATATTCTTAAGTTAGTTGTTATGTTACGCATGAATGCATGAACTGAAATCAAACTTGAAGTGTTTTCTTTGACAAGAAAAGGCAAAGTCACAAAGTACGGTAAGAAAATGTCAGCGTATTTCTTTGACAGTAATCTTTGCTTTGCTTCTTCTTCTCCTTTGCTCTAAATCCATTTCGTTTATGATACTTATTATTATGTTGCCCATATACAAATATGTAGACGTACCAATTCCTTCAAGTTTTATAATGAAGGCGTTTCGTAGTAGCAACTTTGTTGAGCCAAGAGCCAATCTGCTGGTGTTTGTTGAGTGAATTGGATTTCACATCATTATGACTATCACAAACTTCCACATACCTAGTACTCCTATACTTATAGCGCATTTCCAAAGTAATTGGCTACATTGTCGCCAACGTTTACAGGCTTCACACAACTTTACCTCTTTTCCTATATTATATAACATAATATAATATTTTTTCAATTACTATAATAATATTTCTTATATACAGTACTTACCTACTATTTACATACTAATAAATACATTTTCGTATGCAAAATCATTACTTGGTGAATCCTGTGGAACAGTTGTCTGCATAAATTCTAAGAGCTCGTATAAAGCTGTATGCATTGACATGGAATAAAGAGAAATGGAAATAAATGAAGCAAAATATATTTTTAGAACGAAATTACAAACGTATTAAATGCATTTTGACAAAGACTTTACATACACAAGTACAGCAGTGGTCATAAAGTCTATGTACAAGATATTATCACCAAAGTGTACTAGCGTTACCTACTGCTATTGTTCTACTACGTGTTTAAGTTGTTCTTAAGTTGAGAATTGTGTTTATTTCATTATTTGAAAGTTTATTTCATTTCCGTTGGTCCTATCTGCCAAGGACATTTTGTGATAAGATCTTTCTGTCATTTAACTTTCTGACTGTCCTATTTTATTCAAAATCAGTGAACAGAGCATAAACAAAAAGCAACAGCAACTTGCTATTTCCGCTGTTTTACAGTTTCTGCTCCTGCTTTGTTTTCAACTTCTTATTTGTAAAGTTGCATCTTGTACTTATGGATGTATAGAAGTGTACGTGTTTAAGAGACACTCTCCTAGTAGTACATCTTTACTAATATTATTTACATCGGTACAATGTAAAATAAACTATAAAGTATAATATTGTATTGTATACACTATAGACACATAGAGAAAAGACAAAATTTATTATCAACTGGAAGTTCTGCGCAAGTTAGAGTGGAAAGTGTGGATACTAAAGTTATGTGCTGTAATAATATATTTAGTTGATAAGTTTAATTATATAATACGTAGCAATGATAATAATAATAGGAGTAATCTGTAGTCTCATCAAACTGATGTATCGTTAGGTTAGTTATTTGCATGCATGTACATAGTTTTGTGTTTGGGAGCAGCAGTATAAGAATTTAGGTGTCTCTTTAATATAGTTGTGGTAAAATATATTTGTATGCGTTGCGGAGGACAAAGTAGGTCTGTTGTGAACTTTGGCCATTGCTGGTGTCAGTTTATGAATGTATCTGTTCTTTTTGGCTGCGGAGTTGTAAAGCGAGATGGGTGGATGATGAGATGGGTGGAGTAGTGTTATTTACTTGGATAGTTATTACAACGATGATGTAAAACTCCTCCTTATTCATCCACGGAGAAGTTTAGTTGTTATTTAATGGGACAGCTTTTGGAATTTGATTCGCAACCTTAATTTCCGCCGAGAAGAATCTAAATTGAAAAGTAGAACTGAGAGTGAGTGATGTGATGTACGTAATGGGGCGCATACAAAATATTGCAAAGTTTCGAGAGCTCTTTGGTCCACCGGGTCCCATTCTCATCTTTATCTTCATCTCTCTTTCTCCATAAATAATATCTCTCTGTATTTCTCATCTTTCTTGAGTACACGCTGCTAAGTATAACCAGCACTGTTTTATTTACAGCCTATTTACCACACATAGATGTTATTTATATTGATATACAGCCACTATCCACTTTTATAAGGGTGATATCGCACAAACAAGTTTATTTTATACGTGTATATTTTATATATCGTATTTTCAGCTTATATTACCATCTTTTGGAAAAGTGTATAATACTTCACAACAGAGTATTAAAGTGCAGTAGGAGTAAGCTAGAAGAAACTGAAAGTCTACTTAAGTTATCTGGAAATAGTCAGAGGCTTTTCTGGTTTTGCTTGGTCTTTTCGTGCCCTTCAGTCAAACCACCATAACAGCATGAACAACACTGACTACCTATACATAATATGTTATTGCTACCCGAAAGGAAGGAAAAGCATACCGAACGAGAAAACTTTTCTCGTGACAACATTTCATACTATTACAGTAAAAGTATACAGATATTTTCACTTGTGCCTGGTTCTACTGACAGACATGAAGTATCTTCGTCTTTCTTCTATATATCTCTGTGCAGAGAGAGGGAAGCAAGTTAAGGCTGAATGAACTTATTGTTCGTATAATGCATATACTTAAATATGTATGTGCTTTTAGACTGTCTGTATTTATATAATTTGGCCTGATATGGTTTAAACCAAACAGTTTGGCAGTTATTTCTGCAATTCGTGAAGAGATGCAGTTACATACTTCACTACGCCTACTGCAAGTGTATAAAAACTGCACATATAGTAGAGCTTCCCTGTAATATTATTAAAGACGAAGTAAAAGTGTATATATGAGTTAGTTCTCATAAATCCATTGCTAGGGAATCTTGTAGCAGTATTTCGGCAAATTGAGGAAAGCTCTTTGCATTTTTTAGCCAGTTTATGATGATGAGCATAGAATGAAGTAGAGGATTTTCCGAATCGGGTTTACATTTCTGTAGTCGTATAAGCTTCTTTACATTAGTCGACTGACTAATACATTTTGTAGCGGAAAGCCCATTTTCCAGCCACAAAGCTTGCGACTTGCAAGAATTCGACAAATCCATTTGATCGCTTCACGGTGGAAATTCTGCGGAATTTTTAGTAAGAGTTTGAGGAAAATTCTCCATTTTAATTTGACGAGTTTTCCCCATTAACTTGAAGCAGTACATAGTACAATGTGATGTATTTTAGATTCTATTTTAAGCCAACTAATTTCCTCCGTTAGATACAGTTGTTGTTGAGTTTTCTCATCAGTAAAAACCCCAAAAATGGGAATGGCGCGTTGAAAAAACGGTGAAGAAATCGTACACAGAAGAAACAGCAAAAAACCGTAAAAAACCAAAAGAAGCGTGCATAGTAAATATATTTTGTGTGTTCTGTGTGGTGGCAAAGAATCAGGAAAGGAATTTCCAGTGTAAAGTAACACAGCAAAAAATTGAAGAAGAGCAGAAGGCTTTATTTAGCGGAAGATTCGTTTCATTTGTATCTAAACGATTGTAACTTCAATTTACTTAGTTGGCTTGATACTAAAGACACAGGAAATGGTACTGACACTCTGCTACTGCCACCACTACCCAACCATTCTACGCCTCACGTCACAGCTTATCAACAAATGCCTTCTGTGTGTGTCTGCGCACCTACAAGTACAAACTTCCATTACAAAATCACAACTACCAACCTGCAACCTCGTAATGTGACAAAAAGAGAATTTATTTTTAGTTAAAGCTTTTATTTACAAAATATGTCTTTGCACACACTTGTGACATTGTGCAATGCGACTTTTACACTTGAAGACGGAATGACAAAGGCAGGAGAGAGACGTGTAACTAGTAACATGGTAAAATATCCAAATGGGAAAGAAAAATGTTAACCCTATGACCCTGTCACCGTCAAGACGATACTTATAGCAGCCCTAGCACTTTCCCGAAAAATTCAAATTACATCTCATTGCTTTACGATTCCTGGTTGCTTCTGGACGGATGAAATGCAACGGCGGAAAGGAGAAGAATCTGCATTGGGACTTGCGAAGTCTCACAGAGAGTGCGTGTAAATTCTATATACACACACATAACATAAGATACTGCATACGAAGCAAGACATGCACTTATCTTTAGACATGGACTATAAATTCACTTGGCTATAGATACACTTAACAGTGACATTCTACAGCAGATGTTGATATGGACGTTTATGTTATGTCATAGATAGCCTAATCTTACCACAAGTGCCAATATACAACCCATGCCTACTTCAAAATCCCTTTTACGGATTTTTCATTCCGTTCGGCGCAAGTACTAGCAAGGGCATAGGGGCAAAATCCTCAGAGCGGCAATGCGTGTACTGCATTACTTGTGGTATTCTAATCGTATTTTTGAACTTTTAGTCAATATCGCAGTGTGTGCCGTATACAAGTGCACGCATAAACAAATGTGAAGATAAAAGTCTGATGTGACATGATGCGAGTAGTCAAGTGCAGCTAAAGAAGCTATTTGTGAGCCAGAACAAAACATTAAAGTGAACGACCGATATGAACCACACACGCAGACACTACACACTGCGATTATTATTCTAGTACTTGTATACACGCATCGTGTTTCTGTTTTAATCTTGTACAACATAACACTATCAGTGATGATGGTGGCTTAACCTTGATGTACATTTATGCAGCTACTTTGAGAAAATTGACTCACACTTCATAGTTTGGCAACTGGGACATTTGCCCATTTTCAAGTGATTTCCGAGTAGAATTTCTGCCAAAATGGATGTTCAGTACTAGAATGCCTGTCCTGTGTACTTTTACATGCCACTAGACTACTACAGTAACACAGTCATGATTTTGATGCATGTGTTCCTTAGTAAAACTTTTATCCCGTCTTGTCAGCCAAAATTTTTGCGGAATACATTTTTTGTTTTTGCATGTGGATGCACAAAGAGTTACTTCCAGTTAAGTACACATGCAACACAAAGAGACACCTTAAACTAAAAAAGTCATTCAAAACTTAAACTTGGAATTGCATGTTTTATATTTGTGTGAAATGTTTGCATATACGTGTGTGCATATACTAGAGGGGTAATGCTAATGTATTTCAGTAGGACTAGCCATGCCATAAGTAATGGTACGGTAATCTCTTAGTGAACTTTTCTTCTTAACTTTATTTGAACGAAGATAGATGAAGCTAAGCAAGTTACTAAACCTTCTTAGCCAAATAAAACCTTATGGGGTTTTTGTGTTTTGTGTGAACTTTATTTCAGCTTAGCACATTCGAATAGTAGTCGCAGCAGGACAAAGTGAATGATTCCTCGATGTAAAAAGAATTCTATTGTAGTATATATAAGTATACTCAGTTTCACTCTGGGAAAAACGGCAGTAAGTAGCAGAGTAATGTTAAAAACAATTTACTCAGTTGTTATTGTTATGCAATATTAGCAATGCTTGCACTCACTCTTACTTAAATAACGTACGTTCACAATTTCCTTGTGTGTGTATCTCCACTGCATCTTGTATGTTCATGTTCATCGTTAAAGTCATTTTATGTTTACTTTTTTCGGTTTATGCAGCAGTACAAATAAACTTTTTCTTGGCACAACGCAAGGAAACGTTCTGCACCACTCGTGTTCATTTAAACTTGCCTTATCATAATATCCCCAGAGCTTATGGCATTTGTAATGTGTGGAGTACTGGTAATTGCATTATAGCACAAAGTTAGCAAAAATCTAGAGATTCTGCTGGAAAAGCGCAATACTACTTTTCTCTCCAAAACGTGTTGGTGGAAAAAAGCAAAACGACTCCACAAAATTAAAGGATTAAGTTGCAATTCTCTGGCTAAAACCAAGCTAAGAACAAATAAGTCAGAAACGCACGCGAAAAACTTCTTTGTACAACTACCGCTACACACATACCTACAGAGATTACCAGAAACGGAAGTGAGTTGAATTTATAAATAATAAAATTATTTAAAGAATTTCTCCTAAAAGCATTACCTCTTCCTACCTATGTGGTAAGTGTATACAAGTAGCTGTATATTGTATGTTGAAATAAACTCAGAAAGAAAAGCCGAGAAAGAGAAAAAGAAAAAAGATTTTTTGTTATATTAAATTTAGTCGTGTCATGTCTCTAACCCCGGAGTACTAAAGGAAAAGCCCGGAGATTAAACTATCTCTAATATTGTATGACCTCTATTAAAACTCCCAGCTATAAAGAAATACTAATGTATCATCGCACTACTAAATCCGCTACGCAATCTTATACCTATAGACCACACACACACACACACGCATACCTACCTACCTAAAAACTACCTACTTCATATAATATAGTACATTCTCACACAATACATCCTTATATGGTATATAGATACACACATAATATATAAATTATACTTTATGATAAAAATTCTTTTTACAGTTTACACAGAGACTGTGTCTTTTCTCTTCAGTCTCACTGACTACAGTTCTTTTTTTGTTTTTCCTTGCAGCAAGAGAAGAGCCAGGCTTTTCCCAAATGAAAGAAGAAGAAGAAAACTGAAAGTGAGCTTAAAAGTAGGAAAGAAAGTAAAAACTAGCTCAGTTGACAATATTTTTGACTGGTTTCAAGCAAAATGCCAAAATATGCAGATTATACGTAAAGAAATCGTTTAGATTAACAGTGCTAGGAAACTGAGAGGGATAAATTCTGGAGCATTATACACGTACAGAGTACATGCAAGAAAAACTACCACGAGCAGCACGTCATGTCAAGATATAGGGAGACAGAATGCCAGCCAACTACTCACAGCACACAGTTGGTGATGATTTATTCGTAGGATGCTCTCAGTAGTGCACAGACAGTAGCAGTGGCGGTTGTCGGTTGCTCTCGTCTTCCGCTGAAGGCTAACCTTCGCATTCCACCAAATACACTTTCCTACACTTCCCTACACACATACACATCCAACCACCACTACATCGCTCCTTCCAACTATTTTCACTTGACTTTCTCCAACCTAAACGAAGGCAAACCAAACGAACAAACCCACATCTACAAAACCGCAACTAAAGTACACACTACCCTCGTACCCTCTCCTACTAGTAACTCATTGCTACTTAAAACTCCTGCACTATTTACTAACCTCTGACTGATAAAACCTATCAGCAATGCATATTATCTTCAACTACAAGTCATCATATCACACAATGCCTAATAAACTCTAAGCTTTTCCCGTTTCCATTGTATCTGCAACAACATTGCTGTAGGTACATATATAGTATTTTACATGCATGGAGAAAATCCATCAGTTCTTCTTAGTTTCTGGCTAACAGAACATTTTATGTAGTTTCTTTTGTTAACTTTACTCTATTGTATGTAGTTGCATAGGTTGGACAGGTATATATAGAAATATGTAGATACCTTTACACTATATAGGCACATATTTCGCAAGTTGTTACATAATTTAATGGTAATGTAGTAATGTATAGTAGTCTTTGCAGGGTTCAATTTTATTTACCCTTCGTCGTATATTTAAGTGTATAGATACCGTACCGGCGCTGGTACTTCCCCATTGACAGAGTATTTCCCCATTGGAGATTAATTTAGGTATTTTTGCCTAATTTGTTGACCCCAAATTCCCTATGGACAGTAAAATATATTTCCCCATTGTCCATGGACAAAATGTTTCCAATCACCTTCTAAAGAAAGCAAAACCAATTTTAGCAAAATTTTGACAAAGTGTGACTTGTATGGCTGAAAATTCCAACAATATCTGGTGAACGTTTGGGATGCTGACATCCTTGTTGGAGACCCCAATTCCCCATGGACATAATATTTCCCCAATGGGGGTTTATTGCAGTATTTTTAACAAAAATTAGATTGCGAAACCCCAATTCCCCGGAGGAAATACCAGGTATACGGTCTACCTAATAGTAAATGCATTTGATATACCTACAGAAAAGGATAATAGAGCATTTCTGTAAGGTGAATGAAGCAATACTATTATTATTGGAATATTAGACACAATACGTATCTGAAGAATAGAGGTAAGTAGTAGCATAATATTGTGTTAGGCATATAAAACCGATAGGTAGATCAGCAAACTGTTTCTTTCCACTTACTCAAACCTGGAGATCAAAGTTCCCAGTGTATTGTTACATGAATGAATAACCTCAACATGCAAACGAATCCTGCTCGTCGTGTTCATTAATGCATTGTTTAAATACAATTTATAAGGTTATGCTTCTGGTACATTGCACTGCTGCAGGATATCCATACCTTTAGCTCAGACATTACAGAAGTAGAATAACTCTCCCATGTTGAAGATATGTATCAAAATATTGCCTACACACGTTGGTTGTGTAATAAATTGAATATATTAATATTAACGATGCAACTAAATGTACATATAGGTCTTCGCTTTGGAATCTAAACAAAATCTGTCTCAGCTGCTCTGTTCTTTATAGTAATAGTATGGGTTTGTGTATGTGTGAGGTTTATTTCTATTACGACTAACTTGCCACTAGTGACTAGTGACTAGAATGAATTAAAGTAGTAGCGAGGTAATAATAATAATGATAATATCGTCCTAGTTTCATGTGCAGAGTCATATAGGCAATTCTATCGATGGGCTTGGCTGACTCGCCTCAACATTTTGATTAATGGCCATCACTGTGTTTCCTATCAATAAGCTATTTATACTTGTTCCGCAGTTCTCTAGTAATAATATGAAGTAGAGTAATGTATAGTGTTGAAGGTAGTAGAGGAAAATATCTATAGATTGTAGATACATCCGTACATAACATAGGTACTCCTACTTTTCATCTATATGTCAAAGGTAGAGAGAGAAAGTGTATGTGTGTGTGTGCAGATTACTCCATAAGAAAACACACGCACGCATATTATTATTATTTTAGGTATGCAAGTGTATAGTGTGAGTGAGTATGGGCATGGACGTCTATTTATAGCTATGGAATGTATAAAAGAGAAAATAAAGGAACACACGCGTAGATTATAGCTGTAAGTACGAGAGTAGTAGCCTGAACATTGAACATTGGATTCATATTTCCGTAGGATTTTCCATTTTGGCTCATAATTCATCCGTAACTTGACTTGAGTTGGCTCAACTCACGTTCTCTCACTCAACTTTCATACAAAATTCTCCAAACTTGGTCTTTTACGCTCAAGCCGAAGCAGCAAACAAAATTGCACTGAAAAGTGAACTGAGCTGAGTAGTAGTCTAGGACCAAACAGCACAGGAGGACGAGGACGACGACGATGGAAAGTCAAGTCAAACCATAACTAACCATAAGCTCCTATGGGAAGTGGTACAAGTATACGTATAATTCAGACGTGTAGTATTGCTATAAGTATGCAGTGTACTACAATGTACTTTGAACGTAGTTTTACTTGTAGTAATGTACGCATCATTTGCATCTGTTCTGTTCTGTTTGGTCATTGCGTTACGTTTGGTTGGCTTGTCTTGGATAGATTTGCATCACTGGTTTAGTACCACGACTTCGCTTTACAGCTTGCACAATAATAGCAAAGAGCTCCCTTTAAAATCCTTCTCACTTCTCTATTAGTAGACACATTACATTACAATCTTCATTATCATTCACTGGGTTTCTACACATGAATATTACCATGTGGAAACTTTCTCTTCCACTACTACAGCGAAATAGAACAAAATTTCCATTCTAACTTCCTAATCAAACTTTACACAAACTTTGCTACTCATTCGACTTTTCCTGACATCCAAATAAGCATTGAGAGTAAATATTATCCACTGTCGCCTATAGACAAAGATAATTCCAAACGAACAGTGTCGCTTGTACAATTTAAGTAATACGAATATACCACGCGTTATAATAAATACACACAACATGGCATAATATGCTCTCATAACATTATCATTTCTATACCTATATACCAATAATATTTGTATATCAAAGTTTTTAGTGTTAGGAAAAAACTTGGGTGATTGCAAATAAAAGACGATATGATTTTATTATATAGTAGTAGGAGGATGTTTTTGATAAATATTATTGTTATGTAGATGCAGTAGTGGGCTAAACTTGGCTTATGTCTATACACTGTCTATTTTTGTTGACTAATGACTAGTATTCTATAAAAGAGTGTATTCTGCGTGAGAAGAATGAATTAGCCTCCCTGGCAGAGTTAGCAGCGCGAGTGAAAGAGAGACATGACAAAATTTAAATGTAAGAGAGAATGGAAAATGATCAGTATGGAAAAAACAGAGATAATCCTCAAGGCAGGGCGACGAGAGTTCTGTTCGTATTGAATGGTAAGGAAGCTGTTAAATGAATGGGAGATAAGCTTCAATCGATTTATTTTATAATTCATGATGATACATTTGGGTCTAAGATGCCAATTAGGAGCTACGCCTTACTAATTCCTTCATCTAATTTTTCATTTCCTTCAACTAAGTCTCAATGATGAAGGCAGAAAATTCAGCATCTCTTTTAAAAAAACTCCCGAGTTTCAGCTCTGGTATTTTAAAGGACTCTCTTACACGAATGTACCTAAGTACATTGAGCTACGCATATTATATTATTCTACGCATAGAAAAGTATTGAAGCACTGGTAAAGTTTAGGAAGACGCAAGTTCACAGGTTCTTGTAAGTTATGATGTAAAAATGAGCGTAAGTTACGTATCATAGCGTAAAGTACGTACATTAGCGTTATCAACGCTCACGCTAATGTGCATAATGCATCCCGAGTGGGAAATGTCAAAAAATTCACTTTCCATTTCGTTTCATCCAGGAATAATATTCCAATGGGATGGATACGCAGGAAAGAAAAGAAAGAAAGGTTAATGTACAGCGTTAGCTTATTAGAGCGAATACGAAAATATTTAGTAGAACTTTCTTCCACCTTGTCTTTCTACATTTCGTAGTCTTCGCATATTTTTTGAGAGATATACAGGAACAAAAGAATTCCTAAGGTTTGCTTCCTTGCTGGAGTTACATATTGTAATGACATAATGCTGCTATGCTACTTTACTCGCAGAGACAGACAATGTAGAAGTTGTGCGTGTAGATATTGCATTATCATTATTATTTCGTGAGTATAGATGTGGATATGTATAGCAGGAAAATTAAAATGAAGGTCTGAAGATACAAATGCAGATAATATAAAGGGGAGTTGCATTAATGGTAAGTTAGCTATAGAGTCAACCAGAGCAAGTCAAGACATCCTCCAGATGTACAACTCGGAGAAGAAGATACAAAAGAAATCGACTAAAGAAACTTTTCTGTGTAAGCAAATTATTTAAAAGCATATTGATGTCGCAGTGTCTCTGAGGTTGACACTCTGTTTTCCCATACAAGTTCACAGCGCTCCAGGTCTTTTCCGTCTCTTTCACTCCTCATTCTCTAATTTCTTTACATTTTCGCCAATTTTCACTCTATATCTACATAATTTATATAGAGATATCCCTTTGAAAGCAACACTCGTTCCTATATCACTCCTACAAACACTACACTCATTGTATCAATATCTCCTTTACTATTCAAACCAGATAACTTTATTTCTATTTATAAATATTCGAATCTATTTTCTCCGCTTATTTGTATTGGTAATTGGTACGCTGTCGTCAATCACTCAACTTGACTGCTGGGAACATAATAAATTTAATTTACATCTAAAAGTCATTACTACGCCCCCCCCCTCTCTCTACGTATGTAATTTATATGTAAAGTAGGTAGTTATTAATTTGTCCATGCAGGAACATCCAATTATTTTTAGAAATATGTCATTAGTAGATATTACAGTATGATTAACCCCATGAAATCAGACACCATAATTGTAAATACCTGCTCCTTGTGATCGTAATGTAGTTCTGCATTTCCCAAAAGCAAATAAAATTAACGTAATAAATATAAGATACTTATTTGCGAATGAGTTGTGAGTCTGTCTACCTGTCTGTCTGTACGCACCATTACTCAAGAACGGGTTGAGATAATGCCTTCAAATTTGGTACACGTAGTACTAATAATAGAAGGTCCATTAGAAGGCTAAGTTCGAAAATAGGTTCAATCTGTCAACTCCTTCATATCAATAAAAGAAAGTAATATAAAAAATAAGCATAAAGCAATAATATAAGCAATATAAGCCACGCAAATATTTATATAACATGTGTTAATTTCTAATTACATAATCTTTAGGTTGGTGATTCCTTTTTTTTGGCAATAAATTGCATGTCTAGATTATTTGCATCCAGCGCAAGATTATTAATATCATAACAAAGTTTAAAATTGTATTACATAATACGTTATGTGTGTTCATAATATCTAGACATTTTTGATACACTTCAAAATTACAAAAATATGTCAAAATCATATCAGTAAAAATATTTTAGGTCATTTTCATAATACTTCTACAGATACTAATGTCATGTCGGTCCACAGTTAGCTGGAATACTTTAGAGTTTGAAAGTTTCATGGAAGTAACTTTATCCCAGGGATGATGCAGCAAAACCAGTAAGAATTGGAAGAAAGGGGTTTTTAGTGGAGAGATAAAGTGTGTACAGATCAGTAGATAATTTGTGTTAGCATGGTAGTATACCTTGTTATATGTACATCTTCTTATTGTTGACTTTATAATTCTCTTCCTTCCTGCTACGGTCTGTCGTATCACCATAAGTGCGTCTAACGTCTATACATTGGAGTGAGCTGATTTATGTTTCCACAGTACTTTCCCCTTTCCCTTGCGCCATTTATCCCCAGATTGTTATTTCAACACGTAAGATTTAACACAATCTTTTAAATGATACAAGAGATAATACTTTATACTGGTACTTTTAGAATCCACCCCACACATAGGTCATCTCTCCCTTCCACATCCAAAAAGAAAGGTTTTAAAAGAACAAAACGACTTTTGGCAAGTATAGATAAGATCTTGCAGTAAGCACATACATAGCAGCTAACTACGAGTATGTGTAGCAATATTATATGTAGGCTGTAGTAGTATTGTGTGTAAGTACAAAGAATAAAAGGGGAAAGTCAAGAAGGAGAAATTGTAGTAAAGTTACTACCTCTATAAGACTATAAGAAAGCGGGAGGCTATATGTAGACCAAACCAGGCTTAACGACAACCTAAAGAATCTGTTTTCCCCTTTTATTCCCTGAAAAGATTGAATCACCACATCGTATCTGTTATCTTGACATCCCTTCAGATATAGCTTTCCTATTCAGTCGAGTTATCATCTGAAAAGTCAAGCCAAACTAGATCAGCCCAACCAGACCAAGATCTATCCAAAAATAAAGAAACTCAAAGAAATCTAGACGGAAAGGGAAAAGCTGAATCAGATCACTGTCTAGCTGTCTTTGTGCCATGTCAAAGCAAGAATAACGTGCACAGTCACATTACTCCACTGACGAATATCCTTATTTCATCCTGTGAATATACTTTAGCCATTCTTATCCATATCTACGGTAAAATGCAACACTACACACATACTTACACGTATAACTGGTACTACCACAGTCGTATTATATTTTACATAGGACTCGTGTCGCGGTATTATCATTTTCTTTTCCGTCCTCCCGAATCTTTTCAGATAAGTCTGCCATTAAAAATAAAATTTCATATATTGCGTGACTCTTTTCGCTTTAACTGTGTCGTCTGTGCTCACATTCCCCTGTAGTGTATTCACAAAGCGTTGCAAATGCACGTAGAAATAATATTTTCTGACTTTGTCAAAGTTTCTTATGTACCACAGTCAAAATAAACGGTCAGATGAGCAGTGAAATTCAACTTATGAGTTGTAGCAGTAATACTACAAGTAGAAGCAGAAGAATGTACAGTGCATTACATTGCACTCATCTCGAATTTTATGTCATCTCGTTGTACTAGTAGAATTTTTTCAGTAGAATTTCTTTTTTTTTGTCTCTGACTCTCTCCCCCTTATTGCTCCTTTTACTATCTATTTTTCAAGACTGTTTCATCTTGCTACACCCAGAGATAACAATAGAAGACGTAAGTTTTTTCTCTGGAACTTTTCCTCCGTGTACAACAAAGATATACAATTTTCTTGTAACAATTTCCTTGTAAGAAAATAAATGCGGGACGTGTGTGTCTCTTTTCTTGTACAACTATATGTGCCTTGCATGTGTGCGAAGACAAGCTACAATTCTACCTAGCAGTATGCCGTAACATGACTTGTCTCACGTTGTGACATCCCTTTAAGGAAGTCGGAAAGGGATGAGAGATTGTGTAACGGAGTGAAATGAAATCAAATGACTAAAGGTCATGGGGACAGCATTCATTGTATTTCTCCTTGTGATTGGTCAAGAAGAGTTGCGATATTGACAAGACAGCAAAAAACAAGATATACTTCATTAGACATTCTCACATACCCTTAAGTCATACGACTTGTACACAATCAACAGAGACAGTCCAATTCAAGATGACAATTCAGACTTGCAAAAGAAAAAACACGAAGAATTCACTCCTACAAAGAAAGGAAGAAAAATTCCAATATATACGGCAGTAGGTACGAATTCCGCTGTAGAATAAAGTTTCGACGGATACACAGTACGATACATTCTATACTAAACAAAATACCAAATTCAAGTCATCAATGACAATTCCTCTGACAATATCGTATGAAGCACAACGAAAAGACTTTTATTAGTATACCATACCTACTTAGAGTCTCGCTACTTACAAACAAGCGGAAGAATACCACCCAATGCAATTTCTCTAACGATAGATACACTCCGTACTCTCTAAGACACAATGCCCACACACACCCACAGAGTCTTTTAACACAGAAAAAGAACGACCTATCCTATTATTCATCAAGACGTTGCTTTTCGTTCACTACTCGTCGCACTCTCAACTCATGTGTCTTGTCAGCCTGCATTAACTTTTTCCAACACTACACTAGTACACTCTATATATGTGCATTGCATAGCAATAGCACTTCCTATACCAATATAATAAACTCTATACTAAAATAGTCAACATAAGTACAGCTGGGCTACATTATTCGCACAGAGTGCTATATAGTAATAGCATGGCAAATCAAGACGTGAACGTGATGTGATGTGAATGATGCCATGGGATCTGATCTAAAGAAAGAGAAAAGGCAAAGAACAAGAACAAGAAAAAGACGAGAATTTCTCCGACTGTTCTCTTCATGGCTTCTATACCAATACTATATACTCTAATGCATGGGAATCTTCGTTGAAGGAGTAAAAACGGATAAAAATACTCAAGATATTGTGCAGAAGGGTTTGTACGGATACAAAACACAGTATATACAGAGAGAATAAAGCACAAAACACACGAAGGAAGTTACAGAGGGGAAGACGATGGCCAACGGGATGATTTTTGAGAAAAAACAGGAGCAGTAGTAGTAAGTACTAGTATAAAGTATACGAGAAGGGAACAGACTCAGAGTTTGGTATAAAAGAGCAGTAGTGTGATGCAATGTGGATCTTCTTCTGCTCCTCTGCCGCTTTCACTTATATGGAAGAGTGAGGGAAGAAACGGGAGTGAATTTATATGGAAGAGTGGGAATAGGCGGGAGGAGCAGATAGATGGAAGGAAGCAAAGAGAATAGGTCTCTTTCCGAGTTTGATGACAGTCGACTGATGACCCAAAGATTTGCCTTCTGGCTCTGACATCTCTTCTTCCTTTTATTCTATCGCCAAGCTCACAGTCTCTTTTTCGTCTGCTTTCCCTTTTCCTTTCTTTCGCTTTCAGTTTCTCCATCCTTTCGTCCAACACAATCAGACAACTTGAAAAAACAAAATTTCGCGTATATATCCATCTCTGGTAGTTCTCGTTCCACCACTCTTTCCAGTAAGTACGGGTTTTCGTCTTTTGGTATTCTAGTAGATTAGCAGCAGAATCCGCACACATAGAGAGAGAGAGAGAGAGAGTACAGTGGAAGATCCATCTGTATCTTCGTCTCCTTCCCTGATAACGGGCACTTTGTCTATTTTATTTTTAGTAGTTTGCAGTCATACCCGTACTATTGTACTATTTAGTACCTCCACCACTCTTTACTGTCCTACAGACTCTGGGAGACAACTGAACTGAACGAACGACCGACTCTTAACGAGACTACGCGAAATGAAACGAAATGAAAGAAGAAAAGACAAAAGACACAACAAGACAAGCAACGATTTAAAAATCAAGTGGGTCTATGTCTGCATCACAGGAAAAGGACTCCAAGGAATTCCTCAGAAAAGAAAACAACTCTCTATTCATTACTTTTCAGAGGTAATTATTATATTCCCGTGAGAACCTTTGTGCGTACATTCTATACGTGTGCTGCGTATTTCTACACGCAATGCAAGAGCAGAGAGTCAAAATATTCAATTAAAAAATTGCTTTGAAATTTTTATACACGCATTTTACAAGGAGCTGTAAATAAAAAGTATACGTATGGCAAACAAGGAAAAAGGTATGCCGTATACAAGTAAGGGATAAAAAATTTAAATTAAAAATTTGTTTTGCTAATGACATGTGTCAGTCAATGCATATAATCCCGCTTCTTCAAATGAAAGAATCAAAAGCACTTACAAGACCTGTCAAAAGCATTTAGGTATATCTTATACTAATCACTTGGCATTAATACAATGTCAGAGAATTGTGTCTGCAAATGACTGTCATAATTGGAATAATGATTTAGAGTGTAAAGTTTTTGTGAAGATCACAACGGATTAAATTACGATCATAAAAATCGTTTCATTACCATTTACTACTACGTGATTGGATCCAAAGACAAGGAATCGATTTGTTAACAACCTTCTCCACTTATGTTAATTTGACTTGGATGTATATAAGTGATAAGTACTATACACAATCTATAGCAAATCGAAACAGAGAAAATGCTGTTAAAACGTTTGAAATTATTTTGTGTGCACCCAGAAAATCAGAGTTAGTACCCGCCAAGAGTGCAGTCCGAGGAATACGAGATGAAGAGATAGGAGGTACTCCAAGTACCAGAACACAAGAGGAAAGTTATATGAACTAATATAATAAGTACGTATAGAATCCTCGACTCACTCGAAGAGAACAGAGCAAAGCAATGGAACCCATTGGTTGACTCGACAGGGCATAATGGCAAAGAAGAAAACCGAGAAAAGACTATTTTCCGCCAGGGGCTCTAAAAAGAACATTTGCCGATCTTCTCTTCTTCCGCTTCCAAATCGAATTCCATTTTTCAGCTTTATGGCAATCTTTATACTTTCTCCAAGTCTCTCCTTTCCCTTCATTCTAAAACACGACACGACTCACTAGTCTCACCTTATCTCAAATACAACGGCATTTCTCTCACTGTTATATATAGAATTTCCCATAACCAATATCCTCACTCTTCTCGTCTCCAGCATCTCCGATCGTCATCTCCTATCTTACCTCTTTTTTTTCTCTCTCTCTCTAGAGCTACGCACTTATGGCCATGTACTTGTACTACTACAACTACTACAAACCGACAACGCACGGATAGAGAAATCTATGCTAAGATATGGCAATACTACATGGGAATCGGAATGCGCGTTCGCCTATGGTGTATGTGAGTGTGTGCATGTTGATTGTGTGTGTGTGTGCACGTCTTTCCCCCATCTCCTCTTCTTCTTCATCTTCTTCTTCCTCTTACGCAATGCAATTCAACTCAACAATCTATTTATCTATTTTTATCTACACAATACACTTCTTCTCTGCATGCCGAGTTCAAATGTGTCATATTTCGTGTTTAAAATGTGCTTTACTTCTGCAGGACTATCTTTATTTACTCGTATTGTCATATGCAAGTCATTCCGAAAGGCATTCTCCTTATTGAATTGACTGGCAAAACAGATTTATTTTTCTCATTTTGCAGAATGAGATTCAAACCCTATGGTTAACCCGTACAAATACAATTTACCTTTAAATACCTAGAAATACGCGAAATACTACACATTTCTCTTAAAATATACCTTCAATCATATGGGTGCACTGCACTACTACTGGCAGCAAAAAATTTCTCGTCTTTTGGGTAAAAAGTATTTCTGACAAACGGTATTATATATTATATTGTATTACAGCATTGTGCTGCACTTCAATAATATTATAGCAGATTTATTTTTTGCTTAAAATAAATATCTGCGGTGTATTCAGATTTAGACTATGTATACGACACGATATGAATAAAGAAGGAACCTAAGAAATTCAACTTCCACACATACGTTTTATGAACAGACTTGTAGGGATTTATTTTACTACATATGTCATCGAACATGAAGATGAATAACATGAAGATGTGAAAAAAATGGCATCCTATAGACTCCGATTTCAATTACCATTTCCATTACAACATTGTGGGCGTACTACCTAACTACCTGTATAGCTCTTACATTTCTATACACAAACTACGAAAATAGCTTCGGATAGTATTGTTGATCAATAAAATCATCAATGCACACCAACCACAATATTAAAGGTACCTACCACTAGCGTACCAGCTACTACCCTATACTACCAATAAACCTTAATTTTGAGTTACAATTACAATACAAAACCAGAATTTCACGCTTTCCACCCCCAATTCGGATTTTAAGGCATTGGTATCCTCGAAGTTTATTTATTCATAGTAAAGTGATTCGGCCATTGCATTGGCCTCTACGCCTGTTCGAAGTTTGCGGATGCGAATAGTTCCAGTTAGAGGAAGCCAATTCGCAAATAGTAAAATGCATGTTCGAGTGTCCAAAAATGCAAATTCGAGTAGTCCAAAAATAATATTTGGGTACGAGGATTCCAATACTAAGATTCGAGTTTGAAGATGCCAATAGTAAAATTTGAGTTCGCATTGGCAAATTATCGACCCGAATCCGAATTTTACTTTTCGAAAATTGGTATCCTCAAAACCTAATTTCATAACTGGCATCTTTCAACTATCCAACTGGAATTTCACTATTGGCATCCTCCGCCATGAATTTTACCATTGGTATCATCCAACACAACTTGTACTCACAACTGCCATCCTTTAACTCGAAATAACTCAGTTCGGTACCCAGAAAGAAAATTTGCTAAATTCAAATCAATTTTTGTATTAAAAATCATTAGATAAAGACGCTTCCGTAGTTTGTACTCTTATAAGGACTAACACATAATTTTACCTCAGTCGGACTTCATGATGACATTTGTGTAGTATCACAACCTAGTCATAAAAAGTGCGTGCCACGATTGTCTTTTAGTGCTCAATGCTCCATTTCCTTCAGTAAGAACTGATAATGCTAATAATAAAAATAATATTCAAGTTATCTTCTCCATTAGGGTACAGTTGGAAAGTGCCTTGACGTGTTTCTAACTACATAAGAAGGCGTTGATGATGTCGATGATGATGATATCCAGATAATATTATCAACTGCTAATATTGTGATTCCTTATAATAATACCTCATATCTACACAAGCACAAATTGCACGTATGGTATATAATGTGCGTGTATTGTGCGTGTATAGAAGTCTAAATCGATCTCAAACGTGTCTCGCATTTCTCACGTTATGTATGTTATGTGGATAAGGGCAAAAAAGTAACTGCTCCTCTTGCTCTCTTACACACACACGCATTTACTTTTGCAGAAATGCGTCCAAGTAATGATCCTTATCTGAACATATCATTTTTTGAAATTGTTTACCAGTCCATACGGACATACATTACATAATGGATAAGTATGATAACAAAACACATAGTTTTCATCCTCCCCAGCTATAACGTTCATATTTTATGATGCGTAGACAATTTCACAGTCTTTCTTTAGATAGGATATCCACACTTAAAGGAATTGATGTGCATTAGAGTGAATCTCTGGACATTGAAGTATGGATGACAACGTGATTTCTGAGAAAAATGGAAATTGTTGAAATGGATGACCTTAAACTACTAGAGTGGACTATTCGTGAAGTAATAGTATTTTTGCAAGAATTGTTTACCATACAGGGAGAGAGAGAGAGAGGCAAAAAGAGAAAAAGTGAAGGATGCGATGTGCGTAGCTCATAAATTATTAGACGAACTTATTTCAATGGACAAGATGTGTGTGAATGTGACAAGAGTCGAGAGAGTCCTCGTGACTGCCCCTTCCCATTTACATTGTGTACATACACCTCATTTATCATTCCAAGAGAGTATTTGTACATTCGCTGCGTTACGTACAACCTACTCCATCAGATCACAAATGTATACAGCAAGGCTACTATGTAAAACTATTTATACATCCAGTTTGCGACTAAATATAGAAATACGTACACAGATGGATGTATTATTCTTGAATCTTGAATGGACCAAGTCTCCTGGCTATTTATACTCACACACTATCCATCATACACTAAGCTATTCGATTTGATACGGTGTGACTTGCACTTATACTTTTGTTGACACACTTGTCATGCTCAAATCTGAACCTATTGTTTTTTAATCATGAAGAAAGATCAAAATCTCAAAAGATCATAGCAGAAACATAATCTACCCTTCCTATATTTACGTTACACACACACACTCACACAATATAGCTATATACAGTAGACGGGTGATATACGGAGGTACATATAACAAAACAATAATAAAATGTTACGTCATGTCATAATCATAATCGTTGTACTCACAATCACCATACAAGACAACACAACAGCTTTATTTCTAAATGTGGTGGTATTACAGCATACGTGAAAAAAGGATTTGATTTACATGCGAAGGTGTCTTGTCACGTAAGATGGTGTGTTGTCCATGTAAATAAACAAAGAAAGACATTTAATCCTTATGTGTGTATAAAAATAGACAAAGGAAGCCCCGTAAGTACATACAGACGGCCATGACCAAAATAAAAACAGACAATGTTGGCAGTATTAATTTGCATGCATTAATGAAGCTCATTTGCTTATCTGCAGCACTTCGTCTGCTTACTTTACAACTACCGCTTGCTGCTGTAATAAACTTTACTTGCTTTTTGCTAGTATGTACTTTCCACGTAATAAAGCAACGAAATTGCTATACGTTGTGCTGAAATAAACAAACGCATTTAATACCTATATATACTCTTTGAGTATTGTGTCTGCAACTTTTTGTTTGTGACTCCTGTGGGGATGCTTAAACCTTCGCACTACGTACTCATGATAGTACGATGTCAGCAAAACCCACAAAGAATATCAACATGTAAAATACTGAAACAAGTTGACAAACTTGTGCGTATTTATGTACCAATGCATTCACGTATAAGCAGGGACTGTGCTATTTAGACGAATACGTTTAATGCATAGTATCGTAGTTCGTAGGTAATAATGTGGAAGTAGTTCCTAGTTTAGTATTTTGCCCGATCTTTCATAAACGAAAAGGGAGGAAGAGTTGATTTACATTTTCTATCATTCATCATCCACTGCTCTGTTGAATTCCTCTGCCACGACGGTGAGTTACGTATGCAGAAATACACTTGCCATATAGAAAAGAAAGAAGGGTTCGGTGAAGCATGCACGAAAATGACCAAATGTGTACAACACATGTGAAGAAGATACAAAGGAGTGATGTACAAACATGATATCATGATTACTACTGTACTATATAACATGTAAAGAACCTACTACTTGTTTAAGCGTCTGTCTCTATCCTGCCTGTAGGAATGCGAAAGTTACGTGGGATTGCGTATCGCAGTTTGCGCGTGCTATAGGTAATCCTGGTTCGTACATAAATATCGGCGGAATAGCTATATCACAATTATAGAGAAGATATACCTAGTAGTTTTATAATAATCAAGATATATTCACAAGAGTGTAGTCGTACTATTTCTGATTTGTATATAACGTGTCCTAACTTCCTGGTATTTGCACAAATGCAGTGCAATGCGATACGTCTTTAGTGTTAGCTACAGATTAAAGTTTAAAAGTGTTAGGTATCCCTGCCTGTTGTGCTGACAGATAGAAATAGTGAAAACATGTGATTTTACCCTTTTAGTACTTTATCAGCACTGAAATTGTATAGCTGCAAGGGATTTAATGCAAGCAGAGCTAGAGGTAATTTTGTATGTAAAATGAATTGCTACTATGACCTCATCGCGTCATTTTTGGAACATATCGTTTTATCCAATATTTAGACGATTCATTATTTTTAACATTCAATTTCACATTATATATTGTAACAATATAAAACAGATCGTTCACTCATAATTCATCAAACGGTAAGTAAGTGCATTTGCAATTACAACTTTCTACTGTACCATTAACGACTAAAATATTATTACGTTCTCACTTGGTATAACACCTACCTAAAATGCAATTTGCTGCAATACGACCGTTATGTAATATATTATTGAAAGTTAATTTGAAAACATTCCATATATAGTTAATATAACAGTATATAAGGGTCAAATTATATATACTCCGACAGAGAAGCTCGACAAATACTTGAAGCACGTAGTGCTGTAACATGCATTGAAATCAAACTCAGGTTGTCATCGAAAGGAAACAGGGAAGACAGGACGAAAAGAGCTGATATATATCTACTATAGTCTCAAATGACGTTGTTGAGTGGGTGAACGGAACGAGAGTCTGAATGTAGAAGTAATGCAAAGGAAAAGAGAGAAAGTGAGCTGATGTCATGACGAGCAGAGTAAAGACCATACATTCACCATTATTTCTCCATACATTACACATATAACTACGTAAACTCCAGATTCACATACCAAAGCTATATATACAACACAAAAGCCGAAAGCCATTGCAGCAGCACAGAGAGTACTTTTGGCAATGACGAGAAGATGTGAAGATGAACGTTGGAAACGCAGTGCGTACCATTAGTACGTACACTTCCTATAGACTGGCACAGACACTCTTAACAGAGAGATAAAGCTTAAAGGAGACGGATTCGTGTACATAGAGAGAGAGAGATCTAATACGGGGTAGGACCACTACACTTCTATTGCTCCCACTCGGACTCAACCACAGAAGTTGCGTTGACAGTGGAGAAAAGTAGAGAAGAATAAGCTGATTTGATTTGGTGTGCTATGGCTACGAATGACCAAGACTGGGAAAAGTTGAGGGGAAAGTAAGTAAGCAAGAAAAAGCTAAGCTAACCTTAGTCCATTTGCAACCTATTGCCAAATCCGAAAATCCTATCTCATTTCATTTATCTTTCCATCGTGTGTCGTGTCGTCGTCTACACCAGACTATTATCACAACCATCCCACTACCACCACCACCACCACCACCACCATACACACACACACACACATAGAATACGACAATAGTAGTAACAGCAGTAGTAGTGGTGGTGGTCAAGTGTATTCCCTGCCTATGTATATCTCTATAGATATTCCACGTATGTATAGTTCGTAGGTATGTACATCTCTCTCTTCACTGGACCGGTCAATTCAATAGGGTTATAATGCTGCAATGTTCTGCTGCTGCTGCTGTAGCAAAAAGAGAGTCTGAAGTTAACTGCAAGACTGCAACTGCCATGGTATGCCATGCCATGCCCTGTTTGGCCAATGATCAATGGCTTGCTTCATTGCTCGCCAGGAAGTACAGATAGTCCAATAGAGTAGTTAAGCCGAGCCAAACTCCTATTCTCTCTGTCCTGAACTCAACTGTGGATTTTATTAACAAACCGTGAACTTTCGTAATAATATAATGTTATAGTATTATTACATAGAGACAGAAAGTCTTTTGACTGTAGTAGAGGCATATAGATATACCTTTAGATCGTTCTATGTCTGTCTAGGCACATTTCATCCCCAATTTTCTCTTATTCAATTTATGTAATAGAAAAAGTCAACGAAGCTTACAAATTGCTTAGTGATAGACACATAGTATTTTTAGCACATACTATATATTCCAGCGGGGCATTCTCTTCTTTTTCCCATTATTACAATGTAGTTGTACTATTAGGGATCACGGTGTCTGCATAAATGAACTAATACAGGAGATACAGTATAATGTATTAAGTATTATTATTAGTATTATATACAGTGCTTCAATGTATGTCTTACCGAGCAAATTTTACACATATGTATATACTTTGGGATGTGATGGGCACACTTAAAGAGAGGAAATGTAATAAGTGTGTAGATAGATAGACAGAGAGGTATTTGACTATAGGGAAAGGTTTGAGTCTATTAAAAATACGGAGCAGACATAATGATTCTATGCGTTGTAAATTAATAACGCGACAATCATTTCATCTATTAAATCTAAAAGTTGGTCTGTTAGTTCTGCAGGCAAGTGCAAGGCAGTTGCACACGTTGTACCAGCACACAGAACCAAGTCATTTGCAAAACATTAATCAGTGAGTTCCACTCACTCAGCTTTGCGTGTAGTCGTTCCATGAAGCAAGCTTCCATTTCATATTTCATTAGGAGAGATAGGGGAGCTTAATTTAATCAAGATTTAATTACTACCAGCTCAATTCTTCAAATTTAGATGAAGTTTGAGTTTGAGCTAGAAAGGGAGAGCTAGACTTCTCCATTGCCAAAACAAACTCCAACAGTATGAATGCAAATAATAATACCTACCTACTACTAGTTACACTCTCAAATCACATAGGCAATACAATACACCAGATTTTAATGGTGTATCATTACTCTCCTCTGCCTGTTATTTTGTTTCTTCTCCGTGTGGGTGTATACAGTCAAGTATAGCAAATATAATACGGAAATTACTTGTATATTATATATGGACACATGAATTCTTGTTTTTCGCTTCGCTAGGTAAAATTTCAGTTATATGAATATTATGATGTAACTTGTATGTTTGTCTTGTATTGTAAGCGTAGTAGTAGTAGTAATTAATTAATTCTAATTATCTTAAAGAGAAAGGTATGCAAACGTATTATTAGTTTGCTCAAGTATGTACATACCTATATTTGAGTCTGTAAATGCGTCATTTGAAATCGCAGGGACATCACGCGTCACTCGAACTGCGGTATCTGCATCTGAAAGCAAATAAACATCACAATTATTATTTATGTCACTTTAGGATGGATAAAAGTAGCTGTACGAATATAATAGAGTTCATTTTATACCCTGTGCTTAGGTATGTAGCTACTAGTTGTAAAAAGTGTAATAATGGTGTTATTTGTGTTTACCAATGGAACACGGAATAAGTTCTACTCGTGTAATTAATGCAAATAGTAATCACTCATGCTGATTAATATTTCAAGTCTGACCTTTGCTCAGACACATCTGTGAACTCACAATTATAAATTAGGCGTGTCATCGAATGAATACTTAATCCTTGAATTTCGACAGATCTCTTCAGTAGCAACTAGCAAGTCCATAACTTTTACATTGGCAATTTCTTGCCAATAGAAATTGATCTTTCGTTTTACATGCAACTTTTATTTTTATTCTGCATTGACACTTTTCGATCCAATGTCAGTCGGCCAATGTATTGCTACTTTGTTACAATTTACTTATAATACTTCCACTTACACATGTGCATAATAATATTTTCCCCCATTACAAATTGTAATTCCATACGTACATTTAAATTACATAACCATTTTTTCTTGCACTCATATTATTTAGGTTCATTCAGGATAAATTATATTCTAAAGAAATTCATCATAGTGATACGGATAACTATGAACTTTATCGTTTATAATTTAATTACCACTTATGTTGATTTCGTATTCTTTTTGTGGACTGACAACTTCTTTTCAAAAGAAGCCATGTCTCATAGTACACATTTTTTATATTTTCTCATCAATCAAATCTTAATCTACTCACGTTTGTTTGTATCTCTATATCTACAGTCTTTTGAATTTACAAGTAAACTCTAGTATGCATGGAACCTATAAGGAACAACAAATGATTCACTTTCCACTAAATGGCTAATCGAATATTTCCTGCGAAAGAACTTAGCTCGTCTTAAGCGTTAAGCGGTGTCTTTTGCTCAAGTATCCTGCTGTAACGTATAACATTGAACAAGTTTACAGATAGTCCTTACAAGTTTTCGGATGCATGGATGATGGAGGAATAATAGAGTGGAATGAAAGTTGTCTTCTCTGCGTACTTTTAGAAATACGGAAACAATATCCCTCTCTATATTCTCTATAGAGAAATAAAGAGATACATTATACAATGAAAGCCGATAAAGCCACTACTGCTCTGCTTGGATGATAGAAAATTTACTTTTTACTTTGGAAGAGAAATATTCCTCTGTGTGAAAGTGTATGTAGAAAGTCTGCGTATATATTTTAAACAATTCCTTCCGACCACAAGTCAACGCAACCCACTTCTCATGAAGCACTTTGATACCCGTGTCGTGTACTGGAAATCTACGAAGAAGAAGGACTTAAAGTTAAACAAAGCTTACTTAGCTATAAGTTAAGTTGCTTAGGTATATTTTACACACAATAAGTTCAAAAGATGTATAACGTGCTTAAAACATTGTCTATGCAGCAAAAGTAGTTGAGGTCGAAATGAGTTTGTGGCTGTGTGTTGAATCCATTTTCATTGTAGTCTAAAACTGACACTCAACTTGACGTGACTTGATTATTATTTGGTTAAAGACGTCTTCTGCTCCATTTACTCCTATCTTTTCTTCTCTGACTTTACACAGGCCACAGTATATACCTACACTATAAATGTAGTAATTTTCTATTATTGGTAATATTAATATCTCTAATATACATGTCTCATTAAATCATTCATCTTTTACTTGATGTACTATAGTATCTGTAATTTAAACAACACGAAAGATCTACAACCTCCCTTCAGCATCCACTACCAAACTAAAACAGTAACGTAGCAATTGATTGATTACAAATTTCTCCCACTTTTACCTATAAACTTTGCAAATATAAAATGTACCTAATATTAAGCTCTCTGGAAAATTGTCGTCCCACATAAAGATCGATCGTTGTCTTTAATAATATTGCAACAAGTCATAGTTAACTGAAATGTTTTTGTCAATATAAGAAAGGAACTCATTGTAATAACGCGTGCCAAAAATTACTAGTGTACCAGTAGGTACACAATTTTAATTTTGAGTAATAACAATAACTACGCCATGCTTTCTTGGACAGCTAAGGTTCGTTTTACAACTACTACTACTAACCTACTAAGCAAATTAGCTGGTCATAGATAGAGCATTATAATCCAATAAAGTAATTGGTCGGAAATATGGAGGGAAGGTAAGTGTAATTTCTGTGCAAGGTGTGGCAGGTAATATCTAGCTAATAAAACAAAGTGTAAATGAGTCCTGTATACAGAACATAAAGACGGGATGCCATGAATAGTGAATTGGAGTTGAATTTCATGGAAGGAACGGGACGGTGATGGTGGTGGAAAGATAACTGCTCTATGTAGTTATGGTAGTAGTTACTTAGGTACAAGTTCTTGCAGTGTGTTCACTCAGATAGAAGTAAATGACTTAAGGATTCCTTGTTAATAATGCATAGTGGATACTAATAGTCCTTTAGCAGTCCATTTCCTAAACCTTGTTTATTATTATTCTGCCCAGACGTACAAGTTGGTTTGTCGGAAGGAAAGTTGCAGTTAAGAAAGGAAAGAGCATCTTTCCTCTTTCTCTCTCGTTCTCTCTCTCTCCGTGTACAATTCACGCACCAACACAAACAACAGAAAGCAACCATTCAAGTTTTATGTGGGAACAAGCAACAAACATTTCTTGTAGGTATACTCAACTCTACACATACTCCACACAACTTCTATCGCATCGCTTAAACTTAGATAGACGCACTAAATGGCTCCAGTCACATCTTTTATACATTCATTGTAGATATTAACAGATACCTATACTATATAAAGTTTTTCTCGTATATATAGCTCCACGTTTGTCTTCCGCACACTCTCTGAACAATTTTACTATGCTAACATGACAATATAAGCTAAGAGAGTCATAATATTACACGAATTTCCCTATAGAGATAGTAATAGTAAGTAGTTCATAGTTATAACGATAATGTGTGTGGTTTATTCTGCTTACTAGTAGTACGTTTGAGTATTTTACACGGAAATTCTATTGTAGAACGAGTAAACTAGTAAATAGAACGATTTGCTCGGTTCACAAGTTTATTAGCTATGCTGTATAATTCCATTTTGTTTTACAAGCAATTGGCGCAAGTCGACCGACCTCCTGGACAGGACAGGACAGACTCCTTAACTTGCTGCTACTACTCACTCGTTTATGTAGCTGAATAAAACACATGAATAATTTAAACAACCAGTCACTGCACTAAACTAGCACAGTTCCACATCATTTCCATTCTCCAGCCTCTTTTTGGCTCTTACCTAAAACATCAACTTTATGTGATTCAAAGCCCTTTGGCTTAGCCCACTTTCTCGCTCAAACTTTAATTGCAACCATCTCCACATTTGTACACGACACTGCCCGCCTATCATTTCCATTATACTCTCCTCCGTTTAGTAATTCGTGTAAAAACGTAAACTGCTATAATTTGTCTCTATAATAGTAGAAGGCCTAGTAATTGCTTATTACCTTTATGCACATTTACATTACATACAATACTAAAACCCAGGACTTCAAAAGAGCTAATATTGAACACGTAAAACGGAGAATGTGCAGTTTGTCGGTTTCTCTCTCAATTTGTTTCATAAACTGAAGAAGAACAAGAATATCATAAAATGATGCAAACGCGTGCCACAGCGGTGGTCCAAGTGAACTCAACTTCTTTTTCTTCCTTTCCATCATTTTAATGCAAGGAAATTAAAAAAAGACATCTCTGATGAAAATGAAATTATGTCAAAGCGCCTACGGTAAGCGGTCGTCTTATTTACTATGCGATACGCACTCCATGTAGATTCTGTGCGTAGGAAAATACACCCTTGTATTACTATACTCTATATACTAAATCCATTAAGGGTAAACTAATGTTGTTTGCTTGTCTTTCGCATTTTAACAAAATTAGTGTGTGTACTTACCTACAATGTGATTTTAGGTAAATGTTATGCGTTTTCAACTACAACTCAAATTACCTAAATTGCTTTTCATAATTCTCCGTAAGTGCTACACAGTTCCATGTTATAATGAAATACAATATAAGGCTCTGTGTATACGAGGAATAATAATATCGAGGTAAAGATAGAACAAGTAAATAATAAGAGTTTGGGTTTTTTTTTGCTCGATTTGATTTTGCATGTATATTTTAATATTACATTAGGTTTCACTTTCACTGTGTCCGGGTTGGCAACGAACTACATTTGCACAGTACTTGTTTTTCCACGCAACCAATCAAGACAATGTTTGCGTAGTATATCTTTAGCTTGTTTTTAATCAAAACTTTGCTAGTAGTTGCTTGTTTGTCTATGTTTTCTTTAGGCGGGGAAAGCACGGGAAGTAATCACAGGAAGTACGCCGTCATAAAAACATTCTGCTGATGCTGCGTATGGACTGCTGCTGCTAGACTCTACGTTTCACGTTATTACAAATGCTAATACTACCTGTTTCCATGCTTTTATCAAGTTAGTGTTGTATAACTATATTAAAACAGCCAATACTACACCACACTAGATGTCTTACTCTATTTCCTTGTTTCTTCAGTGCGTTCATTTCTGTTGTGTACGTTGATTTAAGTAAAAAGCATCAGAAACTAGTCAACTCTTCTGAACTAGACTTGTTTGCTTGTGGGTTTCTCTATTGGTTTCCTGTTTACAAAGTTACGCAATGTAATGCATGTAAAAACGAAAAAGAACGTCTCACACTTTTTAGTTGTTCGTGTATTGTTCAAATAAATTTCAACACAAAATTTTTGGGGAAGACTTCTTACTTTTTTCTGTGGTATATTTTTAGAATACATTTTATATTTATAGAACATAGAAATACCATTTTATATTTAAAGAAAGAAAATTCATACCATTAAATAAATATTTTCCTGCATAATTATTTTTTTCATTCATAACTTCATCCATTTCATTTCCTCGCTTAACACTTTGAATATTTTGGAATATCGTACATACAGTGTGTTAGATTTTACAATTGGAGTTTTTCTAAGAGATGTTAGTGAAATGTTAGCCTTGTTGCTTTAATACTGAACACTATAATAACGGCGAGTCTTTCATTACATTCTTTACGTTACTTTGGCGTTGGTGTTACTTGGAATTCAGTGTTAGGGCTAAGCTTTGCAGTAACTGTGTTATGACTGCACATAACACTCTTAGAGCTCCCTCAGAGCGACAAAACAACAAAAGAGTTGCAGGTCGTAATGAGGAAGGAAGGAAAAATAAAATGAAAAGAGTTTCAAAAAAATTCGGAAAGAGTAGTAGTCCAATTTCCTTATATGACTATGGCAGAGTCAAAGTGCTTTGTGTAGCTTGATAGGGGAACTATCTCTCTGTACAAAGCCAGTGAGACTAACAATAGTAACAACTTAAACTCCCCTGTTATTATTTTCTAGGGAAAAATGATGATGTGATGTGCAATAGTATCGCAGATACTGTATAACAGACACGTTCGTACTTATTTCCTCAATTTGGTCCCGTGCATTCAGTCAACCCTTGCATACTCAGTATTACACATATATATATACAATCAGTAGAATTTCGAATACAAACCAAGCAAAAGGAAGATTTCTTCGAGGAAAGGGATTATTAAAGTCTATAAATAGTAACAACAATAATTTGTTAGGTACTACCTACACAATTTCGTAGTTATTAGGTAGGTATACATATGATTGTATCCTAACAAACAATGCAGGTATTTTTGTCGACTGTAGTACTAGACGTATACTTTTACCTCTATAGAATTCGTACTATTGCAGATGATTCAGTATGAAAAAGAGTGTAGTAATGACCTATATGAAGAATTTCCTTGTTATAATCTCAGTTATCATTCATTCATGCACATTCATTCGAGGAGGTAAATATATAATTTATTGTTAGAAAAGCCCATTAAGAAATAAATGGATAAAAGTGTGAAAATACTTTTGTGCATCCCTCGTCGTGTGTGCAATGTGGAGAGGGATGTATGTAATGTACTAAAAGAATGAAGTAGACTTATAGGAGTAGGAGACGAAAGGATAAAATACTTTTGTAATTTTAGCACGTACTCCTAGGAGTGCTCCCACTATTATTATTTAATACGGAGTAGTGCAATAATGCAGAGTTCTACTCAGAGAGCAGTCGACAGAGAATAACTCCTCAGTCTAAAACCTAAGCACAGAGAGAGAGAACCTAAACAAGCACAATGAGAAACTTCATTCCATTATTATTGTACCACTATTTACTTACGAGCATTGTATGTACTATTATTACATAATATAATAAAAAGGCGTTCTCAGCCCTGCTCTGAGTGCACATCCACCAAACGGAATCTACTACAGTACTCTGTGCTCTCACAATTCACCCAGAAGATAAATACACCACACATACATACGAAATACTATTACTGAATAGAGGTACGGAAAATAAAACTCAAGTTAGGTCGAAAGTGAGTTAGTCCGAGAAACGCATTCCATGTCTCTTTTTGCTTTTTTTAGAAATAACTTTCACAGTATAAAACGAGCAGTATAATGCAACGTTAGTTCAGCCTTCTTCTTTTCCATTCCCTTTTACAATTCCAAGACACTACCTACTCTCCTTCCTCTCTATTCCGTATTATTTTGTTTTGCCTTCGTCTTCGTTCCTTGCACTTGCTCTTTGGGTTATTCTTACTTATTCTTGCCAGCACACAAGAATTCTTCCTTTCTACAAGTATTTCCTCTATACCATTCCTCATCCTATTTCTTACTATTGTTAGCTCCAACTGAACTTGGCTCTTTACTCTTCTGTTTCATTTTGGTCTTGGTCTGTCTACCACACACTGGATTGAACACAGGGTCTCTCTCTCTGCAAATGTGTTTTGAAACATAATAACTGGAATACTTATGTTATGCCAAGAATACGAGTGGGGAGGGCACACTGAGACTCAAACTGCCAATGTACTTACATCACACGAAAAGTTATTTTGCGCCCCATTCAGTCCTCCACTTTACGCAACACATATTGCTCAGAATCTTAAACATATTAAAAGCAAAAGGTGATGAAATACTATAGTAATAATGTCATGTACGGACTACCCACATAACTACGAGTATAACTGCTAATAACCATACTTTTATAATACAATGCTTGTGCGTGCATAATATAACCCTATTAGCAGAATAAGTAAAATATTTGCTCCATTATTTTCATCTCTAACGTAGAAAAGAACAAGAATAATCGCAGTGAGGGTGTATACTTAAAGGCACCTCTTACATAACATACAGCATATACACACTACAATACAAAATAAACCATTGGTAATGCAGTAAAAAAGTTTCGTAAGCCAAAATGGAATTTAAAAACAGTATCATGTAAATTTGCATTTTAATTCATTACAGATAGCACAGTAATATTACATTACATATTATATCTGTTACGTCAGAGCAATATTTGAAAGCATAGGTGCTTTTACAAAGATTTATAGAGTGCGTCTTTGTGTCTTAATGTCTTTCATGACCTCACACACATGAATGTGTCAGAGGTCATGAAGGAATTTACTGACTGACACAATCTTCAAACCTTAGCCTTTCAATAGACTACTGGAATTATGTGTACCAAGTTTTTAAAGTCATTATCTCAAACCATTTTTGAGTTATCCAGTTATTGTGCATACAGACGTACGGACAGACAGACAGATAGAAAAAGTATCCACATACAAGTTTGATTGTGGAACTTAAAAATATAACTATGGAATAGAGCGAGTTAAAGTATATAGTATTGTGTGTTATATGGTTAAAAACATTTACACTAAAACTATGTGTATAGTATACCATGAGAGTTGATCTTAAGTTGGAAGTCTAAAGTTCAGTATGTAGTGTTGAAGCAGTTGCAGAAGATAGAGCGAGGGTTTGCATGGAGGAGAAGAAGCTGTTGGATGTGGAAAGGGTGATCAATCAAAAATTCAGGAAAATGTAGAGAGAGCCCCATAACATAAAGCAGCTGTGTCTCTGTTGTATGTAGTAATTCCTCGCTCTTGCTCTTCAGTATATCCTCCGCTTCTTTTCTATACAACACACAGTACTTACTTAGCCATATAGAAATAGTAGCAGGAGAGTAGTAACAGTAAGTTTGTAGAGGCTCTCCCAATCCCATGGAGTCTCTTACACTTACTTAGCCTTAGATTACACCTCTAATATTTCTTAGGAAGACTAAGTCTCTCCTACTAAGACTTGATAAGCACAAGTGTCTTTCCATTAAGCAACACATAACACTTAAACCAAACTCCAAATATAAAGCTCTCTCTCCATTTCCACTGTGTCAGTCTTTATATTTCTCGTCCCTTCCAATTATGATTGAAGTTCACTTTTTTCTTTTTTTTCACCCTTTGGACGAAATCCATCTTTTTTAAGACACGATTGCATTTTTTCCAAGGTTCATTTACCTCTCTACTTGGTATCTCTATAATATAAATTCAACAAAAGTACTACTGGCTATGTTGTACTGTACTTTCAGGTAAATCAAATAAAACAGGTAGTATATTGGCCGCTTAGTGTAGATAATTTGAAATTTAACGTAAAAATAATGTATTGTATTGCCTATATAGTATAAGCACAGTAATACGGAAAGATATACTATTATACATATACAGTGTTAATAAATAAGGGTAAAAACATTAGTTTTATATATAAAGAGAAGGTAAGTGAAGTAAATGCCGTCTGGGGAACAAGTATGTTCCAGTTGTGAAAGTAAGTAGAGTTAAAACTGAAATATTAGGAGACACAGACAGTGGGAAAAGGAAAGTGAAAGAAAAAACGAAAGAAAGCCAAGAAGTTGATATGGGATGTCTGTGTGTGTAAATGTGTGGGAGAGTGAGTTGTGAGTGGAGCTAAGTGTTGTATTATTGCGATGCATTTTGGTGAGTTGACTTTTGAGCGTCATAGGGGAAATAGTAGGGCAGTAGTCCATACGACCAGCAAGGAAAGGCATGAAAACACAGAGAGCAATGGAAAATTCGAACAGTTTCAAGTTACATATTGCCAAAGTATTATGTTACCAGTTTGTGTGTAATTCAGCCTTGCACACGCTGCTTCCACTGCGAGGATACATTTAGCTTTGATACGAGACTGCTATGAGAGGGCAAATACTTTATTGCTCGGTTTGATTGCTCGGAGAGGAATTGTTAGTGTAAGTGGTGAAAGGGAATGAAAGTGTAGCTGACCCGGTGATCAAATATCCATTGCTCTTTTCCTTGCCTCTTTCCTTTACTCTCTCGTCTCAACTTTACTTTACTTAACGAAACTCCAGCTTTAGCCATTGCCACACGAGTATATATAGTACAACAAGAATATACAGACTCTCCTTTCCTACCACGACGGTAATTTCTAAAGAAGCAATTTCTATGGTCAGAGTCGGAGATACATAGCAGGAGAATGTGATATTTGTGTTTGGCTGCGGTAATGTGAATGTGAGTGACTTGTGGCTCTCGAGATTAAATGTTTCTCACTCTTGACGCCATTACCGCACAAAATACATCTATACCTACCTACTACAAAACGAACCACGTTTATATTTGGCTACGATTTCTAAATAGAAATGGTGTAAGCTTTCTTTCAGGGTCTATATAGTCTACAGTCACTACAGTGTATAGTAAAAACATAATAAGATTCGCTTTCACATCCTTTCGTTTCTTCACAGATATTTTTACACTTATATGCACTTTGTCTATCCACGAGCGTCAAGTTTCTCACAGGTCCACACACCGTCATGTCCAAAGTGTTAGATTTTCTGAAATGTTCGTAACCTAATGAAGGCATTTACTTTCACTTCAACTTCAACAGCCCAGCCCCACTGTTCGCATTTTCATTTACGTAAACCCATTTATTCTTCCACGTGTGTAAACACTGCTTACATTTAATAACAATATCTGTGTTTCTAGTAATTCATTGATTTGTAGATTTAAAAGTCTCAAGGTAGGTTTTCAATTTTTTGGTCGCACAGTAGGAAAGCTAACTGTAATGCGCTTTAGTAGCCGTATCGTTAGTCGACCGATTTTACTATATGAATGATTAATTACGTGTTAATATTGAAAAATAATTGAAATTGACTGTTTATAAATTACTTAGCAGCAAATTTATTGCAACAATGTAAAAATTGGTTGTGAGTATAAAACAATCGTGTTAGATTCATCAAGAGAGTTTTCTTGATCATTTTTTATAAGAGGCGGTTTGTGTCTGTACACAAAGAGGCTTTGCACAGTACAATCTAGAAGATAGTAGAATGAAGTAAGAATAAGGAGAGTATCGTGATCCTTAAGCTTGAGAGAGGATAAACTGAAGAGATGAAATGGGAAGAGAGTGCAACATAAAATGAGTGAGAAGTAAAAGCTGAATAGAACATCGCATTCTTTTATAGAGCAGTTACTCTTCACCATAGCACTATAGTACTATTTGCCATACACGACACACAATGTGTTTAGCTAAAAGTAGTACACTGTGAAATACTACAGTGAAGAAAATATCCTTACGCAAACTGCGTCCTATATGTGTACTGCACATAAATGAGAGACTTGTTAAAGAAGATGAGAGTAGAAACGAAGGACTTTGTTGGAATTGTGTCTCGTACTTATCATGTGTACACTTTGCTCTCGCCTTTATAACTCTCCTTGTCTATTTACAATACTGTCTCTTTGTATATACAATGTATATAAGGTAAGGTAAGTATGTACTACATTAGAATAATATGATCTTCAACTTAAACTCCCATCCCATGTCTACCTTCAATTTCAATACAAGCAAAGACTGCAAGCATTTATTAAGATCCTTCCAAACTGACTGCACTGCCATTACAATACAGATACTCTTTTCGCACTCCTAAAATTTCCATTTCATTCCACACGACACATAACTACGTTATGTTATTCAATGTTCCCGTGTATACTTCTATTACTATTTTATTATACAATGTGCCATTGTAAATATCCACAATGTATAGAATTTCACAACATTTGTATATACATTCTATAAGAAATATCACACACACTGTAAATCTAGATGCTCACATAGAATATTCATTTATGCTGATAACGTAATGTAATTGCATCGTGTGTGTACATACATGTATATGTAAAAGTTATAACACAGAATATACCTAGTCATCTAATATACCTAGACAATTCTAGTACGTTGCCTTAATACCAGTAGGTACACTAATATAATTTCTACACATTTTATACAGATACTAGTATAATAATAACATTAGGTTATATCGTGTGTATATCTGTGTGGTACATCTAGTGTAAAATAAATATAGTAGTTTGTATTGTATCTTTGAATATTTAGTTGATATACCTAACAAAGCTGTATTGTATGTGTACTTTGTAGAATGTCAAGTTGTACGTAGTAAGTAAATGAAACTAGTTTATACGAGTATGCTGTGAAAGTATGTAGTAATATAAGTGAGATGTAGTGTACTAGTGGTGCAGTTTAAGTTAAAGGCTGAGACTTGGTTTGTTTGAGACTCTTGACGTCTAATCAAAACGAGTAAAAAGAGACTAGGAAAGAGAGAGAGAGGAGAAAGTCAGGCAAGAAGAGAAAAGTCTCAGGAGGATTCTTCGCTCATGAAGATGATGATGAAGCCGAGCTATTCTCGCTTCCAACAGTCTCACTCTGTACTCTGGCTTTTACTTTTACCCATTCTGTCTTACCATCTTAGGCTTACCAAAGGCAACTCTACTTCTAACATACTATACCTTATATTGTACATATACTCTTTTCGGAATTTCCCTATCATATTAGTAAATTGTTAGGTTTTCTGTCCATGACCATCCGTGTGCAGCACATGCACTGTCTAGTCTTGTTAGCTCCATTTTCCTTTGCAAGACGCACTTCTAGTAAATTCTATAATAATACGTTCTCTCATCCATTCTTTCTAGTGTCGAGGTATACCTGTTCCTGTGTGCACTTCTTGTATATTGTGTACTATGTAAATTTAGAAGGTGCATATTGCATGTGCTGTGTATGTATAAACGTTGTTGGTTCTATATACGACTGCTTAACTGAGAAATGTACAATACAAGTATGTACAACAGTTTCTGGAAGATATAGACAGACAGAGGGCTAAATTGCATTTTATGTAGGCATAGGGTTAGGTAGGTACGTTAAAGCTAACTGAGGTTCTTCTTATATTATACTCTCATTCCTTTTTACTACATTTCGCTATTACATTTTCGACTTACTTCTTACTCTACATCTTAATATATTTCTTTGCTTCTCGTACTCCAGTTGAACATTTTACTGCTTTCCCACCACCATATATTACATCTTATGCTGACATACAAATATACTATAGTTATTTCTATGTAACATTATTATGGCCAAACGAATAAGATTTATTTTATTCCAGTTTATCCTACAAAACTTTTTTCCTTGTATTAATAAGTAGGTAAAAAGTCACGACCATACACAGACACTGCACTGTGTGCGGTATACACTTCCAAAATTCAATAAAAATATATTACTATTATGTACTATAGTATCAAAAGAATATAATTTCACAGTTTGGTTGCATAATATAGTAATATAGTTCTATCCTTTGTATATATTCACTTTCCAACTAAATTGCATTGTTGATGGTGGGGTATATTGAAATTTCATCAGGCTTTTGTTAATAAAATAAAATAAGATGGTTATATTCCATGCATTATATTCTAGTAAAGTGTTGGGTGAGTAGAAAAAGTCCTTTCTTACTAAATGGTGTCTTTGTATAGATGCACTCTACTGCATTTTGTGTCTTGATAATGAGTGCACGTATTAAATTACGTAATTCATACACATACTTTTTATTTATGAGTTTATCATCTGTCCTGGTAATGATTTCTACAAAGTATACACACATGACTTTCATTTTCTTATTTATATACATCCTTTTTAAGAATTACTGGTAATATATTTGCGTCTTCCACATGCTTGCCTTCTTTGGAATTTTCCTTGCATAATACCACCCATCTCACATTAAACACAGAGCAGTGTATAGGACTTAAAAATGAGAGATTTAGCTTTACTATTTTTAACAAGTACTAGGTCACTAGATGGAATTTTTTTCGCCGACAAGCCAAGGCGTGGGCCAAAGCGTGACAGTCAAGCTAAGTGAAATGAAGTCAGTTGTGCAGTGCAAGAAGAATATCTCTTGCCATAATAATATTAAAACATAGGTAGGCATGAAGGCGGGTATTATCTATATCTCTCTGTTCTCTAGGTATACCTACTACCTACTCCACACTGCACTACATATTATATCTAATCGTATCGTAATAATTTAACTTCTGTACCGTCTCCAGCAGTAGTATTATTACATCCAGCCCCATTTCAGCATGCAATATCACTATAGTTTAAAAATGTCATAGCTTAAGTGTAATAGCTCAACTCATGGAGATATACATCAGCAAAGAAGAAAAACTATTTTATTTCCCATACCACCTACATCGTCGGAGTATTCAGTCTACTGTCTCAGGAATAATCCTTTCCTTTCTAGACGCACAAGACACAAGCGTAGTAAATGCCTTCATGTAGTCCTCTATACACGAGACATGATCTATCTTCATCTTTTGGAATGGGAATTGCATGTGTGCGTATGTGTGCTGTATATGAGTATTACACCACTACATCATATCGTATGATACGAGTAATAAGAATTGTGTCGTGGCTTGAGTTGATTTGCTGTGTGAGTATGCTATACGTTCTCTAGATTCTACATACTTAGTTTTTCTAGAGGTACGGATATAGTGCTTAGGCATATATGGAAGACTTGACTCTTAAGCAGGGAATGATGAAAGAGAAAGACGAAAGGAATTATTTTATTTTCTCGTGTCTTCCATTTCGCTAACATTTCACTTTTATCGTCATCTCAAACATACCATTTAGTACCGCCTGTGTGCTTTGTCACTCAGATCCAATTGAAGAAAGTGTTCTCCCTGGTCTTTCTTGTATAGGAAGCTTAATCGTATACTATAGGTCCTCATGTGTGGTGGTAGAGACAACAACCCAAATAAAATGTATTTACAGCCTCAATACTACGAATAACACAACCACAGGACATTTTGACCATTCTGTAAATACAGTTTTGTCTTCTGTGTATTTGTCCTTTTACTTAGTTCTTTCTAGGTATTTCATTTTCTACAATCATCACCGTGACTCTTTAAATAATTCCGAGTGAACAAAAATTAAAGTTGAACTCGTGACACAGTCAAGTCAAAGTAGACAAAGAAAGTTTTTGTAATTGAATGAATCCTGAAGGAATGTACTTTTTCTTTGCTCACTCAGCTTAGCTTGGCTTTTCCTTTCAAAGTTTTTTTCTGCAAAAACATTTCTACTGCTACTAGTAGTATGTGCTCACACACACGCAATGCACATATAGCACACACGTTGCATTATTCACACAAGGAAATTCAAAAATAGGCATACATTTCAGACCTACAGAAGGAAGTGTGTGATCTACTTAATTTTATACGGTTGTGGGTATGTCACACAATTTCTATTCCACGTCACCTGCTTAAGAAACCCAGTGTCGCTGGTTAGAATACAATTTGAATATGCAAACAGGAAGAAAATATAAACATCCCGTGTGTATCTATCTATCTCTCTATGTGTAGATTGCTTTGCTTCAATACGTAATAAAGCTAAGCTTGTGGTTCACCATCCTTTTGTTTCTTTTACTTACATAAAACCTCAAGAGGCAACTAGATTCAATTTATAAGAGTACATTGTGCACTTCATTCCACAAATTTGCATATTTCAGCGAATCTACCGACGACTGCAAATACTCTTGTATTTTCTGCTCTGACAGTCGTATTACTCCGTTCTGTGTGTACGAGTGAAATAAATATGAAATGAGAGTATGACCTACCCACTCATAAATGATTGCATGGTAAAACTATATAATCCCGCATCATGATAGCGTATTCTCTCTTGATCCTTATAGTATCTTTCTTTACAAGACTGTATATAGTAAAGTAAACCACCAGGTATATTTCTACACATTTATATATGCATCACTAGATTTTGTTGAATATTACATCGTATATAAGACTTCTAAACACACTTAACTGACTCGTGAAGTACTACAAGTTGTGTTTGTGTAGGAATTATACATAGAAAGACATATATACAGGGATAAGTCCTGAATGCTACAAACACAACTAAATTTAACATGGTGACTTTATTGTGTCTTTCATTACATTGCACTACACGGATGTACTACTAGAAGTATCATACTAGATAACCATAGAGAGAGATGCTGTTATCGGGCACACTTACCTTGTTATTTAAAATTTAATGGAATGAACAAATATGTGGTAGTTGTGGTAGTAAATAGTGAATGCGAGTCGTAAACAGCAAATGAGATGAGATAGGTATTATAAGATGAAAGATTAACGAGACGAAAGAAACGGTTTCCTACTGGATGAACATGTACGTATACCTAAGCACTACAACATGTGAGTTCTCAACTAGGAGTAACTAATGGTAAGCATAAATGAATGTAATGTCCGTAGTAGAAGCACAAACGTACATTTACAAAGGAATGAAATTTATGTGGATGTGTCCAAGTCTCACTCAACGTGTACTTCTGTATGTGTTGTAGTACATTACAAGACAAGTGTTGATTCCACCTTTAGAATGCTCTATACATTAGGAACACAGTGGGGCTACAGTACTAGAAGAGCAATGCAATCGTTCTCATCCTTTATTAATCAGACTAGGAAAAACCTCCACAGACTTTGCCCACACTGCTATTCTCTCTACACAAGTAGAAAACCCATAAGCCCTTTAAATGAAAACAACCATTCTATTAGCATAAAACGTAAAACACTGTTGCTTTGCGGTTCGGTTTACATTTACTTCATTCGATCCAACTCCATTGCACTCCGTCTCAGTTGATCTGTCAGTCTGCCCTAGTATTTAACCCAGAGCTGACTTTTATGAATACTTACAAACGTTTTTATTATATAGAATTGCTTCTGTATGTAGTAGGTACTCTTCTGTGTGCCTATATATAAGATTATCTTAAAATAGTGTAACATACATTACATAATATACTTTATGTGCGGATGAGGTCGGGTTAGCTTTCCAGGCTAGGGCATTAAAGAAATTTTACCGAGCTGAAACTGTGTAGTATGCATGTATTTTTATTGCAGAGAAATAAAATTGCTATACTAGGTATAGTATTATATAGCTAATAGTAGGTGTGTATAGTAATGTTAATAATACAGGGGAAAATAATACTGGTAGACAGATAATAATAATAAAGTGGGTCATATAGGAAACGGTTGGAGAAAAGGTGAAGAATTGTAATTGGGAGTGAAGATGAGAAATGATCATTGAAAAAGTAGAGCAATTCACAGTTAAAAAAATAAAGTACTCACTCATCAGTTGGAAAGGGGTGTTAATTTTCATTAAATGATTTTGTTGGAAAATATGCACTAGTGTATAGAAGGAAGTGTATGTGTAGACGTCTATCTTTGTATAGACGATATTTTAATGCACAATTGTATCAGTATATGAAGAAAGCGGGCAATTTTGCTAAAATAAAGATAAGAGCGAGACTTGGTTGTTTCAAAACAAATTAGGTGCGATTGTAACTCTTTCTGGAAAAGTTGCAGAAGTTTTCGTTTCATCTGGAAAGTCACGCAGAGCTTAGGAAAGTAGGAGGCAGTAGTTACAAACATACAAGCAGCAAGAGTAACGTAAGTTATCTTGCAGCACTAGCAGTACATAAATTAAGACAGTTTGGTTTCCCAGGATTACCTTAGTCGTTAGACCCTCCTACATTTACTGTGCATCCTCTCGCAAGTTATACTAATGCAAGAAGCATTATATTCTATAAGCATCGGGTATTTCTATTGGACTCCAGAGGATTCGCCCTGACTCACAGTAATTTACAATTTATACTTCCCTGGCAATTCCAATTGCAAATAAGAAAATAAGGATAGACATTTCGAAGAAATATGTAAGAAGAGAGAAAAGGAAACTCTACCTACTGCCAAGCGTACCTAATATTATTATTATGTATAATGCACTTAAGTACATTCACCTACACGAACACCCTACACAGTTCCTACACATGAAAAATATTATTTCCAGGTATGTGTGTTCTGTGATCCCTATTTGATGTATAAATGACTCTCACATGTGTTTACGCTTAAGTTAGTGACTTGTCAGCTCTGTTCTTGTCTGTAATAATGTAAAGGAAAGATGAATGTGCAGATGAAAGGGAGGAAATCAACTATGCAGTCTGAAAAAACTGAAGAGGTCTCAAATCAAGTGAACGATACGAAAAAGGCAACAAGGGTCCATGAACGTTCACAACAACACAACCAAAAAGTCTTCGTCCAACACCCTTCTCGACTTAGACTTAAGTTTGAAAATGTCCTTGGCTATATATCCAAGTAAGCAAACGTAATACACAACACTGGACTGGTACTTCTGTTCTGGAACGAGACGAGACAAAACATACGTGTAGCCAAACGGTGAAAACAGGCCTACGCCTATTTGATTCCCATTATAAGTTACGCAGATACAAATATACACGTTGGTTTTCTCTGGTAAAATTGAAGAAGGAGCACATGGCCTTATAAATTATAAATTGTTTGGTGTGATGTGGGTGGGAGTGAAATTCATATGTCACTTAAGGATCCCATGGAGTAAGTGGAGGATTTCTAAGCTTAACTTTGACACTTTAATGGTTTTGAAGGATTTCAGAGTCTCAACCTCCTTTTCTTCTGTAAGTGACCCCTTGATCTTGATAGTTGAGCTGAATGGTCGTTACACTAGCACAGAACATGAAAGCAAAACGATAGGGAACGGTCTATTCAAGTAAAATGACACTTGCAGGCGAAACGAAACCGCACTAGCGCAATTCTTCGTTTGAAAACAGTGTAGGTATACACCAAAATGAAATTGAGTCGCGGTGGTCGTCGTCAACATAGTCATCCTGCTGCTGCGGTCCCTTTTAACATGTTCTTAATGTTGTGTGCTACATTATTACATTATAATCTTACTTGGCTCTAGATTTACTTAAACAATCATAATATTCAACTATACATTATACCAAAATACATCCACCACTACTATATAGTTCTATCTGCTTTGATTATACCTACCCAACCCAAAATGTCTTCTGCTTAAAAAATCTTTCGCTCTCTCTCGCTCTGGAACATGTAAAATAAAATGTATTTGGAGAAGGAGACTTCAAGGGTCATGTATTACTCTAATGTACAAGTACAGAACACATCTAGCATTCTATTACTTACGTTCATTGAAAAACAATCGCTTATCTACTACATCAACATGTTTCCTATTCCCACTATATAATTCTGAACACAACAAACCGGGAGTGAGCTGGCATACACAACACACATCATTCCATGGTTCCTTTTAGTATTTCCTTACGACTCTACTCTACAATATATATAAAAGTACATTTTCCTCTTTACAGAAGTACTCCTGATAAATGCATTTACAAAGAGCTTTGACTAACCACTCCCATTACATCTAACATTCTCTTTAACTTGAAATCCAGAGAGGTTACAAAGACTGTATTGTTTTCAAATGGAGCCGAACTTTTGTTTTGTCTTCATGATTCTTCTCCTGAACACAGAATCTCATATTAAAGAAGTAGGCACAAATTGAACGCTATGCCATGACCCAATCTTGTAAAAACTCAACGCGCGGGCGTTGTCATCTTCCTTTTGACTAAATTCGGTAGTAGGGACTTGACGAAGCAGATTGAAGTGAGTAAATAATAATAAGCTGACAACGAGTGAGACGGATTGTAATGATTGTATTGATTTGCCATGACAGATTATTGTTGTACGTGTTTATATGTAAATTTCTTATCATTAGTGATACTACTGATGTAGTACAAGCCAAGATATGGTAAAAGCTGCTTTTACACATATATTAGGCTTATTTACACGGATGTGGAGTATTAAATAGGATTTTATCTGTCATACTACACAGAAGTATGCATTCTGCATTCGTGTAGTTGCACATAGAAAGAATATTGCAGTAATCCCACGTAATGTAGTGCTACGTAGAGCAATCTATTAATTTTGACGCAGTTTTGTGAAGTGGAGGAGTAAGTAGGTACAGCGAGTTTAAGTAAGATACAGTCATTTCATTAGAACACTCAAAGGTACCTTAACCCTTCTTAAAGAGCGAAATAAAAAAAGAATGTTTAAAAGGGTAATAAAAATGTATGGACCGTGCACGGAGAATTTACGAGGACCGCATGCATCGCTATCGCTCTCTTGTCTTGTCTTGACTTCTGGCAAAAACTAACATACTTCTATCTGTACAAATACGACTAGCACTAACTTATCTACACACAGTAGTGTAGTCACTGCTACAGACAAGTACATGCGAAAAGCGTTGTTAAAGATGCATAGGTACCTATCCTAAGCAATAAATATTGGAAAATGTATAGCAAGCCAAGTTAAAAAATATACTGAGTCAATAATATTAAGAAATATTATAGTTACATATGTAGGTAGAGTATTAGACTTTTGTATAATAAGCAATTTACTTATCGCAAGTATAGGGTATCATTCAAAATTGGTTATCTCTGAGTTCTGAATTACGGCTATTAAGACATTGCTATGTAATTGTAATCTCAAATGAGCCGAATCTATCACAATTATCCTAGTCTAGCCATTCCAATGTCTAGTAAATTATGTGTTTATAAGTTGAAAACTATTTGCCTTACAAAAAGGTTCAGACTTTTATGTACTTCCCTGTTGACTGTGACATAATTGTAGCTACCACGAAAATTAGTAGGTATAGTTTCTTATAGTAGTAGATTTTGAATGCTGAATAAATATGCAGCGTTACTACGCAGTATTTATAATTTACTTAGAAGAAGTGGATACGCTTCATTATAACAATTTGGTAGTAACGAAGGTTGATTTCTTGCAAATGCAGTCAGTCGTTTCTATAAAAGGATGGTAGTGTAATGCATTCTCTCCCGTTCTTGCAAGACTGAGACAAATTCACATTTTTAATGAAAACATATGGACTGCTGTTCATTTTAAAAATGAGACTTCTGTGGGCAAAGAAGACTTCTGCGTGTGTATGCAACTTTTTACCAAGCAAGTTGCAATGGTGCAGGCGGCTCATGTTTTGACCAAAAAAAAGAAACGGAAAAGGGTAAAATTAAGGGAGACAAAGCATGTGGCATGTCACGGTGTGTTCCTTTATGTGCAAAAAATACACAACTTTATCACACTGCACTGGGATTTCTCGAGTAAATAACTGCCATACACAGGCAGCATATTAAGAGGAAGTGCATCCAGCATAGCACCATAATCATAAAGAAAATTATTACGTAAAGCTTGCATAAATGCAAGTGGCTCAATTCACGGCACCCAGAGCTTTTTAATAACCCTAAGGGTGCTATAATATTTATAAGTACCATTGCATTTCTTTATCATCAAAGAAAATGCATTTCTCAAATCTTACAAGCACTTTTACCACTAAAAGAGTTATAGTTACGTAATAATATCAACTTCGCACCAAATGCCTTCAGCAATTTCCTTTTACTTATGGAATTGTTGCTAATAAACTCCACACTTCCGCTTTAATCATTACTATATCGTACCTATGGGTTATTTTCGAAGGAAAAACTCCCATTCTTTAAATCTCCTATATAGAAAATTACTACTGTTGCATTATGCGCTCCTATGTGCAAAGGAAAGTCAAGATTAGTAGCACATTTTTCTGAACGTGCTCCACTATTTATTTACACATGTCTGCCTCTTGATTCCACCTTATCCTTCCTGTCTATTATGCACAATGTGTATTTGGAAGAAGGTATTGATACAATGAACTTACTTAGTGCCTACTTACCATTACTACAATTGCTTGTTTTTACTGGAATAGCTTGGCAGTGAAATTGACACTGAACCAGATCTGATCAGATCAATTTACTTCACGTAAATCTTTCTTGCCATGGATGCATTCTCCTGCTTTCAAAATATTTAATGAGAATGCACAGCCATGGAGCTATACTAACTACCGTGAGATTTTATCTCTTACTATACGAAGAATTCCTGAAACAAAATGGTATATTACAACTGTGTGATTTGGAATATACTTATTTCCCGATGAACAGTTAAGGTAAGGTAACCAGATACATTTCCATTTGAAGTGTGGTTCAATTTCACTTTCTGATTTGAATATTGGATTGACAGTAATAAAACAAGAAAGAAATCAAATGAGGACCACCTTGGAGATTTCATGTAAATGGAACAAGCATTTCTACACAAAAACGAATTACTAAATCAAATCCAGAGCACAGGCATGCAATAAGGGCGTGGAACCTTAAACCTTCATTTATACACATAATATAATTCTTTACCTATCTAGTTATAGTCCACCCTAACCCTTATACTTATTTTTACTATTTAGAGACTTTCTTAGTGGATTGCATATAGTAAGAGATGAATAATCGATAAGACAACAGCTCTGAGTGTGGAGGGAGAGCGCGAGTGAGTGTGAAATTGTAAATGAAATGCTAGCGTGGCACTAAAGTGCATTGGTGAGGTTAGTTTACTAGACTTAGTCGTAGTAATAGCATTACTAGAGCTAGAATGGCATAATAGACGGATTAAGAAGGATAATTGAGTAATGGGAAAGGGAAGGGAAGAAAGAATGTGAGTTGATGCACATCCTCCGTCTGTCTTCATCACATCTTCATCTTATCTTCATATTCTAACGGGACTACGGTCGTGCGTGTGCATTATGCGTGTGTAGTTATGTGTAAGTGTAAGAAAAGCAGTCACGGTTTATTTTTGGATGTCTTGTCTTCTGCATCACTACACTAAACACTGGATCCATACAAAAGTATAATTCTTGTAACATCTTACATGAATGTATGCAACTGCTTTCCTTGTCTTTTAAGTTAACTCTACTATACCAGTAGTGTGTCTACTTACATTACACACAGCAGAAAAGAAGGGAGGTGAGAGAGAGAGAGAGAGAGATGAGATGAGCTCAGAAAATTCCGAACGAGAATTCTCTCAAAAACGGATTACATAATCCTATGTGAAGCCTCACATCTGAAATGCTACAGTTACTTTTACCATTACTACTGTATACAGTAGTGGAGTCTGCACATGTATAGATAATGTTAAAACTGACTTAGCCATGTATTATTCGTCTCTAGGCTGCATAATAATCTAAATGGTTAAGTGAAACTGAAGAGATGGTGGTGTATCTGTAGTATTGTGTGTATTATGTAAAGTAATTGCATTTGTGCAAGAAAATACGTTAGAAAGGTACATTGCGTTTCTTGAAGAACACATTTTATTTGTCACATCGTTCGATACAGCCGTATGTTGTTACTTCGTATGTAAACGGGAAGTTGAACAACTCAAAATTACCATATCGTTGTTGACGATGCTGGGAGGCTTCCTTTTGTGTGGGGGGATGTGGATGGTTTGCCTAGGTAGTTCAGTTTCCTATATGTACTTACCAACATAGAGGCCTAGGAAATTTATGAAATATTATCATTCATGGGTATAAAGGGAATATGCAATAAGTTTGGAATTGTGTATGAGTCTACCTATAAAGAAAAGATGTAGGGAAATTGGCATTGTAAAGTGTACTACATACAGTTACTCTGGAAGATCGGTTTGGTTGGCTTGTGTATGGCTTTGGGCAACCAAGTCGACGTTGTTGGGAGATCAATCATAGTAATTTAATAAAAGACGGAGATATTCAGTTTATTCTTGTACAGTCAATGTATGGCTTGCACACACAGTATTGCACAGATAGGTTTGTATGTGTTATGTTGTGTGTTCAATCTGCTCGGTTGTATTTACTGTGAAACGAGGACATAGTAGGTGTATTGTTCACGTGGAATATTATGTAAAGGTAGTAGTAGTAGCTGAAGGAGAAGGAGTGTGGTTTGGGAAGTCTGCTGTTTGGTTATGGATCAGAAGAGAAAATCTAATGTTCAGCCGCACAAGCAAGTAAACTTTCTCTAAAAGGGGCACTTGCGATAAAATTGAATTTACCAAGTCCAACGAAACAAATTCAATTTCAATCTGTTGGAAATTTCATCAAGGTATTCCTAAGTGCTCATGCTTCAACATCTACTTTTTCTTAAATAATTCAATTTTCGTCAATAATTTTCTATCGGTAAATAGCTTCTATAATTAAACCAACTATAGAACTACGATACTAAGGTAATGCCACGTATAAAATATGCTGTTTATCTTTAGAACAAATCTGTTAAATAAGATGTCAGAAAAATCAGTCTGAAACTTTATTTTTTAATATTGTCGTTAGTAAAAGTTATTTTCTCAAATTCATAATTCGTATATTTAGTTGGTAGTTATTATATACCTATATAATAGTACAAATCTAAGTGTGCTTAATTATTACAGCAGTATATGTGGTAGTGCTTTACTGAAGACCACTTGCACTTAACTACCTCTCTTACAACTAACTTGCAAACTAATGTTAGCCTTTGTATAAGTTAGCCTGTCTTGCATGCAGCTGTAAAGTGCAGAGGTGGATTATTTATGACCGGAAAGTTCAGACGATTTTGCGTTGCATTTGGGAAAATAAAGCATCTTGTCTTCATTTTAATATGCCCTGGTGACTGCTTACTTATTTTACTTTGTGACATTTGTAATTTTCCTCGCAACGAATTTTGCTCCCATTTACGTCCCTTTTCCCAATTTCTCCCCGACTATCTGTAAATGTTCCAACATTTAATACAATGCAATCAATAAGTCAACTTGGTCATAAAAACTGGTACTTATTGCCACTGATTACCTGTGATTTATAATTATTAAAATATATTAATATTTATGTTTAAGCAGATATGTTTATGAAATAAGCGTGATTATTTACAAATATACAGGAAAAAATTAGAAATTCATCTTGCTATAGGATTAAATTAAAATGAACTATAGGTTATGGTAAATGAGGGAAATATTTTAGGCGAGGTGTCCTTTGAACTTGTTCCTCGTTAGTATGGAAGCATGGCATTATTAGTGAATGTGAGAGACTGTGTTTGTATTCGTTCGGGTTGTTTTGGTTTCTGGTGTGGTCTCTTGTACATGAAGTTGTAATACAATCGTAAAGGAGTCAGTGGCTGAACAGACCTTTGCTCTTCTGCTCATAGAATTCACAATGACACACTTATACTTCTTACACGCAGCTTAAAATACTAAGCATAGCACTCTGGAGTAAGCTGAGGTCTCAAAGCAGCCGACAAGAAACCGACCATCCGGTTTTTAGTCCGGAAAATCCGGGTTAGACCCTTCGCCATAGTCACATCGTTCTTCTTGATGCTGCATGAAATTTTGATGTGGAGATTACGAGGAAACGATTAGAATTGAGTTTTAGAATTTATGGAAGGAGCATCCTTTTCTCTCTCCTCACTTCCTCGTCTCTCTCTCTCAGACACGACTCTCACACATAAACACATCATTCTTCGGCCTTCTTACCTAACAAGGAAATTATAATGTCTTCCAGCCAAGAAAGTCTCATTCTCATACTACAACAGTAAGCGTCACCATATCTTTTCTTCTTCGTTACATTACTCTCTCTCTCTCGGTATGGTCTCCCTGCACTTTTCTTCAAGAGTTGACTTGTCTTGTCGTGGCTTGTCTTAAAATATCTTTTTACATTTAAAAACCAAAATAGACGAGCAAAAACTTTTTAGCCAAGACTGACTGTCTTGACTTGACTCGACGCTAACTTTAGTCGACAACATACATCCATATATACACACAGACACAGAATTACATAACGTAAAATCCTGTGTAAGAAAACATAACACGGCAGTCAGAGTCGCATCATCTCAAGCAATGGCAACAGCATGTCCTTCTACTATTTCTCTCTTTACATTATTTTTTAGTGTAGGTAGCTCTACAGCTCCTTCCTACAGGCACAAACTTACACAGAGTGAGCAACTTTACTTAAAGTACATTCGTATTATATCCTTGTGTGCACTTTGTACATTTTCTAGGGTTGTACTCATCTTCTCCTCTCTCGTCTCCACTCAAAATCTTTTTCAACTTACAAACGCGTGTACTTATAAGGTACGTATCACACACTACTTCCTCACTCACGTCTACTTTGACTACTAGTCATGGAAAAAACCACAGACTATGATTATATACACATTACACTACTTTTTCTTAAGATCTCTCTCTCTGCTCTTCAAAACCTACTCCACTTATGTACACACAAGTACAACTCTCCCCTATATTGAAAACACATTCACACTTTTTACTCCACTTAAACTTCGGCCGAAGTGCTTTACATTACACAATTTACATTTTCTATATCACTTAAGCTAAGACTTGAAAAGTCATACGAGTATAAATATATCATCATTAAATTGCAAGCACCCAGCCTCTCTGCTGTAGTTCTTGTATATAGACAGGGAACTCCCGCAAAGTCTTCATTTCTAAATTCACTACTGCTCTTTTACCATATTACATTCAAAGAGACAAAATCAAGGGTGTATGTACACTCATACCTATACCTTCTTAGAATAACTACACAGAAATAATAATATTACATCCCTGTGATGTTTATACACTTCACATGTATTATAGGTGTACCATTTTGTACAAAAAAGTCTAGGCTTACACCTAAAAAAGCAAAAAAGTTCGGTGTGTGTGTGACTACCAGGATTTTTGTTGACGTTACCTTAAGACACGGTGTATCTTCCAAATACACGACATGACATACAAACATAAATACACACGACTAACGTGTCCTAGCCTCCGAATTCCTCGTATTCTCCAAATCTCTGTTTCAAAACGTAAACGAGACAATGAAAGTAATCTCTGCACAAAGCAAATATGCAAATGGGTATCTAGACGGAGTAGAGCGTAACAAAGTCGGAGTCACCCGTCTCTTTTGGGATTAGAAGAAAGAGATTGGCCTATCTGATAAAGTAGACACAGATACAGTTCAAGATACATCTTTGATATTCCCTCTACCAGCGTTTATATAGTTGTACTGACACAATTTAAAATCTGCAACAACTACTACTACTACAGTACACTAACCTATTGAAGATCTCTCTACTTACTTGTTTATATATGTATTACCTTGTGTATTCTATACAAATCTTTGAATACCTTATAGTTGTAGCTTTTAAATAAAAGAAGTCCTCCTCCTATAAAATATATTAATACTTGTAGATAACTTACATTATGAACAAGGCTGCAGTTCTATAACTAACCATAAGTAATATAGGGCGTGGGCTTTTTATACATAAAGTAACTGTGACTGTCTACTGTGTGTAAATATATACAGAATAGTGAGGGAGGCTTGTTGGTTTGCTTTTCTGTAGGTAAAAGCCATGGCAGCTAGGTGAATAAATTCATGCACAGTTTCATGCTTTAAATGTCCAAAGGAGCTTCCGCCAGTCACTCTTCTTATTGTGATTTATTCTGTACGTGGAGTCTGCCACAGTGCACTGTACTCCTGTTACATTACCCAAGTGACATTACACTTTCGTCTTGTCTTCCTCTTGTTTACAGATAAGGCAGAGGAAGACTCTCATGTGAGGAGGGATGCAGCGAATGAGTGAGTGAGCAACTCAAGAGAATACTGATTTTGTCTCGTCGGGTTAATACACAAACGCGTAGTAAACCAAAGGCAAGCCAAGAAAAGAACGGTCTAAATACCTATTTGCTGTGTAAGTAATAGTTGACATGTATCTGCAGCTACAGCATACCTTCACAGAACAAGAAGAGTTTCTGGTAGACTGTCGTCTATGTAAAAGTAGAGTACTAGAGCAATGAAGACCTATGAGTACGACACGAAGAAGAATAAGGAACTGCTCAAGATGAAAATCAGAGGGATGAACATAACTGTGTTGTATATGGGCTACAGGCTATATGGGAGTTGTGTTGTGTAGGTATCTCTGTATGTTGTTCAAGATCGTCAAGAGCGACCAACCAAGAAATCGGAACGGGTGACTTGACTTGACTTTGTTAACTGTGACTTCCATCAGGAGTAGAGGAGCATAAGTATTACCGCGTGTAGCAATACAGAATCCTTTACTCTTCTTCCTATACAATCAGTCACAATCGCAATCACAAAACCCACAGGCAAAAGCTAACAGGGCTACTCACAGATATAAATATATTTTCAGTCTTGTTTTCCTGTACATAGTTACTACTACTTACATTAGGAGTATAGTTAGGTAAGTAAGTAAGGTAGACTCATCTTTCACTTACTGGGAAATATAGTAAGAGCTGCAGGTTTTTGTGTGATCATTGAAAATATGTCCTATGCTTCTCACGTGTGTGGGGAATTAGAATTGGGAATACACACATCAAGTGATAAGCAGATTTTTACAACACGAAATATTACCGAGTGTCTAGTCGTTTGTCTATTTAGAAACTATAGAAGCTAACAAGAATATATATTCTACTATAGGGGTTTCACTATTAGGGTCGTGTGACACATAACTCCGCGGGTAGGTACTTCTAGGGTATGGGATGATGGTGGTAGTGTTATTAGCAGGATAAAATAAAAGCGGGCAAAGTAGATTCGTAGGCAGTTTTATTTTACGCTTTTTACATCTTCCCCAAGAACAAATTACATCCTGTCTGCCTTCCATGTGCGATTTCTTCAGGCTTTGCTCATCTGACTCGATCTTCTTTCTCGTTTGTAACGTTCCTTTCAGGAAATTTAACACTTATTCAATGAAACAAGGAAGTTCAAATTTTCAAACAAATTCATATTTGATTAAGCCAACAGCATTCCGTAGATAATTTTATAACTCTATATGCTTCATATACCTTTCCCATTTCTTTATCCTCAAAAGTTCCTTTAACTTCACCTGAAATCTTTCATTTCCCCTCACAGATAGATACAGAGCTACGTAAACGCTATGTTGTAATGCATTTAAGAATACTAATTCCAGAAGTAGTAGTAGGTATTTAGTGTGTCTGCGTGTGTCTATCTGTTTACTAATACTCCGATGAACTGAATAGAGAAAAGGATTTCCTAGAATTTGTTGTGCCAGTGCTAATTGCGAATGGAAGGTAAAGGAAGTAGAAGCAGACTACTTAATAGATACGAAGATAGAAGTTTTGTAAGCATAGGTACTACCCACACAGTACAAATGGTAAAAGATTCTCTAATTGTGCATGGGGTGGTTGGTTGATAGAACTAAAAAGCATCTGGAAGTAGGTCTTAGGTATATGGCAGTGTTCTTTTGTACACAAGTGAAAATGCATTGCAGAGTTTGTTAATTTCTTTAAAAACTCTTCGCTGCTTTGTGCATGTAGAGCCAGCATAGGTTTATCTGTCTGATGCCCTATGAGTGTAAGTATGTAGGTATGGTATATGGGCTGATGAAAGCCTTTGATATAATTAAATGGCTAATAGGATTAGATTAAATTGGAGACTGCACTAACCTGCAATGCACTGAAGGGATGACAAAAGGAAAGGAGGCGAACTACGGGAAACACACAGCAACTTCTGAAACATGAGAGCATCTTTGCGTAGTTTTGCTTATGTGAAACTGTGAGGCTATTAGTGCAGATAGAGAAAGGAACATTAGGCAAGATGAGAAAAGGATTGTTAGAGACACAGCACATAGAAATACACACAAGAATCGCAGTAGAATTAAAGAATTCCCTTTTCTCTTTGCTATACTATTCTGTTTTCACAGCAGAATCACCACACAGATGAGTCTGGAGATGTGCAGGCACTGCTATTAGTACATGTATACCATGAGAGACAGAGTGCTGTGTTCTAGTATTACCAAAGGAACTTTAAGTCGACACGCTTAGAGATGTGAAGACCCGAGAATAAAGTTAACTAATAGAGGAGCTCTTCTATTTACTTATCTTCAACTTCCTTCTAACTACGTATTACCACCAACCATATAGACTCAGTATGTGCACACATTGTCTAATGCATATGGATACAGACAATGAGCCATATATTATTAAACACAACCAAGATACCAGCAAAATCCACAGAAAGAAACTGTAAGTTTCTCAGTCTCTCTGACCTTTGTACTTTTGCAACATCTGTGTAGGTAGGCACTCCAGTTTATCATACAATGTGATTTTCAACGTGCTTCGTTTTTACTCAGAAAATACTATTCGCCCGCACTGCACTGACTAAAATAACAAAATATAATGCACAAATATATTTTGTAGTTTCTCTCTTTCATATTATTAAGTATCGCAAGATAGCTACTTTATGCGAATGGGCTGTGTTTCGTCCGTCTGTCTGTCTGTATGCACTAAAACTGAAGAACGGTTTGAGATAAGTAATAATGCCTTCAAACTTGGTACAAGTATTGCAGAGGTTCATTGGAAGGCTAAAATCTGAGATGGGGTCAATCGGTCATCTCCTTCATGACCTTTGACCTCTTAGAGAAACAACTGTGTTAGTATCGTATCAACAATGCTCTGGATTCTAATCACTGCTATGTCCATTGTACTTATTTGAAAGTGAAGACCGCCAACTTTTGAATTTGAAGACAATGTTTGAATAATCCGATAAATGTCAAATGGATGTTTTTAAATATGTAGTTTAAATTAGCTGTACAGTTTCGTACTACTTATTAACACAGTGCCACAGTTAAGATGTTTATGTCACAGTCAATGTTACCGTGTCAAAGTTCAATGCGACACTCTTCGCAAACGGTTTATTAATAATTTTTTCATTCAATGTGTTCTAGAGAAAATGCCATTTCTTGTAATTAAATGTTTTTATTGACTGTCTGTGAATAAACAGGTGCAAAACTATAACTTTGTACTAATTTCTCCAGAAAATCATTCCTTTTGTCACATTAGTCACGTACATCGAACATTAACGTACAATGTAAATTAAGCATGCTACGATTATAACCTGAACCTGAAGAATATAGGTGATAATATTAATTTACAGCCAGCAAAATAAATTGCGTAGGTGTTGAAAATGGGGCAAACAGAATTGACTGGGTATTTATTTGCTTTTCTTGTTAACGTAGGTTAGGTATTTATCAACAAACAGCTCATCAACAGATTTGGTCGAGAGATCTCCATCAACAGTATCTTTACAAAGTTATTAGTTGACATAATGTACAGTTTATGTACAAATCAGACATTCTTTTATGTCACATTATCCCCAGAAAGATTATTGCTTCTCTTGTATAACGACCCAGATAGCAGGTCAGACGTAGTATAAGAAGACAATGACAATATAGAGAATAGTAGTCGTCTTTGTAATATTTATTTTGTCATGGACTGAGAGAAAGATAAATGGCACGTGGAAGGAAAAAGAGTTTTGCTTGGTTGTAGTAGCAATAGAGGTGGTGTATTAGCGATATTAAAGAGTAGGAGTTGAAGAGTGATTGGAGAAGGGCAAAGTGCTTTGGCAATGACTCTCGTTACAAACATCGAAACTGAAGAAAAGCAAACAAGCCAAAGACTCGTAAGAAAGAGTAGCATCAACGGAACGACATGGAAAAGACATGGCCATAGAGTGTATCTTTTCTTTTGGGTTCCGTTTGCCTTGTGTCCGTCGTCCGGTAGGTGGGTATCTTTTTTCTGTACTAAGGTATTTGATTATGTGTTACGGCAGACCTGGGGAGAAAAACTGAAGACACAGCTTTAGATGAGGTACCCGTGAGCAGTCTCTCCACTAGAAGAGAATTATACTTCACGGGTTATATACATGAGACACTATAAAACGCAGTTCCAGGAGGAAGTTGATGGAAAGTCAGCAAATAGTGGAAAAGTCACATCACAATCACAAGAAGGTCCAGATTGCTCAACAACAGAAAACAAATCGAAGGAAGAGAAAGAGCAATTTGTCGTCTGTCTGTCCATCTCATCGATAAAGTCCACTTACTCAGCTTTTCACTTTTTCCTTCTCCTGTTATGGTATCGTGGCAGGGGAAGGATGGTGGCAGACAGTTCTATAAGGGATATTTCCAAACGAAGAAGCTCTGCCGTCGGGTTTCTATCAAAAAGTTTTGATCTATAGACATCAAACTCTCACGCACTTCTCACTCTCCAACTTTAACGGAAAGACAGCAAAAACGCCGTAACGAACCTGTCTTCGGTCGTCTTTTACAGATGGATAGGTAGGTGGTTACAAAGCTATATGGAAATAAACGAACTCCAACCGGTCCCCCGTAACTGACTTAACCGAATGTGATGAGCTGCTTACATTAACCCAAACTTAAGTTAGAGTGTCGGTTTATACAAGGATATAGGTATATGCGTATAGGTACCTACTATATAAAAATCTTATAATTTTGTGTATAGACAAATAGTTGGGAACTGCAAGTCGATTTTTACATCTCTGAAATAAGTGAGTTACTAACTACTTTTCCCATACTTGCTCTTTGCTCAGTGAGTTGGTTCTTCGGGCCTTTGCTTTCAACTGGTGCTTCTTCAGTACTCCCCATAATTCTACTACTACGTTCTATTTCTATTCCATTCCTTTCCTCGTAAGATAAATTAGCTCGACAATTCATTTCCCTGGGAAGCGTCCCCAACTCATTTATATGCAGATTTCTTTTATTAAAAACCGGGAATGCATTTCCGTCTCTGTTTATCCGACAAATTACAAAAAGGATAATTTATAAGTAAAGAGCACCCAGCAAGAAGAAGAAAATGAATAGGCTGGCAGCTTTTTCGGATTCCCAGTGAATTTATACACATACATTTGTATTAGTGCCGTGGGTTGATGTGATTCAACGTGACAGCCGACCCATCCCACTCACTTTCACTCTTTGTACTTGACATTTCATTCAAATCTTACAAATAAGTATCAGAACACATACAAATACACAAATACAAACAAATGCTCAATTCTATAGGGACGAAACTACTAATAATATTAAAAGTACTAATGCTGAAGCTGCTACAAACTAAATGTAAGTCGGCCAACATAGAATGAAGAAAGTCTCTTGTTTTCCTATATCTTTCATGTTTGAGTGGGTTGACTTAATTTATCTGCTGTGCCCGAAAGATATATTTTTATCTAATTTTGCTAAAGACCAGACAAATAACAGTTTCTGAGTTATAGCCACGGTACAAAAATAAATATGTGTCTGATGCATTTTCCTGGGTGGTTTGTCATTGTTGTTGTACTTAACCGGATAACAGCAAACAATGCACAACAGAGACATACTGCTTTGCTTTGTTGTAAACAAATACCTATAGGTAAAAAGTATATTGCATACAAATAAAATTTCTTAATATATTATTTATAACATAACATATGTACATAGTGATGCGTGTTTATATATTCCTTAACGAAATAAATTGCATAATTGTAAGTGCCTTGCGTAATTGCATATCTTAAAGAGCAGAGTTATATGCAGTGACTAGGAATTTATAGCCCTGCATATTGATACAAAGGAATTTGCGTGAGTTTTTACTTGCTATTGCCAAGTGAGCTTGTACTTGCTCCATAGATCTGCATTACAATGGGGAAAGTGAGTGAAAGGTTGATAGGATGCGTGTAATAATGTGCCGGGCGAAAAGAGAGCAGCCAAAGAACACTGAACTCCTCTTGGCTTGAGTTTTACCCGGAGAAATGGAATAATCTAAAGACGGGCCAAGAATTACAGTGTGGGAGAAGGTTGTACGTATTTATAAGTTTATTTGCACTATAGTAGCCTTGTAATACTTCACTACTAGTAGTAGTAGTATGTCTTTGTGTAAAGTAAAAAGTCACATTGTACGCAGAGTGAAAGAAAAAGAAAGAAAACGAAGAGAAAAGGAAAAGTAAAAAGTGTTTCAGGCTGCAGTCAAAGTAGTCCACATTAGAAATCAGACATGCATGCGACAGCCACCGCGACAAGACAACTCTCTTTCTCTTTACCAACACAAGAATCGCCTTGCTGTCCCAAGTTTATACATTCTCCCACTCCCTGCTCCGACTACTCTCTTTAGTTATCACAACACTACACAAATGCACTAAACGTGCAATTCGCCCGGGATATTCTTTACTTCTCTCCTAATAGAGTCATAACACATAGTTATACTTTCACTTAGATTAGTTACGATAGAAGGCACAGTTAGTTATAATGTTCCTCCTACTTATGTAGAGATATACACACACGCTTGTAAATATGACGTGTTGTTATATAGTTATTACTTAAGTAGATACGTCTGGTATAATCAAGCAATATGTATGTAACATGTAGGAAGTCTAGTCAGGGTCTTCTGTGTACACACACATTTGTTTGAACCATCTCCCACTTACGTACAAAATTATTCATGCTCAAAGCTACTTACTTCTTTTATTTCACTGTTGACTTGACTCAGTAGTGTAATGCTAGTCAACATCTTTACAACTTTACTTTTATAACATGTATATGCCTCAAGAAGGTAAAGACGTATGTATATATGTTTATATACAAAACAGCAACACATTGAGTCGTGAGTAATTCTCTTAGCGGGAAACATTCCTTTCAGACACAGTCAAGATGTTTATGCGTATATTTTAATTATGGAATTGTGTAAGAGGAGGGTTTACATTAACAACTCTGTCTCTTACCTATACCTATAACGTGTAATATGTATATTTGTCTAATATATATAATATGTAGCATAATATATGGAATATATGTAGCATCTGATGTAACTACATAGGTATGTAATACATGTCTAACGTAAGTATATACCTATACCTACAATGAAAATCTCAGTGAGACAAACATACTCACGGGGAAACACACATGGAATATATTTAGGGGGTTCATGCCATTTTTAGCCACAAAATTAAGTCAAGCGCACCACTCCACTCTTAACTAACTATCTTTACGAGCTACATAACATTTTAACATGATTCTCGTTAAGGGACGCTCATGTTTTTACCCAATGACAAACAACATCAACTTAACCAAGCACAGACCACAATAAACTTAACACTAAACCCCTCCACTCTAATAAGTACTCCCGCACACACATAAAATCTACTGCAATATGTTTCAATTTATTTCTACAGACGCAGACGACACAACGTACACACGAAGGATGTCCACATAAAAATACAAATTAAAAAATTCCAATATATATATATATATACTATACACAATGTAATAATATTATCAACAAAGTCAATTATTTCTATCAATAAATTCTAAAGAACGTTTTCAGGGGTAGCACTTGAAGTTCCAGTGTATAAAATTAACTCGTCATACTTGGTTCTACCGTTGCAAATGTTAATTATCCGATGAAACCATCGGCAATCATGGAAATACTCACGATTTTTGTATCTAATATCTCTTGATTGAAGATATATAAAAGGATACAAGAAAACAAAGTCAATGTATTAGTATTCTTACAATTCAGTTCATCAGAAAAATGGTCTGAAGAAATGTGAATGCAGAAGCTGCATCGTTAGTTAACACAGTTTTGCTGTGGAATTCTTTTCTTGCATTTTTGACATTGTTTCGCAACAGTTATGTTGGTCGGAACTTGTGAAAGACAGAAAAGAAGCGGAGAGACTTTTGCTACAAAATAATGCGGCTTTTAAAATGTCGGCAGCCCATCCACTAAAAAGAAATGGGGCTCATAATATAGAAAGCGAAGCGAAAACTAACTACGTTCTGGTCGTTATACTAAACATATACATTATTGCTATTATTATTATTATTATTATCACCATTGCATTGCTATTATTACTCCAGATAGAACTTCCCCATCCATTCCTGTAACATTCACTCGTATCTTCCCCATATAAGTATATATGGTTCGGTTTTGGTTTTGCTCTGATGGGATAATGATGCAAGTGACTTTCCTTTCTAAAATACAATATTTGCTTCCCCGTTCACTTTCGCTCTTCCATACATTCATTCAGACTCCCATACACTCAACTTATTACATTAAAACAACCGAAAAGCAATATGATTATACTTTCTCGTGCTGCATTACATTCCATTATATTTTATATCGCCTTATTACTCATTCCTGATACCACACACCCAAAAAGAACACACACATGTACGTAGCACGTATCTATTATTACGAATCTATATACAAGTGTTCCAAAAGTCCGGGTGCAAATTCAAACTAATGTAACATAGATTGTGGAATAATATCTCGTTGTATTGAATTGTATTTCAGAATCATGCTGCAAAACTATAACTACCGTTTTTATACACATAGCCAGGCGACTAAATATTTTTCAGTAATAACGCATATCCTATTGAATATGTTTGTCCTGATTCTTTCTGGGAGAAATATTAAGCTCAGTGCATATACATTGTTGCATTACATTACATTATATCACATTAGATTATATTTTCTTGAGCTTTTACTCTTTTACTCTCGTCCCACATCTTTTATACTCTGAGAGCATTTGCTTGGCTTGGGATCTCTTGTAGTATTTTCATTTTCTTCATGACGCAGAATTGTGAGCAGGATGGGGAACAGACATTATTACTAACAAGTTATCCCAAGTTAAATATATGAAAACACACTTTACTTATACTTGCTACACAGTCATAGTCATAGTATTAATAATATTATGTGATACACATAACCCAACACAGTGTGTCTTTCTTATGCTCTGTTATACACAATATTCTTTTTTAGCTTAAGCTTATCTGTAGCCAGCTCCAACGAGTAAACTTGAGGAAAGTGTGTTAAGATTAGCCTTGTTTCAACAACAGCAGCAATGCTACTTATTCTGAAGTTAACAAGCAGTACAGATTGCACGATATGTGCAAATCTGGAAATCTCCATGCAGTCAGAGTGCTATGACATTTCATAATGTCATGAAATTCTGTGTCAGAATTTTCCAAGACTCATCATATCATATCTCTGTTGATGTAAGTAGGTACTTACTCCTACTACTACACTTGTAGTGTAATGTGAAAAAATCTCCTGATACTACTTGCCTTACAAAAACAAACACAGTCAAGTCAAGGAAGTACGGAGAGATTGTATGTATGTATATAGTACCAGTAGTTGTAAAAGTACAAGGCACATATAGTTCTACTCGTCTTACTCTACTTTTTACTTATTTATATAGGTACCACACCAGAACTAGTACTGGGATGTCTATGTCTTGTCGTGTCCCCTTGCTTTTTTAATCTGTGTGCAGAAAAGTAAAAGTGCAGCAACTGTAACAATTTCCTAGTGAAATGAGCAAATACTAAACATAAGTACAAAGTATGACTGCTGTGTGTGCTCGTCCTCATGATGCTAGAACAAAACGAAGGAGTTTTTGTGAGTCTGTGAAAAATCTGTGTGTAAAAGAACTGTGATGTGATGTGAAGAGTCTTTTCTCTCTGTGAACTCTAAGTAAGTTGGCTATGGCGGCTTGTTACGTGACGTGAGTGTGTGTCTATACTTATTATGTGCACACTACACAATATTCCTCTCTCGTTGTATTAGTAAATACTCCTACTCCTCTCTACACACATACACGCTTATGTCAAAGCTACACATTTAGGTAATAATATATTTATATAGTACAGATATAAATATATACACTATATTCCTATATAACTTTCTGTTCTGTACTTTTTCCTTGTGTTATGGTTCTTTTGACTTGAGTTGACTTGTCTCTCTCTCTCTCTCTCTCTTGTGTTGGCCCACGTCCAACTTAAACCCAAAACATACTCAAAGCCTTTATCTCTATACTTTTACTCTGTGTTGTACTCGTCTCTCTCTCTCTCTCCAGTCGTATGTGCTCATACTTGAACGAACTTGGAGGAGCTGAGATGACTTGAGCTGACTTGACTCCATTTTTAGTATATTACTCCAAACTTATCCAATACTGCTGGAGAATTCCAACAGAGTGAAACCCAGGGACATGATCAACCTATATGAGAAACTGAAAGCCATCAGCCTAATATCTATACGCGAGTATGTATGTACGCGTATTAGTGTAAGAAATAGAAAAGACAGCAGAACAAATAGATCTACTTACTACGGTACAGCATGCAGTTCAATGTAAGAAAAGGAGAAGGATAATGCTGAACTGACTGGGAACCATTGGAATTGAAGACAAGGAATGTTGAGGAATAGTTATAGCTTAAGTATTACTGCATGACGGCATATCCTGCACTGAATGGTACTCCTAGTAAAGTTATGCTACACGTAGTATTGTGTAAATGTAAGGCAGCCTTTTAGTAAGTAGCTGAAGACAGGCAAGAAGATTGGTAGTAGCGGGTATTCTTCGGGTATTCCTCCTCATGGTCTTGGTGATATAGTTAATAGATGAGATTCCTGGGATGAGAAATAGAAGAGGAGTATTAGGAAGTGCTCTACGTGCAGATAGAGATAAAGTTGATAGAAAGCAAAAGTGAGATGCAATGCACAATGCAAAAGCAACTCAAGTCAAAATTTAGACGAGCGTGCAATTCCATGTGAGCAGCACTTTCTTCTTCCTTTCAGGAGTCAGTCTCTACAACAACAGCACTTCACTTCCTTTCAATCCACACTACCAAACACTAGTTAGCGTTATATATTCCACACAAATGAGTCGGCGAACTATGCTTCCTCCAGTATTCTCCCTACGAATTTCCTCTCACAATCCTATAAATCGCCTTAATAATATTTCCTATTGCTTCCAAATCCCTAACTCTATTTTACAAAGGTGCGGTAGAAATTCATGATCTAGTTCCCCGTTTTCATTTTCAACAGATGTGAATTATTTTCCGAGGAAAAAATTAGGCATCAAATCACGAACGAATGAAATGACACAAAATCGTCGTTTATGTGAATGCAACTTAAGAATACCTAATGAAAAATATGAGGAAGGGAAAAGTATTTCTTTACTATATAAAATGTAGATGTGAATTTTTCCCGACTAGTAAATTAACAGCAAGTATATTGTTATTTAATTATATTATTTTTATTATGTATTTAGAATCATTGGGAGACTAAATGAACATTCAAAATGGTAGGTAGGTATGGAACTTAAATCAAGTTTTTTATAAGTTTCATTAACCTTTCTGCGTACACGCAGTACCTGGAAACGTTAAATAAGTATATAGGTAGTAATGGTTAATAAATAACTACTTCGTATCAATCACAATCTGTGGTCAGTGTTTGTGAGGTTTCCCATGCAGACAGGACAGTTTAGTGCACTTTTACTATCAATAAATGACTTGTTACATAGACGGGGTAAAAACCTCATGAGAAAATATCCTTTTCGCATTGTGAACCAGTTAATCATTATTAAGCCTTTATTTGCCCATTCGTTTCCTGTAAAAAAATCATTGCAATATCACGAAACAACTTTGTAAGTAGGAAAGTATTCGATTAATATGCAAATCATTATTTTCCCATTCGTATATAGATAGGTGCCCACACTTATGCTACTTTTAAACAACATACTAAATATTTATCCAGAGTAATACGCGTACCTATATAGACGTTTATGTAATGGGATTGCATTGGATTGAAATTGGTTATATCGAAGATAACACATTATATTGTGGTGCAAAACATGGATCGTCGTATTATTGTTGACTGCGCACTTATTGTGATTTCAATTTGCCTGTGTAAGCTCGCAATCAGAATGCCGTGAAGAGATTCACTTTTCACTTCACGATTCCACTCACATACATGGGAGATATACTGAAGAGATTCAAGAGATACAGATTATTTGGAAAAATGTGCTTTCTACCCAAAATTTCGCTAGTTACACACAGAAGCTGTCTTGGGATGCAAGTTGCAATGTAGCAATGCTTTGTTAGACTTTGCGTATTACTATGTCATGTTATTTCTCTCTAGTAGTTTTCTTCTGCGTCCTCACTCTCTATGACTTACTTGGCATACAACGAAAAACATTTTTGAAGGAAAATATTTCTCCGCAGGCTAAGAAGAATAAGAAGTACCTAATGTCGGCTACTAGGACAAGAGAGCAAAGCAAAAGGCAGGGCAGAAGTACAGGGCTTTTAGTAGCTAAGCGTAGTACTAGTCTCCCGGTTTTTGCAATATCTCTCTCTGTGGAAATTTATCCCGTCATTTTTCATTTCGCAATGCTATTTTTTCTATGGCTATTTGTAGATTGTCGTGTAAAAATCCCGAGTCATGAGTCATGACTCCTGACGGGCGGAAGGAAGGTGTAAATTCTCCATGTCATGGATTTTATTTCCAATTTTCAGTTCTCTACTCCCAAATGTTTTCTGCTAGGAAATGCACAGAGAGATAGAAACACACAGAAAGAGCTTTAAGAGAAGTAAGTCCAAGTCCAGCAGGATAAAGTCAACCGAGTCCAACAAACTCAACTAGTAGTAGTAGTAGAAGTAGAAATAGTTGAGTCATCATATCACAATAATGTTACGCTCAGGAGAACACAAACTCATTCTAATTCCAAACACTGCTAACATTACATTGCAACATTAAATTATAATATTACGTTCTTTAGCCGAGGTACAGATGACAGAAGTATACTATGCGTCCAGAATGAATGTAGAGAGTAATACATCATGTCTTCTGCACACAACACACAACTATACATGCATACAAATTCTTGTCAGCAGGAGACAATATTTCATCTTCTACAGTATCTCTGTTCCTTCTAGGCAGCACGTAATACTTAATGAACCATACAGACAGTTATTAGCACAAGGACAAATCGAACAATTCAATCCAACTCTAAAAATAAGAATGTCTCTATAGCTATTATTCTCCATCCATATACGCATATGAACTACACGTCCAAGTTTTTCCATTTGTTATTGCTGCCTTGCCTAATTTAAATATTTACATCGATGATGCTTCTATTTAATAGTCTGTGTAGCACCTTTTGGCAAGTAAAAAATTCATTAGAATATCAATCCTGGTAAAAATCTTCGATTCAAAAAAATACAATGTTGTTTACCAAAGAAAAACAACTTAGATGCAGAAATCCAAAGAAGCAATGCAAATTGCAACTGTAGAAATAAACAAGTGCGAATTATTTAAGCAAACTTGCCCTTTCGACTTTGATGCGCATTAAAATTAAAGTTATGTGCATGAATTGAATTATATGAGTACTTACTACGTATTAGCAACAAACCGCCGGGCTTGTCTACTACAGTACTTAACTTCTTGAACCGAGTAACAAACTATACATTAAAAAACTGGAAAAAATAATTAGATAAACATCTCCGCTAAGTAAGAACTGTTTACTACATTGTATTGTAACGTACTCAAATTCAATATGAGAAAATGTGTTATTGTTTTCTCATGGAAGTTGTACATGTGTGAATATCTCATCCGAAGTATTTAATTCTCTGACTGGAATCTGAAATCAAGATTTAGTAATCATTCCATACATAGTTATAAAGCATGAATCATTTTCGACAGCTGAGCTAAGTTGTAACTATGTAGCTATTACTCAAACAAACAAAATGTATATAGTAATTAGCATACCCAAGACTGTCTGTGGAGCGTTGAGGGGTGTAACAAACAGTTCCCTTCGTGGCATTACGTAATAAAATTGTTTGTCTTGGCTAGTGTAGTACTTTCTTAGTCTGGTCTGTAATTTACACTGTATTATTTACTTATTGTATACGTTGGTCTCAGTCTCAACTCTCGACCTGCCTGATGTTTATTGTGGTTATGCTGTCATGTTGTCTGTGCGAAAATTCTTTTTATTGTGCTTTGCAGATACATCATTCTCCTCCTCCTGTGTGTAATAGAGCAATATCGTATGTTGCAGAACAATTAAAATTATATTACAACACGAAGATGTACCAAGTGAGGTAAGGTGGTAAGTTAAGATACAAGTGCGAAAGAAATGTAAATACAATCCTAGCCAGTGTGTTCATCAAATCCTCTTAGACATCTTTTTTGTTAAATATTTTGCAATGTTCCAGAAATAAAAACTCCCCAAAAATACTTTATGGGAAAATGTGGAAATAATCTCCAGACAGGATCAGTATAAATAATATTTATACAATGATATCATGACTTATTATGGCATGACCTCGAATTATCGTAATATGGATCTTAGGCAATACAATTACAGTCTAAAGGTGTTTTAAAAATTAAGCATTTTTTGCATTTTTTTATAGTTTTACAAATAGTACTAGTGATGAATTTCACAGGTCATAATTTGCAACATAGTGCACAAAAACACAGGATTACGCAAAGGTGGCAAAACAATAAAGTTGACGCAATCCACAGCTTTAATTTTAGAACCTTCTTAAACTTACCAGTACGACCAGAAAACACACATACAACTTTCTGCTATGTTTTTAGTTTTTGATTGACATAAAATGTGAAAGGATTGTTAAGGAGGAACTATTTTAACAAAATATAATAATGTGAGTTTGTGAGTACCTTATAAGTACTTAACTTATTGACTGTAAATATTACTAGGTAGGTATAAATAATTATATTTACTTCATTTACACACATCATTATTTTGACCTAGGTAACTACAATTTATATTGTACACTTCCCTATTCTGCATCCATCTTCACGCGTGTGAAAAGAACATGATAATTACAATTATATCTTTTTATCAGACGCGTGCTTTTTTGCACTTAAAAGAGTTGGTCTTGTCAGTAACTACCGCATATTAATAAAATAAATAAAACTTGCCTACTATAAATCTTCCAACTAAATAGACCTACATCAAAAATAAATACTACTTATTATTTGCATAACTTGATAGTAGGAATAAATAATTAGTATATAAATATACTGCAAAGATCTCCTGTACATTAGAATAACTTCTGTGTGATTCGATAGTTTACTTGGGTTATTTGATGGTCTGCCGCTGTTGTTAATTTTGACTAGAGGAGTTTGACTGTGGAGCAGTTATCCTTCAAGGATGGAGAACAACAGAGCCAGTAGGTATAAAGCGTAGCAAGCGAAACTGTCAGTAAGTCTTGCCAATTCAACTTTAACTGCAAACTGTGCTGTGTAAGAAGTACATACGAGTGCATTAGAATTGCTATAGGATTTTCATGTTAAGCACGGTCTTGTTTATGGGCACATAAAAGTATGTTCTACACGTGAGACCGTGAGAGTTAAGATTCTCTGTCAAGGCAAATAGTGTAGAAGCAGTCTAGTCCCCTCATAACCCTACCAGACCCAAGAAACAAGAATCACAAAAAATTAGCAGTTAGAACTCTTCCAGCATTTATTATACTTATGTACATGAGAAAAAACAATAATCAATGAGACTACTATACTCACTGTTTGCTCTTTGCTATCCTTTTACTCATTTTGTGGTTGGATTTGCGGAAAACTCACGCAAGACACACAGAACAGAGCAAAGCTTCATGGAATCCGCTGCTAAAACACATGTACATCATGTCTTACATATTCCTGTACAATTCTAGCGTGTATTCTTTATTCCAGAAATATTAAATTGTGTGTATAACCTCCTTCACCCATAAAAAGCTTTTTCGTGTTTAGTAATATACAAACTTTATACCTACCACGCTATATTATTATTTTGATCGTAAAACGACTACTCAACTAATAGCAGATTATGAATATGTTAACCTGTGCGTTTTGTAATTGTGTGTGGGAAATTCTTCGCCTGGAATTAAATGGCACAGCTTCAGGTAATGACTTTTCTACAACATGGAAGGAAAAAATACATAAAATCTCTGTATATACCAGAAGAAGTCTCAGTGTGAGAAAATAAGTAGTATAATAACAATAAAATTATACCTATATCCTTATTAAAGTAAAATGAAGATATATATTCTCACCCACATCATAAATAAAACCATCAGTGTACAGTGAAGAATATTTTTATGTTAGTAGCTATAGCTCTTAGAAATTCTAACAGTATTGTTTGGAGTGTTCTTTGTGAATAGCACGTGCTAAGAATGCATTGATATCAGTAATGTCAATGTAAATAAACTTTTCGGATATTTATTGTCACGTTGATGTCGTGCAAAGAGATAATTGCCCAGAGCATCGAGATGCTCGTCTCTCTCATCTCTTCACTCTGTGTGTATATTCGTATCTTGTGTGAGCTTTAGTGTAGCGTATTTATGTATTGAGATGCTGATGCTATTGAATGAATGAATGAAGAATGGAAGAATACATTAGAAATTTAAATTGGCCAAGTCTTCTTCTCTGGTATGAACATTCTATGCTAAAAGTAAGTAACTCTGCTTCCTTTTTCATACGTGTAGCTGTGTGTCTCAGACCCGAAAACCGAGACTCTCTCTGGTGATATACACAATATATCTTTTCAACTGTGCATAAATAGGAGTGAAGATGAATGGTAAAGTGGGAGTATAGTTAGAAACGATACACAAAGAAGCCGCAGATCACGTCACGTCATCTTCCTAAGCTTGTGCTTTCCAAGAGCAAACAAATTTCAAGACACACAAGACACGACTGTCTCTCATTCCTTGGTGGAGCAATTTTGCATATATTTAAAACTACATCTGCAGCTACACTCAGCTATACCTTACACAGTTAACACATGACACTCCTTGTACTTTTAGTACACTCCGATCGCCGTGTCTCTCCAGAGAAATGCAAGAAGAATGAAGAGTCTCTACGTTAAATATAGCTATCGGTTTTACAGATTCGATTTCAAAATGTGTATGCATATAATATGACTACTACATAAAATTACGAGGATGACAGATACCGGTGTGCTGTGTCGGATGCGTTTTACGTGGGGAACACAATTCTCCTGTGTGTTTCCATCCTCCCAGATCTTAAGCAAGATGAATATAATCGCGTTTCATATTCATACAGTAGCAACTCATATTTTAATTTTATTCTTATTCAAATCGTCTTTTTCATAAGGATCTCAACGCATTCAACAAAAATGAAAGAAAAAGTCTCAACCTACTAATATTACCTAACTGTATTTTAAAGATATAACGGAAAAATCACTATATTGCATCCAAGGTATGATTTTGTGCGAGTGTGCGAGTAAAATGCAGATTACATGAATGATTCCACTTGCAGGCTTCAATACAAGTAAAATATTCCATTTCTATTTCTCTTCTATGTGTAAACGTTTGCTTGTATAATGTATTTGCATTACCTCCTACATTTCTTCGCTACATCGGCTTTCGTCTGCTCCTATCATTGCTTGGAATAATATGGAGAATGTATGAATGCACTCCTCCTGAGGAACAGGGTAGAAAATACAGTCTATTGAGTCTGTACTGCTATTCTAGTGGAAATAACCCGTTGGATTCTAAAGCGAAGCTAAAAGTGGACAAAAAAGAGTTTTTTGGCACTGGTTCCAATAATGCTAATCCTGAGAATCTCTGAATCTCCGAACTGAAGCCACTTAACATATCTTGGACAACTTTCTTTAGCTCCAAATGTAGACGATGCGTAATTGGGACAAAAGGAGCATGTGCCATCATCGGAATCGTGTAAAAGGCAGTCACAGCCACAGCAGAGACAGACGACAACAGAAATGAACAGTAAAAAGACCACATGAGGACAATGCAGCTTCCTTGTCCCTTTTTACCCCTCGTCACTCTCACGCATCATCTCTTATGTTTTATATTATTGTGCTTTTACAACGAGAAAAACAATTTCTTTCATTTGGAAATGTATATTGGGAGCTGGTGCCATATTCCAGTGATTTTCTCTGCTACGATGACTATACGAGTACAAAAGGTTCACTTAGCGGCGCTAACTCCACTTTTGCACGCATGACAAACCATGACATATTTCATAATGTGGAAATTAAATTAGGATCCTTCCGGCTGTTTCTCAGCTTTATTGCGAATAGTGCAAGCATCCAATTCCCATTTACGACTTTTGCCAACAACATAGGTAAAATATTATTATTATTGGCGTATTTAAGCACTTTCTTATTATTTACAGCCATCAAAACGGATTTTATGTCTTTTGCAGTAAATACATTTTATTTATTTGTTAACTCCCATCCTTTTTAACGCGATTTTGAGCAGGACCACCAGAAAACTATACACATACCATACCTATATACACGACGACAATGATAAAATCCCATATTGTGATATATCTTCATATATCTTATTTTCATTTCCTTAGCTGTACTATACATGCATACTGCACATGTATAGTACAGCTAAAGATATACATAGTACATCAAGCGAGTGGTCTCAAGACTCAATTACATTACAGATCAGATCAGTTTTGCTCAAGAGATAAGTCAGAACACGAAAGAGGCTTTTTCAATTCTATTTCATCACATGAATTGGATATGCATGCGGCGTTAAAAATCAAAGGGAAAACGGTTTAAAATGTGGAAGAATCTGCCTACGCATAAGTACAAGTATTATGTAAATATGGACAAAATGTTGGCAGCTGGAGAACAAAATGAAAGTGAATGCAACCGAAGAAAAGCTGTGTTGCGTCATTCAAACTCTCTAAACTCTATTGACGAATATTTGCGTGTAGAATGTGTGTCTTTTGAACTGTCTGGATGTTCTCTGCACATATTCCCTTGCATTTCACACATATGCACACATAATATAAAAGAAAAGACAAGTATAAGTGCAACTAGTGAATAGTTTTGCATTGTGTACACAACAGCATAAATGTACATATACCTACACATCCTATGTATGTGGATATGGAAACATGACAGAAGCGTGATGGCTACATAATAAAGCTTTAAAGCGCACTGACGACTTTCCTTGATCTGCATGTGCATCTCTTACTGTATACGTACTTTTAGGTACTTACGTGTAGCTATCTCAATTCGTATGCTGCTTTATTTTTATACAGATAGGATGAGGATCAGAACATCCAAGAAGTCAATTTGTTTGTATAGTTGACTTTATTGCGGAACCCAATATTATTATGGACATGTTATATCTGGAGTAGTAGTTGCATAGACCATTCAGAGATTCTCAAGAACGGTAGTAATAATATAAAGAGAAGTGTGCAAACAAAGGTACTGTGACTGGAGCATATGAAATAAAGAGTTTGTATAGAAGTACTAGAGATATATTGGTACTCAAATGCACTTGGAGGAAGTCAGAGTGAAGAAAAGAAGAAAAAATATCAGAGGACAACATATGCGGCATGTCTGGGAGTCGTAGTTTCATATGGAGACTTAAGTTGTATATTCTATCAGTCAATCAGTCGACAAGAACGGCATATACTCATAAAAGCTGAAAGTCAGGGGCGCATTATTGAGTCACAACATACGAATGGCTTGGCAAAACATTTACTCTCCATCACTCGTCTCTCTCGTCATTTTCCATTCCAACAACCTAAACTGCACTACACAAAAACGAGACATTTGACAACAATATCTCAACGTTCATCCGCTCCAAAGGTTCATGCCAGGTCTACTAAGAAATAAGGTACCTAATTGCAACCTTCATTTGTTGCTTCGCTTTCACAGGCGCACATAAAGTATATACTTATGTAAAGCAGGTGGCATTTATCATATAAATGATGCGAAACTACCATTTGACATTTCCGTTTTTGTGCACCTTCTACCACTTAAAAATTACATAAGCTGATTTTTCAAATAATTGCAATGTACATTTCTTGTTTCGTGTAAAAAGTGGGGAAAATCTTACATGCATTAATTTGCTTTGAAACAAAAAATTTCTGCAGAACACATTAAATTTTTTAAATCTTCTATAGTAATTCTTCGTTACGTTCTTTAATGATATCTGAAGGAGTTACTTGCATTCTGGCATCTGAACGAAGTGCATAATTTGTTCTTGTGGAAAATCATTGACCCGAATTATTTACGTGTATTTAGCTTTATTAGACCTTAAAGATTAAGCCACATACATCATATCACTTTTACAATGTACATTACAAACTGAAATGTTTGTTTTACATGCACTAACCCACAATTAATATCAAATAAAATAAAAAGATTTTTTATAATGGGTTGATTTTTATCCGTTTTTACGATTTCGGGATTTCACAGAATCTTTCCTTTAAGCTGCTGCTCAATGCTCAATAATCAATTAATTATTAGACCTTTCCGTCTATGTTATTCGTTGGGTCTGGTAATGGTTTTGAGATGATTTTCCTCCGCAATTGTATCAAATAATACAAAATGGTCATGGTTTAATGCATGTAATAAAGTTGATAGCTTATGAAGTGATTAAACAAAATTAGCCAACAGAAATGTTGTACTAACCAATAAAAAAATGCTTATCACAAGGGAGTTCCTTAAAAACTGTTTTGTTCCAAGCTATGCCAAAGTAATGATCCACCTATATCACCTATACCAACGACGGTCAAGCATCATAAAAAACCTGTTTGTGCATATGTAACAACACGAACAGATGAGGATGTAACGATGTAAGCAATGAATGATACTAGTAATGTACTAATACGCATATGTACTTATAGTACCTATAGTAAAAGCATGTTCAGCAAAAAGAAAAATCCGAATATTTATTCACTATTGTTGTTGTTGTTATTTTGTTTACGTAAATTGTTTACAAGACAAGACACCAATAATAATGAGATTCTACAATGTGTAGGTATTTATCAGAGATTACTTACCCATTTCATATATCAAGTTCTCTTTGTTATTGGGAGATGAGAGTATTATGATTTTCTTAGGAGTGGTCAGGATGTAACCGCAACTTTGAATGAACTAACAATAAAATTGAAGGATGTACAAAGAAGGTTGGTATAGGTTGAATTGCATAAAATCAAACTTGACAGTTCTATTATTCAGGATGAGATAAAATTAATTTGTGATTGTGCGTGGCAGTTTATTTGTATCGACCGTACTAGTAATAACAAGACTTTTCAATAAGGTCAAGAAGTTCAATTAAGTGGGATATTACGATATTAGAATGCAGATAGACTATTGCACTTGTCACCACATCCTTTTATACTTGATTTGCAACTCTTGTTTCTTGGAAGGATAATTTAATGCAGGAAATAAGATGCGTTAGACTTGACCAAGAGATCATCTCTGCCGGCGGCCAACAATATAGACCGGAGTTTAACTGGTAAGAAATTGAGACAGATTCGAGTTGAGACCATTACCCTTGAGATTTGCAAGATTAGTTAATATGTTTTACTAGTTTCGTAACTTAATGAAGAAAAAAATGGTGATGTATTTTATTCAAATGATTTCGTAAGATTACTATGTTCTAAATTGTTTAACCAAAGTAAGTATAGTAATTAGTTTTTTACTAATACCTGTAGGTATATAATATTGTACGTATGAAGATCTTTGTTTAGGAGCTTTGTAATCCTTTTTAATGGCTGAATTTATAATTCTTTAAGATTAGCTTACCGAACATAACACATATATAATGTCATTTTTATATAAGGGGAATTTCAAAGGTTGTAAAATCACTTCTATTCCTCTCAAACAGGTATTATGTATTATATTTTTATCTTTCAAAAGTGTTCGTCTAGCTTTTTCATCGGGTTTTCTTCGACCTTGTTGCTATACATTGCAACTTGCAACCGCAATGAAACGCATGCAACAATAAAATATTAATCGTGTTTAGCTGAAGTACTTCAAGTTGATTATTTAGAATCTGACCACGATTTTAAACTTGAAAGGTTACTCATGTGCGCATGCAATAATGCAGTTTACTTACATCTTGTCTGCAATATAAATACTTTGGTACTCATTTGAAATAATAAGTAGATATCAGATAGTAACTTTTTTATAGAGATTCTTGAATTCTTTGGTCTGCAAAGCTTCACACAAAGTATAATACAATTTCTTTAACTGATCTTACGAAATTGCCTATTTCAACACGGAAAAGAATACCTGTGGTGATTTGGGTTGGTTTTACCAAGTTATCCATTTTTCCAAATAATCTTAAATGGCCCGTTTAAATCAATGTATCATTGCAGTCACAAAGGCACGTCAGTATTGAACAAATACAACGCGTGATAGCATGAATGATTTGTGGGTTAAGTTCTCCTAGTAGTATGTAATTATTATCAATATCTCTCCAGATAAATATTTTGTCCGTATCAGTACCTAAATCCTGAAGCTTATTACAAAAGATCGATTTTACATTACTGGGACTAATAAAAAACAGTTTCCAGCGAGAGAAGGAATAAATATCCGCAACCACAAACGCTGAAAGCCGTTTGGATGGCAATTATACACTTATAATTCAAAATCCTTCACATAAGTAGTGCAAGTGGATAAAGAGGAATCAGGAATGAAAGTAACAAAGCATACAATACGAAATCCTACCATTTTGGTTAAGGTTTGGACACTTGCCATATTATAACAAAACCACAATCTTGCTTTCTGGTTTGTTTGGGGGCTCGTTAAAAAGGCAAGCAAAGTGCTGACATTGCAATACCACATTTTAGATTATAGAGGCAGAACTACACACACATAATGATATCCCTTCACAAGATTCTTAACAATCGATAAAACTAACACAGATAAATATATCGACCAGATACTTCTTATTCGCAATCACGATTCCTTATCTTGGCAAAACATAGCAATTATTATTTTATTCCAGAAGTACTGTTAGCAAAACATTTACTGTAAAAAATACAATTTGCAATATGCAATATATTTCAGTACTATATGGTAAAAAATGTCAAATTTTAACTAGACATATACCTATTTGCATTATCTTTGAATAAATTAACCACAACAATAAGCAAAAAGTTGATTTCCTTATATTATGAGAAGAATACATAAGTGCACTTAAATATTAACGTCAAAGTAGAACTTGCTATTATTGTTACATTTACACCATAAAGATTTAAAGATCAAGCTGAATTGCACATAAGTATACCATAAAGTACACTTATAAGTAAATATCATTATTAAGAGCATTTATATTATTTCAGTTATTACAATCAAAAGTTTTTACATTAAATTTCTTCACACAGAAGTTTCCATTGTGAAATGAGCGAGAAGTCGTAAAGTCAAGGTAAAGTTCTGGGTCAAGCACACGTTTTTGCCGTATAATTCCCTCTTTCTGTAAGACCACAATGTAGGTCTAGCAGTTTTATCGGTAGTACTAGTATTTGTACAATTGCACATAAGAAGTGTGTTGCAGTTTTTGTGTGTCGGAAATTTTACTTTTATACTGCAGACAATGTGTATTTTGTTGTACCTATCTTTCTTTGATGGCATCATCAAAGAGATGGCAAAATATACATTCTTAAGTATAGTATTGTAATGCAAAATAAAATACCTAAGTAGGTCTGTTTGAGTGTAAGTCATGAATACAAAATGTTGCAATTTTGTCACTTGCACAACAAATGGTTTTCCTTGGGAAGATATATGCACCGTGGTGAATGTCAAGTTCAAGTTGATCAACCTATCAGCTATCATTAATTATTACAGCAATATTTCCAATTCTCACGATGCTCTGATCCACGATATTGTTATAGGTACGTATTTTCACGATTTTTAATGGGTAAAAAGTAAAGATGAACACAATGTATACTTATGAGTATTATATATACATAAGAACATAATTTCAGAATAATTAATTTGTTCAATTTAAAACGTATAATTAAATGTGTAATCTCAAGTCAAGCCAATTCCCTTATTAACCATGTATATTATGCAAAATGTGAGTTGCATTTAAAATTAGTATGATCGATCCATTATGATTATGCCTGACCATGAACTGAACTAAGTATAACTACTGACATACAATGACCATTCTTATCTTTCCCATGTATTTTAACTACGTACACTAGGTCTACTTCGAAATTTTGCCTACCTGGGTCTGGCGTCTGGCGGTGTGTACCGTGTATACCACACAAAAAGTGTGTATTACTACTATTACGTAATACTAGCGAGGAAAGAAATAATATGTATGTACAGATTACTACAAGATTACTTAGATTTTACTAAAGTGTATAAGTACACATACGTCAAAATATGGTGGCATCCGAAGTAATGCTCTCAGTCAATTAAATGGTAATTTTTATTAAGAGAAATTACCTATCCCAGTATTTCATTGTATGAGAAAATGACTACACACATAGGAAGCAGGAAAATTAAATGCTATACTAATTGCTAAGCCTGAAACATTGATTTTACCTGATAAAATTAAAATGTTTAAAATTACAACACTTCTGAATCTGTAAGAACTTAGGAAAAAGATTGATTTATTATGGAAAAGAATGAATGAGTGCATGATGCACGCACTGTCCTCAGACTTATCCTTGAGAATCATTTTTTTACTAAAACAAAAATATCAGTGTATAACTAAAAAGAAACTAAAGGAAAGAGCAATGGAACTTGCATCTTCTTAAATGTCCACAGTACCTAATTAATGTACGTTTGCCATTTACTATACTTATTTACTTATAGGTAGGTACTGTAATATTTCATGCTGCATAAATGCGTGTCATTTTCATCAGTCTCCAAACGTGCATGCGAAATTGTAGTAGAACTAGCAATCAATAAGTAGCTCAAAAGATTAATCCGCTAAAAGATTACTTTATTACTAGTGCCATAATAATTGTTGTAATTTTTATAGCTGTGTTACCTGACCGGGAACTTTTGAGCTACTTATTGCTAGTTCTACCACCATTTCGCATGCACGTGTAGAGACGGATGAAAAGACACGCATTTGATAAATATTTAATATAATACTATTTACCTACTGATGGTAGGTACTTTGAAAACCTAGCCAAATATTTTAGTAGGTAAAGCGGTTAGAATATTAACATGGTTTGCATAAAAAGCTGGATATTTGCATTGTGTAGAAGTATTACCTGATTTCAGGTACCTTTACTTAAATAACCAATAAATAGGTATAAATTAAATGAGAAATGTATCTGCAATATGTAATTATTCTTCTTTCAATACCCCCAAGTACTTATAATCCTCTCCAGTCTGCAGCAGGTATATTTAATCATGTGGTACATTCAGACGATTTTCTGCATGCATTTGTATTTTCTGTCATGCAAAGGATTCCACTTTTTTGCAATCTTTTCTGGTATCAGAAGACGGTCCCTATCCATTACAAAAGTAGACAGTAACGATGTAATCACTGTATTTATGCTGTCGTTTCGTTCATTGTAAGTAAAAGGATAGCTCAGCTCATATATAAACGGAAAAACAAGCCATTCACTGTGCAAGGAAATATACAAGACTAGCATAATATTGCGTAGGTCCGCAAAATATAGTTCTAATACCTATGTGCAATTATTCGGTTTCTCTGCATCAGTATACTCTTTTATAATTAAATAATATAGGTTTGACAAAAAAAAACTGTTGTTGTGCCCTTAGAGGAATTCAGCCCAAGACACAATATTATTTGTTATGCGAAGATGTGCTTACCTAAGTGGAATGGCGAGTCATCCTGAACCCAAGCCCATTTTATTCGTTGGTTAAACTTGAGAATTCTATTGATCTCTCTTTACTATTTTATTTACGTTTCATTCCTATTTATGACTAAGGCTAAAAACCGGTTCGGGTATAGGAACCAAGTTTCTAGTAGCAAAAATACAAATATTTTGTGTATACCATGAATAAATGCATTAACTGCGTATCTTCTTTTCTACCTGCGTACTGTGTGTCAAGTTGAAAACACACTCTCGCATTTTAATTCTTTGTCTGCTCTAAACACCCATAGCTATACTTAAAAAAATTAAACGCAAAATTAATTTTTTAGACTCTGCTTTTAAGAAAAACAAAGTTGATGTTGCTTTGTGAATTGTGATCTGCAATGTTTACAAGGAACTTAGTCAGTCATTCACATTCTGCGTAAACCCGATTTTGTTGCGTCTAGCTCTAGCTACTACATCAATATACAATCATTTCTGGTTTCTCTAAACTCTTGTTCCTCTTATCTTTATATTCATATATAGCTTTCTGAAAAGTCTAAATCAGATATACTTTCAAGAATTCTTATGTAGTATGTCTAATGGAGATTACTCACGAAGTAGCAGATAAATGCAACTAAACCGGTGTAATAGTATTATGGCATTAATCTAATGTCTCTAAAGTTCTAAAGTCACTGTTTACAATGAATAGAGGCTTCTTTACTTATAAAAACTGTCTGCAAATACATAGAATTGGTATAACTCTTCAGTTCCAAGTATTTGAGGTCGAGATTTACTAGCAAGTAAGACAAATCGCAAAATGCCTACCTTACGTACATACGTACAACATTACGCAAAGATATAGCATGGAACCAGATGCCGGTTTATCGACTAATGCACCGACGTTCCTCTACAACCTCAACAATGTGATCCTTCCCATTTATATTATGTATAAGAAATACGAGTTACCTTACTCACACGCTTACACAAAAACATAGTAAGTATATAATGGCAATACAATGTTAGCAGGTAGGCATGTATGTGTATAGTGAATGTGCACGTAGGGACATACTATCACATAGCTTTTTTACCTTTTGAATTGTTATATGCGTTTTTATGTGTGAATTCATGCAGTTTATTCTGCCAACACATCTATCTTCACAGTGATAAGCCAAACAGAGTATACTTTTCATTTTGCATTGCTGGGATGGATGTATTGCATGGAGAAGTTTATTACCCACGTACCAAGATTATTATGGTAGGTGGAAAACTGTGTGCTATGTACAAAGACTGTTATACGGACTGAGAGATAGAAAGGATGAGATGAGATGTATCTGGATGTCAGTATAGTTTGAGACGTCGATGTTCGATGAAGTGGAAGCCTCTGCTGCTTTAGCGAACTCGATTAATAATAGAATTTCAGATGCGAAAGCCAAATGCAAAATCTAAAGTGTGATAAAATTGAACTGTTCGTAATTTGAGATTAGCACCGTGATTTCCGTCACTTTTGATGCGTTCATAGACGAAAGAATCATTCACAGTTAGTTTTGCACCCGCCTACGTAGCTAATTCTCGGGAAAAACTAACAAATACGATATCAGTTTTGTTTTTTGCAGTGTTGTGCTGTGCAAAAGAATATTATTCTCGTTTGTCACATCATAACTTACAAATTGGAAATAACCCACGGACTCTTTTTCGTAAAAGAAGATCAATTCGTTCGATTTGATTGGCCTGGGTCCAAGAACTTGAGATTTTCGTGAGTGGAAGTTACACAGAAAGAAACTGACACCCGTAGATCACATTACGTTTAGAGTGCTACGTTGATTCAATAGATTTTCGATAGTGTTGAATCGAATGGAGCTTCTTGAGACGAACTTGTAAAAAAACTTGAGATAAAGCAAACTACTAACTAAGACTACTTCAAGTAGTGTTTACGTATAAAGATCAAAATGAAGAATAGCATAGTGTTGCCAATAACTTTTTCTGTTCTCTTCATCTGTCCTTTCTGTATGTGTCAGTTCACAGGCAATGATGGACTCAAAGGTACACTCTACCCTTTGCAGGTTCAGCCTGTATATGACACATTTAATATTCCAGGAGTGTTTAAACAAAGAGCTTATATCAAATTCGTATTCAAATGCGTCTTCTTTGAAGGCCAGTGCGATATAATTGGAAGGTTCTTAAAACGTAAGCTCATTAATTTATTTACAGATAACACTTGAGGCTAAAAATAGTATTTCCACTTTATGACCCTACAAATTAATGTGTTAATTACTAACAAACTCTTACGGTCTCATTTTAATTACCTACTATTGAATCATACATTCGGACATGAGGGACATGTGTACTAAATTACTTTTATGATATTTCATTACAGCACGAGCAGTTGCTGCCTTATTTGGAGAATGTTTATATTGTACAAAATACCAGGAAGAGAACGTAGGAGGATGGCTGTTGACTTTAAGTAATATGTATCCACAATTATGGAGATCGGCGATATCAAAATTTTGCATTGATTTGGGCATCAGAATTCCTGAAGAGGAATTTATAAAAATGAAGCAAGTCATACATTCGTAACACATAATATTATTACCAATTAATTTTAGTCATAAAACTAGCCAAACTTGTCAAAAAAGTGACGATTATTTTTTTAATGTTAATCAGAATTAGCATATCCGACTAATTTGTGGTGGAGATACACAACTGCATGCATGCATGGATCCTCGTCAAATTATATCTACCTCGTCAACTTCGTACCTAAAAGTGAGAATACATATTACATATTATACAAATATATTATTATTACCTAAACCTGTTAAGGTATTAGTGTATTAGTCAAGTCAAGGCTGGGTCAGTAAAAATGCACTGCACAAAAAAGTGCACAATTTAATCATTTTAAATATTCCTACAAGTGCATCCTTACAGAATGAACTCAGAGTGCCATTTTAATTCCTACTTTTGAATATTATGTCAGCTAACATCAGGGACGTACCTTAGAAGGGGACATTAGGGGCACGTGCCCAACAAATTCGGGAAAAAGGGGCTATTTGCGGTCGAAAATTAGCCTCTTTTTTGCGGTTGTGTCTCACGTTCCCCCTAAAATTAAATTTTATAACCTGTGCCCCCCAAAGTCAATCCTGGGTACGGCCTTGACTAATATCAAGCCTGTTTTGTATTAACAAACCTTTCTACAGTAAGGTCTGTTCCAATCTTCCAATGTGATATAAATGAGTTGTATTTCACACTCCAATTAATTGTCACTGTCAGAGTCAGATATTTGCAACTGCAATAAAATAACTATTGCAGTTTGTAAGTAACTATTTAGTTTGCAATTAATGTTAAGTAAATGTTTAATCTTATATTGTTAAACCAATAATACCGGTACTTGTATATAAAACGTTATATTATGTACTATCAAGTGAATTATATTCAATTTTAGGTAATTATTACCTTAGATTTGATTTAATTAACTTTGATTGCCATAAAGTTATGAATTCTACAAAGAAATAAAGCTCAAAGCAATTTGAAAAATAATGGAATTATATTTCGTAGTGTATGAATTATTTTCAGTTCATTTCTACTGTGAGGTATACTTATAAGTAAGCACATACTTTAGGTACCCATATAAATGAAAAAGCAGGTATCACACATTTTTAACTACATCTATTATTATTATGATGTATTATGTGCCTATATATAGCTTATCTAATTAATAATATTTAGCATTAATTATGAAGTACTTCTCGTTTATCTTCCCAGGGATTGTTGTTGACTTGCGACAAAGTATTTCACTGAACATTAACAATGTTTCATCAATTTTTAAGCTGAAAGAACAATATATATAGAATATATCATTCTTGCTGTTAACATGTTATTATATTTTCCAGAAGTCCTTTATAAAAATTACTGTTCACACGCGTTGCGTATCTGTCGACTAGTTTACTTGTTTGTTTGGTCACAGGAAGCGATGAAGAAGTGTTATGTGAGACGATGACGATATGAATATGAGACACGTAAAAGCAGAGAGCAAGCGCATGCTAAGAACATCTATTTATATAACAAATTGAAAATAAAACAAGTTCTGCTACAAATAATTCAACTTGTATCATTAATGAATAAATCACGGTCATAAGACCACCACTATCTCTTCAAAGAAGTCTTCCAAGATTTAATGGCAGTAACTTTTACATTAGAGCTCTGTGAACTTAACTGGAATCCTATATGCAAAACCTGAGATAATGGACAATGAACACAAGAGTTGTATTTATAATACATGTACGCATACATAATACTTCACTATAAAAGAATTTCTTATGAACTCCTCTTTGACGTATGTAAAGACTAGATGTAAAAAGAAGTATGTGTTTGCGTTTGCGTTTGCGGTTCTCACAGAAAAACGAGTAGTAGTAATGAAACTAGCCTGGCTGTTGGGATTGACAATGGGAATTCGTGTAAGTAGCAAGAAAATATCTGCACCCATATTGTCACTCTCACCGTCTACGTTACTGGAGAATACCTTATCGAAATGAAATAAGTTATTTGCAGTGTGTTAATCTATTTTATACAATGTATATACTCAAGTAGTAATACTGACTAGTTTGAATCGTAAAAGTGGAATTTGTAGTTATACAAATAAAGATCACAGTAAAAGATTTCATAATTATGTGCACAGAGACAAAAAGCCATCATAGTCAGGATATGGGCGTACAATTAGAAACCAATCAGGGACGGTCAGCACATTACAGAACGATCAGTTGTGCAACATTAATTTTGAATAAGACCTTCAAAATAATTTTTGCAGAAAAATGCAATTTACCTGCAGAGACCACAATCAACCGCTGAAGTTGCACTCTGCAAGTATATGTGTCGAAGTCCAGAAGACCGACCAGGCCAGAGGTACTCTTGCCTAGACTCAATCCACTACCTCTCTACCGCTAGGCAAGAGTACCCACCGCTGTAAACGCCAGATTGCGACCTTCCATTCTAGATTAATAAACAATATTTGTTTTGGATCTTTGTTTCTGTGTATGAGTGTGGGGAAAATCAAACTTTTCGACAAATTAATGCGTATTTTGTTTACTTAAATTACTTTCGTGATGATTTATTATGGTTTGGCACACTAGAGTTTCTTCTCCATTCACAACAACAATCTTGATTTGTTTTTGAAAAATTCGTTTGTCCTGTTTGCTAACTCCTTTCATAATTTGTCCTTTAGCTAATTTGACGATGCATTTAATTTGCTCATAGTGATCGTCCGAAGGAAATTTATTTTTTTGTCGGAAAGTTTTTACAAATTCACTCATATATTCCACAAAACTCATACTGAAAACTTTACGACTATGTGCATAACAAACTGAACGTTAAGAAACTTAAGAAATGAATAATTTACAGGGACAGTCTGTCGAGTGTAATATTGTTTTATCAAGTCTCATGTCAATGACCAAGAATCATACGCAGCTATGCATATTTATATTCAAGAGAACAGTTTAAGATAAGTACTATGTACCTTTCGGCTTTCAGTATAAACCTCCAACTTATTTGCTATCTGCGATAGAAGTATGTATTATTTATGAAGATTATTAATGACCAATAACTATATTTTATGCAGCTATGCATATTTTATTCAAGATAATAATTTGTAACAAGTACTATACCCTATACCTTGCAACTTTCAGTATAAGCTTCCAACTTATTTGCTCTCTGCGATATTAGCGTGTATTACTTATGACTAATATCAATGACCAATAATCATATGAAGGTAATACAGTATAAGCATATTATATTCAATAGAATAATTTGTAATATTTGCATAATAAAAAACCCACACATACTCACAAACAGAAACAAAGATCCGAAACAAATATTGTTTATTAATCTAGAATGGAAGGTCGCAATCTGGCGTTTACAGCGGTGGGTACTCTTGCCTAGCGGTAGCGAGGTAGTGGTTTGAGTCTAGGCAAGAGTACGTCTGGCCTGGTAGGTCTTCTGGACTTCGACATATATAGAAACACGTTGTGTTACGCTAATGGTGTTGATAGGATTTGATACTACGTAAACATTGCTGAAGCACTACAATAATATCTAGTTATAGGTTTGTTTGCGTAATATTCTTAAACTATTGTAATAGGCTATTTAATATTATTACTGCTTGCTAGGAGAATTGATCCATATAGGCTGGAACTACTAACTATTACAAACTACTGTATAATATAATATGAAATAAGCAAGTTTTGAAAAGATGATTTTTGAAACTGACGGGAGTGAAGTCGATTGCAAAATAATTGTTTTTCTTAGTCAGAGCAGGGAACTTTAACCAATAGTCAATAGTAGTGCTTATCAAGTTTCAAAATAAGTAAAGAATGAATGCATTAAATGATTAATGTCGTAAAGTAAAAGCCATTAACTTAACGGTATGTAAAACGCGTGGAAAAATAATATACCCATAGAAGTTGGAAGTTTACTGGACCATTATGGAACACAAAACACTTTCCACTTAAATATCTTTCAATATTTCAATTTTTGGACTAATCAATGTACATTTGATATTTGAAGATCTATTAAAAGACAAACTAAAAGTTGGAAGCAGCAAAGCAATATTATATTCAATTTGATTTGGAATGGAACACGTCCATGTAATAAGTATCATTCAATTATTCAACATTTCGACCTTTAAAACATTAGCAAACCATTAGTTGTTACATTGTTATTGTTAGTATTCAGTATTATTATTAGATTCCTTATGATTTTTAGAATAATATTAGCTCTTCACTGTTTACTTACTGTTGGATTCTCCCACATCCAACATCCAAACAGCTTCTAAATATAATTATAGAATGTATACTAAATATACTTGAATTAAAAAATATATACATACAATTGAAAAAAAGGCTCTACTCTTTTCTAAAGATATTTTTGATTTAATGATTGAATGTTAGGTAATGTAGGGCAGACAAACACAAAAAACGAACTCAAAAGAAAAGACAGATGAGATTCATTATGATGTATGACATTGGACACGACATGATAAAAAGAACTAGAAAACTTACGTGTTATTAAATGGCTCAACTCGCTCTATTCGAATCTTTTCACTATAATATATTATTTGTTTTATGGTGGTATAAAAAAATTCAAGTTTCAACATTACATTACCAATAATATGGCACAATTTACAGTAAAATTTCGAATCAAGCAAACCAGTTTTTTGTCTCTGTTGTGGAGAATGTAGAACTGTAGAGTAAAACAAACAAACACACTTATTGATTGAGCGTTAAAAATTATGAATTTTAGCGCTTCTTTTTCTGTTTCCGTTGAACAACTTCCTTGGATTGGATATGCATGCTGCACTACACATGTTTTCCTTGGGCACATTCGACTCTAATGAGACAAATCTCATTGAACATAATTCATTTCATGTACATACTTCTGCTTCTACAAACTACAAACTTGTATTTAAGTTAATTTAAGTATAATGCGACACATAATTAAATGTGTTAATTTAAATGCGTAATTAAATATTTCCAGCTTTGGTGTATTACATTCGGTATGAATTATTGACCCATGTATTATTTGATTGCTGTGCGCTGTGAGTACTGCTTGTGGCTTGTGTACTAAACAAACGAAGGATTTACATACGTGCTTTATGTAAATATGCCGTATGATATATCAGATGAACGTTTGAAGCTGAAAATGGACCTAAGTTAATAAGTTAAGTCTTTAGGTATTGTCTGTCTGTTGTATTTTGCCTTGCAATTTCAGCATCAATGGCACTTTCGCATCTTTAAATATTGCATGAATTACCATGTGAGTATTTGTGAGATTCGCCAATCTGATTGTATTGGAACTTAATAAGTACTTATAGCTCATAAAAATGCCTGCATGCTCTTATTCATTCAAAATGCTAATAAATGCAGCTACTTCAAATGCAAAATACACATGAAATGTGTTAACTTAATAACAAATAGTGGTGCAGGAGTGCTACTGCAATTTTAGTAATTGAAGTATACCTATTAATCATTGTAGCTAAATAAGTAACTAAACATTAGTGGTCCTTTGTACCTACAATCGAGAATTCATGCGGTTCATGGTATGTGTACGTGTCCGCCCCTAGCTGTACATGTATGTGGTATTTTAGTTTACTTAAAATTCAAATTGGTATTACCTGAATCAAGGTGTGTTGTGAGATATTATGTATCTTATCAAAAGTTTTCTTCCAGAATTCGGATTCACGAATGTCATTTTATAATGCACTGTTAGCCTGTCGAAACGTATATGGAGCAATTATACTTTTGTTGCAAATATGAATGGGTATTATATGATTTTGAATAGAATTAGGTGTGCTGGTATGTGCAAGTCGATTATTCGTGAATATCAGCAATTAATTATCTGTATGAGTTGCATTGCATGAGACAAATACTTAAATGCTAACTATAGAATAAGAATTGCATATGAGATCACAATGGTTGAATATTGGTTGGAAATGCAACGTGGTTTTATTGTAAAGAAGAATAACAACTATTGGGTCAAAATATCATTTCGGAAAATATACATTCAGGCCCTTTAGCAAAGATGGTAGACCAGATTGAGTAGGGTTCAAAATATTTAGAGGATGAGGTGTTGGGCGTATGGGGAAGCCAAAACGACAGTTGGTCCGACTCCGTTGTTGAGTCCATCGGTCCATCCGTTGGCGTAGGGAAGTCCGAGTTGTTGGGCAACGGAGCTACCACCTCCCAAGATGATTTGTGGAGCAGCGAAGGCAACAGCCAACACCAAAGCAAGGACCATCTGAAAATAAAGAAAATATGATTTAAAATTTTGTCAAAATGAAGCTTTCTACAAAAGATCACGAATATTTTAAAGTTAGTTAGTATTATGATTCTAAATACTTACAACGATCTTGAACATTTTGAAGTTTTGGAGATTGGATTTCACACGGCTGATGATAAAGAGATGATCAAAGGCGTTTGAATATCTTTCCCAACACTTCAATCCACTTATATACTCAGACGAAAATCATGGAAAAGAAGTACATGCATCTTACAACTTAAAAGTACCCTGATTGGTTAAGATTGTTAGGATAGGCTGGAACCTAAACACAATACTCTAAATAATTACATGATGCAATCGTAAAACTACTTTTGTCCAGTCTACTGTACAAATTCAGTAAGACATGGTGCCGTCATAGTCCAAACTACATAAAAACGCTATTGAAGAAATAAAACTTCACCCAAACACCACAATCGGTACTCGATTGAACATAATTAACATATAGATAGCAATGCGTGTAAAGACATAACAAAGGAGAAGCCTTTACCCACAAACAAACATGTACCTACTGCATCCATAGATTCTACACGTGCATCATCAAATCATATCTTGAGATCAACAAAAACCTCTTATCAGCTGGTAATTATATTGCTGTTCTCTGTTTCTCGACTCAATATGTTATTTCATTACACATTTTTAGCTGTGGGTGTGTAAATAAATGTTTGCATGTTTATAAGCAAAGCATTACGCAACAATGAAAATATTATGCTCATCTTTATTTCTTGTATAAAGCAGTAGATAGTCCATGATCTGAGCTTCTAGAACTTCCATTTGAAACTAGGCGTTGTCCCTTCGTCCAGAGTTTTTTTGTCTAACTCTTCTGTAACCAAACTACTGATGCTCACATGAACATTGTGGGTATATAACTCTCATAATACTACTTACTGCTCCAAATCCGGGTGATCTTGGCATTGAAATATTTTTACTTTATACATTCTCTAGTCGCATGCTACGAAATTTTATAGAGGAAAGGAAGCTACCATTTAACTTTACAATACGAATATCCATCTGATTTGGCTGTATTTCTGGTGCAAAAGGACCACATACATCTTTCTTTTTCTTATGGTATACACACCCAATTCATGTAAGTGTCTACGCTCCATTGTACTCAACTCTTACTATTACAGATACTCCTGTTCTTTTGCAAGCTTCGCGTGTATGCATTCGTATATATATCTGACAAGTTTTCATGTGACCGTAAGATAGTAGATAAGCTGCGACTGGTTTCTAACTCGCTTAGATTGTATCAGGTTCTGCAAAAACCTCATGCTTCCTTGCTTAAGTTATTGCCATACAAATACAGATGTGCCTAATTGTATAAGCAGCAGAGTAGGTGTTTCTGATAGTAAGTCTTAGCGTAATGTAAAGACTAAATGCATTAAACATTATTGCAATTGTACTTAGGGATGCTTAATAAAAGATAATGTGGACAGTGGATTGGATTTTGTGCTGTGGGCTCACACATTTGCACTTAATCACTCTATGCTTCTTGATATGGCAAAAAGTGCAAAGCAAAAACAGGAATCTTTTTCAACAGAGAAAAATATTTCTTCCTACTGACTTACTAGCACTATGCAATCCACACGCAAGAGTTATGTAGCATGTCCATTTTGCAGAGTGACTATTGATTGATTGTACATCAAAGATAAATCAATAAAGTTTTGTAGGTTAGCAAGTATACTATTGACGTTTAATTGTAAACAATTTCATGAAAAAAGTTCAGCGTGCAAAAAGTAGCTAGTTTCTAGAATGTTACACGAACGGAGAACCAGGTACCTAATAACAATATGTACATTTATAGACAATAGAATATTACGCACACATTATCAAACAGTTTCATAAACAGTATCAAAGTTACTTTAGTGGAATTTTTTAGCGATAGTGTATTATAATTTCCCGTATGATTAGGTTTTTTAAAGCTGCAGCAATCAAATCAAAATTATTTGTACTACGAACATTACAATTAGGTACCTGCTCATTAATTCAAACACGAACACTTAATAATAAACATTTATAAATGCCTTAGGTTACAATCTCTCATGCTACACCACGACTACACAGATTGTCTACATGCAAATTGGACTCATAAGCACATAAGTACTCCTAATATTATACCTGTAGGTTGTAGAAATACCAGGAATGAGTTTTTTACGGCAACCGAAATACATATGCCTTTGTAGCTTTAATAAACCATTTGCAACGGTGCAATAAAGTATCGTAAGGGTGTTGTGAACTTCCCGATAACATTAATGTGACATCATCACATCAACTCTAACACTATTTGTTAGTAGCAGTATAACTGGTTAAACTAATTGTAATAAAGAAAGATGTTACTATGGATTAGTAAGCAACAATTTAGTAGAATGCATAAAGCAACTTTCCGAATAACGTCAATCATTTTGAGTGTAGTAGAGAGTTGAATCGACGAAACGATAAATCCTTTGGTAAAAAGTTTGCCTCATAGTTTGCAGTGTATGAACTAATTTGAATCTAATCAAGATGGCTGATCCTGTTGAGACGCCCACGACTTGGTCAAAAGAATATCATACATATTTGGAAAAACATAATGTCTACGATGTATTGCAGGTAAAAGAAGTAGAGTATACTTTTACCGATACCAAAGATGGTCTTCGTATAAAATACTAAATTGTGTATAAAAAGTATTCATTAACTACAAAACATATTTTATATTGTTCGTATTTTTCTACCTGTATGAAGGAATTGATGAAGGAGCTAGTTATCTGGAAGCCTGAAGACCCTTTAGAATACTTGGCAGAAGAAATCGATCATGTTGTGAAAAGCATTCATTCACCCAGAGTATTCATGGTCGGTCTGTTTCCTGGTGAGTATGAAATCATATGATGAAGCACGAGAATAATGTTTTATATGTAGGACCTAACCTAATACTAATACATTTACATGCATACTCCTGGTCTCTCTGTACCAGTAAGGAAAGATTAAATGATACCTATATGATTACATTACATTACACAATTTGTCTCAACTTCAATGTTTATTTCAATTTGCATAATTGATCATGCTTATTCTTCTTTTTAAATTCTCTTTCTATCTTATTCACAACAGAGATATTGGAAATTGGAAAAAGAATTGCTGAAGCATCGGGTGCAAGATTTCTAACGGTAGATGATATCATTAATAGTTCATTAGCCGAGATTAAAGCGCAGCTCAGTGGATTTCTCGGAGGAAAGGATGTGGATAACGAGGAACTAAGAAAGTTGTTGATAGACACCATAGGGACTCGAGTTGAAGAAGTAGATTGTCTTGACGGTTACATACTTTGTGGTAAGTGAGAAATGTATTCCATGGCACTGTATGATATAACTGTTTACTTTTACCATTGAAAAAAGCGTTTTGTGTTCTATAAAATTGACTAACGACTACAGGATTTCCTCAGACCAAAGTATTGGCCACAATGGCACAACAAAACGGACTGTTGCCCAGACAGGTACTGGCTTTGTTTCCTCCAGGTTCAAGAAATGAAACGCATAAGGAGAAATCTCCAAACGGAGGTACACAGATGGCTGCAACGGATATAAAAGATCACAAAAATTATAAGGCGATCCGTGATGTTGCTGCCACATTCAATCTAGATATTTGCACGGTTCTTCATATTATACTATATCATAAATATCTGCTGCTTTTACGTATAATTCGGCTTGAAAAATAACAGTAATTATTTTCCGTGTCTTTCACGAGTGTTTAAAAGATAATTATTTTTACACACATAAACATTAAAGGCTATGAGTTATGACCGCTGGATGAAAATGAGCAGAGCCGCATTGGAATCGGAACTAATGGGTGCTCTAATAACTAAGAAACCTACAGGAGCTCCTTGGATTCCAAGAGTTTTGCTTTTGGGACCACCAGGGTCGGGAAAATCTTCGGTAGCTGATCATCTCGCAACTAGATTTCAGATCGTCAATGCAGATTGGTTAGATATGGTTCGAGGAGCTGCTTTGTGGGTGGATGAAGTAGCTCAAGAAGCTCAACAGTATCTCATAGATTTGAAACCCATGAGTGAAAGTTCTGTTGAGAAAATCATAGAGGTATTAATAGTACTTGCATTTGTATTCTTTACTACAGGTTACTTGCAATTTATTTGCAACATTATGAATTTGAGGTGGTAAGCTAAGATCATTCATTTCAAATCGCCGAGTCAAGTGACTTAACTCACTTAACGTAACTACGTTACTTTTTTAATACCTCGTAGCGTAAACTTGGTAGAGATGATTGCCAGAAAAAGGGTTGGGTTCTTCAAGGATTTCCAGAGAGTCCTCGTCATTGTAAACTTTTGGAGCGTCTTTCATACTGTCCTAGTCGTATATTTATCCTCTCTTGTCCTGACGAAATCTGTGCTATGCGAATGCTAAGAAAACAACAGGCAATATTGAAGCGTCAGTTACCGGGTTTGACCCCGCAACCAAAGCTACAGCTGAACAAAGAACTCAACATCGGAGACTTCCCGTACAGTGAATACGCAGTCAAATTTCGATGTGAACTCTACAACTCAAAAATTGAGCAGATATCCACTTTTTATGGCAAGACCTAAATTGCATTATACTTAATAGGATGTATACATCTCTGCTGTTTTCACATTTTTAGAAATCCAATTCTAAGTATTTAAAAGTTAATTTCTCCATGATAATATGCTTACAGATAATCCTATCAATGTGGATGCAACAAAAAATCTTGACACTGTCCGTGCGTTTGTAGAAGCTGCACTTCTTCGTCCCCCAACCAATAAATTCTCAAAAGTATTTAATGAATAAGTATTGCCACAACTGTTCTCCTCCCGTAAGGATTTAAAATGTACAAACCCGTATGTAATGTCATCATTATTACTTTATTACTATTAAATTAATATACATACTATTATAACAAGTTTAAGTAAACAGAATACACAAATGTAGAAATGGTAATAATGACTGCAGTTAAAAAGCTTAGTTAAACTATTATATTCATGAGTATTATAATGCATACTCATGTCAAAGATGTAATGAAATCGCCATAATATTATTAATCGTGTAAAGTTAATAAAAACCGTCAGTCGAGTTAAAGTTTACAATATATGTGTGATGGTTCACTCCGGTGGTGCTCTATGCTTTATTTATTAGAGGAATATTTTAAACGTATCGGTTATAGTAGGTAATATTCATTCATTGTTGTCCTTTTAATGCTAGTAATTTGTTTTTTCTGTCTTTTTTAAGACGAGTAAGTATAATGCACTCGAATTATTTGCATAAAATCATCAACTTGAAGATTCTATTTAAAAATTGTTCTTTCCTCAAACATAGTTCATAGTGTACAAATGTTTAATGTGTGCTAATGCTAGTTAGTTAGTAGTCTAGTAGCAGTTGCAGTGAGCAATTAAAATCTCACGTTACCCATACGTAATAATATGTGTTCAATGAATGAAAAGTCTCCCTTCATCGATTAAATATTTATTAAATTCTCGTTTTGTTTTGTATCAAAACAACATTGATATCTTCTTTGGGTTGAATGAACCCCTGTCTCTACATTTATTGCCGACAGCTTTGAATTACTTGTATATTTTGCAATTTTGTAAGTTAATTAATTTTTATTCAGATCACTCATAGACCCACAGCTGTAATCTCAACTACAGATTCAGACAACGAAACATGATACACATACCTAAAGCAACACTTGGGACTTGAGACGACAGACTTATCTTGTTCACCATGGAACATGTGCTGGGCCATGTATCCACTACGCAAAAGCATCATGTTTAAATACCTACTCTATACTCTATACAACAGAAGACATGAAGCTGATAAGATTTTCGTAAACTTATCAAAAAGTTGTTTCAAACAAAATGAAGCTTCAAAGGTTTAATACCGACGAGATTGCATTTGCATGCGTAATGCTATACTGCAACTATCAATCACATTTCAAAAAATATGAGTTGTGACATTAAATGACATGACATACTTTTGTCTTTGATTTTTATGTACACTAAAGGGTTATGATGACGCGTTAGAATAAAAACACGTCTTCATTTGGCTTGAATAACTTCAAAACGCTCTACTTATGAATGACCATAATAATATTGTTTGAGACGATGGTCTTAATAAATAATAACTACCTATATACCTAGGAAGAGATAGACAAACAAATGCAAGTGCAGATGCAAATCAAAAAGGTGTAAAGTTTTTCAACTAGATTTTTGTTTAAGTACAATACATTGGCATTACACAGTAGACTGCTCGCTGTTTTATATGTATCTTCTATCTGTACACACATGAATTTTATTTACTGCAGTTTTAATGGAAGCATTTATTGATCTGAATAAAAACTAGTTGACATTTTCTTGTTTGCTTCTTGGCTTTACAAGCGAAGAAGTTGAATAGACCTTATAGTATTATTTGATTATCCTTCACAGACACCGGGACACAATTTACTGCCTTAGTAAAATAGAAATCGCTAAAAAGTTCAATAAAATGGGTTTAAAAGTTGTAAAACGTAGCACTATTTTAAATTTTCATTACCTAACTACTTTCATAGTATTTATATGTCATGTTGGCAGTTCCACATTTGTTCGTAGTTTGAAACAAGAAAATAATACATCTCAAGAACCTATTGCACTTCTTCACGACATGAAAACCGTCTATGTGGACAAATACTATCGTGGTGGTGTAAATCCTGGAGCAGAAACCGTTGAGACTCGTCGTAAATTATTGTAAGACAATTTTTTAACTTATGAAAAAAGATTTCTGCTGGGGCATTAAATGTTATGTGTTGATGTACACCTTTAGTTTCTCGTAGGTGTAAGAATTGTATCGTACATCAGTAATTATAGGCAGGAATGTACATAGGAGTATGAAAGTGATTATTAAGGATGTGAGTTGTATAGATTAGAGTATATGATTATACATTGTATATTGTGACTGTAGCCGTTTACATTAAGAATGTTAACCTTAATTTGATTTAAATCATTTCACACAGACGTGAATTATGTCCTGAAATATCTCCTCGTGAGATATTATCACACCGATTTTTCAACGAGACTCAAAGTTGTTTCGAAGCCGGAGATAAGGGGCCATGCGGTGAAAACATGAGATTCCTCGGTCTGGGACACAATACTATCTACGGAAAATGTGACTGCAACTATAATGACTTCGAAAGAATTTTAGTTTTTCACCCGGAGAGCAAAAAGTGTTATTTTGCCTTCTCGCAGGTAAAACATCCTATTTGTAATAAAAAATGTACATATCCTTTTACAAGTTACTATTATAAATAGGCATTCCTATTAAGAGTCTTTGTGTTATTTACGTCGTCTGTATGCAATTTGTATTCCTCTCCGGTTTACCCGTTTCCGTTGATAGTATACTTAAGCCTTTATTTATAGGCTAAGAAGTTATAAGGTGCAATTTTTTCATCAAATCTTATAAGTTTCAAGTTGTCTCACGACAAGGGGTTGTTAAAAGTCAAGTGATTTGGCTTCGCTTGCTCTTCTTTCTCTCTTCTCTAAATATTATGTGTAGAAGTGTACTCTAATTCTATCTTCATCTATCCTTCAGACTTTGATGCACAGCATTGCACATCCCAGAGAGAGATATACGAACACTCATACAACTACTGTCACACTATTTACTATATACTAACACGAATTTACGCTGTTAATGTAGTAGGAGCTTAATCACACAAGTTTATGTTTTGTTTTTGTTGCATTACTCCTACAACTTCTAGGGTTATTGTCAGCTCGGAGAGTGGATAGTGTTCAACCAGGATTGGCAGCCTGCCTGTGAGCCCAATACGTGCTTAAAACAGCAATACAAAATGAAATCTGATGCTAATAATGCGACCGTCGATGAATTAGCTTCCGAAGAAAACACTCCTCTTCTTCCTTCCACTATTTCTTCCACGTTTGAATTAGTGCCTTACAAAGGGAGATGTGTTCCACTCGGAGAAACGTGTCAAGAGATTGATGTGCACACTGAGTTACATGGAAAGTCTCAATCGAGATCCACCGAAAGATCTACCACAGTGAGAACCAAAATAGATGCCGGAAATACAGAGAGCCCTCAACAAACTCATGGCGAGATTCAGTTTGTCAGAGGGAGGTTATTGCCACAATGTGTTATTGCTCACACGTGGCGAAATCAAGAATATATGTTCAAACCACTTTCCGAAATTAAATGTATTCCAGGAAGTGTTTTACATGTAAACCGTGAATGTCAAATTACCTTTTAGTCAGCCACTTTAACAGAAAAAATTGTTTTACAACTTCCATTCGCATTTATCTTCAATCAAAGCTCTTATTGTTCAACGATTGCTTAATTTCCCTTAACAGGTGTTGCAGAAAATAAGCCATTTATTGCGTGTATAATATTATTTATTTTATATATTATATATTACACATATTAATGTCATTGTAAGCTATTCAAAGAAAATGTAAGGCATAAAGGCATTAAAGTGTGAAATTAATAAGAAATTATGGTGTAAAAGTTTCATTTTCATACAAGGATACGTTTTTATTTCTCACTGCTATTGTCTAAGAAGGTCTATATTTAAAAAGAAATTTAATCGTAAAATTATGTAGTGAGATTTTATACAGTAAAAATAGAATTGTTAGCTCACAACAACATACATGCATTACATTAGACTTACTTAGACTAATGCAAAACACAATGTCGCAGTTCTCAGATAACAAAACATATGCGCTTTGAAATACAATTGCTTCTTTTTGTGTTTACATTAAAAAACTAGAATGTAAACCGGTATGATTGTATTTTTGTTGTACTGTTGTTGCAGTACACATATCCTCTAATATGACAACTTAATTGTTCGCTTTTGACAAATTGTATTAAAAGATTTTTCTGATTTTCGTAATACTACACAGTGCACACTTTTGGACAGCAACCGGTCTTTAAACAATAGATAAATACTTACTGTTACTTATTTTAGTTGGATGCATGAATATCTAATTAAGACTTTTAATTACAAATACTCATTTGTTAGATATCGCCCACTATGCATGTAAATGTAGTACAGTGTCGTATTGTTGACATTGATGCACACAATCAAACACCTTTACTACAGGATATTATTACTATTAAGGGCAGAAATATTAATTACAAATTAACACCATTTGTCATTAGGGTCATGTGTATCACAGTAAAGTAATCTCTGTTAAATGACAAGATTTACACGCTTGAAACATGACAAGAGTGCTCATTCTTTATTTAGCTGCAGTGCCAAGTGTCACCAGTGTAATCTAAAATAGTGGCAGAGACATATTAGTAATGAATCTAGAGTAGGTATGTAATTAAGGTAAAGACAAGAAAAATGTATTAGTATTTACACGAAGTGGCAAGAACTTGATTTTAATGTTATTTTGCATATTAGAGTAGATTTATGTTGGTAATGAAGATGAATACTTAATAAAGCTGTCAATGGATTCCATTCATGTTCACGGCTGAGACTATTGAGACGAGCCAAAGTGTTGTATATTCACATTACAGATCACATCCTATGCAAAATGCAAGCTTTAGTATTAAAATAATTGACTAAGGTCGTTAGAAGCACTTGCTAACAAAGTTCCTTTGTTGGGGTCACTAGGACAAGCTTTAAGCTTGAGCATTTTTAAATTGTGTGAATTTTTTTCTGAAGCGTATCTTTACAATCTACATTTTACTACATAGTATGTACATCTGACTTCAATCAAACACACTGACACGATACAAGGTATTTAATCATGCTGTGGAATATTCCCTTGTAGCCAGGTAATTTAATTAAGCATCTCAAATCGCTTTCATTCAGTCGTAAAATGAATCTGGCCAAACAAGACAACTCTAAAGACTGTAAAGACACCAAAGCCCATCAATGAAATCTATGTACGATTAAGTCAATTTAGATTTGCAAATGATAAACATATTATGCATCCTGTCTTAGAAAACTGTACACACAAGGCAACACATGCACAATAAACATATACCTGGTGTAATAAACCCAAGAGTACCTTGCACTTCGTGCAATTTCATGCAAATATAAATCTCATCTCGAATTTAATAGGGAGAGTGAAACAAGAAACGTGTTTTGTTTCTCTAGAAAATCTGCAAAGAAAAATTGCTAGGGATTATTAGAGAATAGAGAAACTCTTGCCGCAGTGTCCCATGAAGAAGGCAAGTACAAAAGAAGAAGGCAATAGGAAGAAATAATTATCTGCACATGGTTGTACAATAAAGAGGAAAACTGCAATTCATACAACAATAATATGTGTAAAGTAAAGATTAAAGCCAGTTGTATTTCCAAGGGAAAAAATTTTGCTTAGTAATCTCAATAAAGCAGTACACTTTTGCAGTTAATTTGCATTAGAACGCAAACAAGCTGATATGACATGGCATGGATTACATACAGTGATACAGTACTCAAAGCAATGCAATGCAATTCAATGTAGAAAACGCTGCATAAAAACGTGTCAGCCCTTCTCATCATTTCTTTTATTTTACAGCATTGTTGTCTGCGGCTGGGGGAATGAATGGGATTCGCCAGATTGCGAGAACATTACTACTTTTAACAAGTGACAAGACAAAGCGAGTTATTGACGACAGTTATTGACGAAGCACAACTGAATAATTATAATAGTTCTAGCACTCCCCTTAACTGCCATCAGTGAGTAGGTAACATTGGAGTTTGAATGGTCACGTCTTTAAAGTACTCAGCAACTTAATACTTTAGTCTAGTTCAAGTTTAGATCTAAATGTGAGTTGACAGTTTGGATCAAACATTTTCTCATAAAAATTTACTGCTTAATTATTACGGTTTAAAATGGTTAAACACAATTTGTTCAAGATATTTCCGCTATGCATTTGGCATATCTCCTCGGTCTTTGTTGTCTTCATGGTATTTTCGGTAATGGTGGGAGAATGTTTCGTTGTGGAACCAATGGGTCTCAGCGGACAGTATTTGCCTTTCGGAAATTATGCCAAGTCTGGGAAAATGGGCCAAGGTGTTTCTTGGTCCAGTAATTTAGATGCAGAGTTACAACTAAGGTAATATTTACATACTTTTATACTACATCCATCTTTATCCTTGACCTATTTATAAATAATGAATTGCATTTTTAATCGTGTATATATGTATGTAGTTTTTAATGCTCATGTGTCTTGCAGGAAAACTCTATGCAGTCACATACCACCCAGGATTTTATATCAATACCGTTACGACAATAACACAGGAACTTGTCATAAATTAGGTAGAATTAATTACAGTAACTGTTTTCCTTTCATTGTGAGCTCTAGTTTCTAATGTTTGTTACATGCATTAATAATTTGACTTAAAAGGTGAAAAAGGACCATGTGGGGAAAATATGGTTTTCTTCGGTTGGCAAACGAATGCTGTGTACGGGCAATGTGATTGTAACTACAATGACCATGGAAGACCTCTTGTGTATGATGCTGAGAGAAACAAATGTCATTTCATTTACACACGCGTAAGTTTTTCTTTTGTAGTCATGCTGTACATACAGCAGTAAAAGTTGTTATTAACGATGTAATTAATTATCGTAAAAGAATCCTCACTAATGTAATTTCGCTTTTAAAACCACAAGGGTTACTGTGAAGAAAACGAATGGCTTGTGTTTGACAAAAACTGGAAAGCGAGCTGTGAAAGAAATACCTGTCTGCAATACTACGAGCAACATAATAGCGTAATCCCTGGAGGTTTCGGTGACAATAAAAATATCAAATCTGTTTCCATTGAGTACGTTCCGCATGACGGAGGATGCACTCTTTTAGGAGAGAGTTGCAATGACAAAGAGTCTCAATGGGCATCACTTGCACATTTAGCATTTGAAATCACTTTTGTTAAAGGAGCATACAATGCAAGATGCGCACCTGCTAAATACGTCCTTTGGAGATACCCGACACCAAAACTGCAATGTGTGCCTGGCAGTTATTTGGCTACCACTTTTAAGAAATGCCATCCAATATTAGACACGCCATAAATTGTTCCATGTGCGTGAAGATGTTTGCTTATGTACATAGTATGTTCAGTTTTGCCATTACACATGGAAATATTATTTTTATATACTTCACGTGATGGAATTTTGTTAGCTACAATGTGACGATAATGTACGTCGGCATACGATCTTAGACGAATGAGACAGAATTAAGAAATAACCTGTTTATTTGTCATGGATCGCTTCTCGGTTCTCTTATCCTTTGTTTTCGTTTGAATTAATTAATTATAATGATTGTGTGTGTACTGTCGGTCATAAGGTTCGTTTTTGTTTGTATTTATGTGAGTGCTTTCTGTACTTTCTGTAATTGAATGGTACAAGACTCACAGGGTTGGTTTTACTGTGATTATGATGTTTAAAATAATATATTTTTCTTATGATATGTTGTGTTTTCGTATGTATTCCTATATTCAATATTTATTATAGATTACAAATTAAGCGCAACTCCTTTGCATAATGACTGTATTGTATACAAGGCATTAATATGCATTGCGTTTCATTATGATCTATGTGTAATACAATTTTTCTTAATTATTGCATTTTACAATTTTCGAGCCTCAAATAAATAGTACGCAAAAGTACAATTTACGTCATTTACATTTAATCGAACAGATATGCAATTGGTAAAGGCTGCCAGCTGGTATTTCTGATGCAGATTGCATATTGACGTAAAGATGTCTAGAAAGAGAAAAGCTTAATTGAGGTGTGTACGGTACCATATATTAATGTTGTTATTATAGGCGACTCAACTTGTCGTAATCTTGGCTACTACAAAATATTATTTGTCATGCTATTGATGACATTGAGCATCATATTTTGTTTCAGAAATGTCGAGAGTGTCAATAACATTTTATAAGATAATAATAATGCTACTCCTCTTATAATGAACAACATATTATTTGTTTCCAGCGAACATACAAAGATAGGGCATAAAAATTTCAGTTTAGAAATTATATCCTTTAAAAGCATAATTATTTTTCTTAAGTAAATGTGTACCCATTGATGTTGGTGTAGTTAGAATTCATTCCATACACACTCTGCGTTTAATTATCAACACCATAAGTCACAACATTTAATCAGAGCCCTCAGCTCACATAAAGATAACTATAACATGTCATATAAATATACCTAGTTACTTTCAAACTATTATACGTACTTGTACTTTTAGAATAAAGTGTTAACAGAGATGAGACAAAATATATCCTTCCTACACATTTCACACGATGTAAAGTAAGCGAGCTAGGATAGGAAGCTGAATTGAGTACTTCATAATATGCTTTTCCAATTCTGAGCAATAAAGTAAATTTATATAAGATTCTTAGATGTACACATGTACAAAATGTGTAGTGTGGTAAGTGTAGTGTATAATATATGAATGTGCTTAAGTATAAAAATAGCTTAATGTATTTAGCAGATGGATATGGATGGATGTTGGAAGAAAGACATAATATATTTCTTTAATTGACTCACCATTCACGGTGCGATATATTCATCACATCAACCTTTCATAGATAAATTCATACATGGATAAAACTACTTTCTATTTATTAGTAAATTATGTTAGACACACTTAAGTTGAAGAAATTCCCCATTTATGTATTGGGTGATAAAAATACACGAGTAAATGAGAAACTGTGTAAATACTTGGAGAATGATGGTCAACATTTATTCATTTTACCAAGACAAGAACGTGACTGTTGCTCGTACAGTCTTAATCGAATAATTCTCATTCAAAGATTACGTATGTATGAAACTGTTCAACTGTGGCTCCCATACCTACATGAAATGAATTATAATTTGTGCTCTGTCATCATATCTGTACGTTCAAATGCATTGGAGACCACTTGAGTTGCGTGTACTTTAGTCGTGTGCGGGTATCATTACTGTGGTTTGATCTTTCTCTATATCTTCAAATGTGACTCTAAACTTCAACTAACTCACTCAGTTCCATTGGTCTCCTGTCTGCCCTGATTGTAATTAGAAATACAAAGGTAAAGTCAGGTAGAAGTTATTATACAGTAATTGAACTTACACTAAGAACCCGTTCTATATACGTTGCATTACGCAGTTCACATATATTCTCTATTCGATTGTGTTGACGCTCATGCAGATCAATCCAGAATTCGACCCAGAAGCGTCGCCAGAAACGTGTAACTTGTATTGCTACAATACTCCGTTTGTGTTCTACCAACCTGTTTCTTGGATTGTTGATTTGGATTCTATTCAAAATCTATGTTCAAGTATTCAGGAACATTTACTGCGTACTACAGTCAATGAATAAAGATGAACCGGTGGAGAGCAGGATTGGTGTTAGTTTTTGCAGTCTTTGGTAAGTCCACGTGAGCGATACAATATGAAATGACTGAAATAACAATTACTAACGGTTAGGTCATCATCTTTCCACACAGTAAGCATGTTGCTTATGTGACGTGGACACTTTGGACTTTTAACAGATCTTAAATCACTTGAAAATATTTAAATCTACATTTCTCGACGAGTAACATTGTTTTGTCCTTAAACTTATGGCTACATAGGGAGTGGAATATTATACACGTATACTAGAAAATAAATTACAAAATATTTTACAATAGGAAACTGTAAAGACCGAAAGTATGCACTACGTTTAGATGTTAGATAAAATAAATATACAAGTATCTTTAGAACTTCACCTTGGCCTTTGACGAAAGTCATAGATAAAGACTGAGTAAGAATCTTTACGTGTAGATGTAAAAGAGGAAAAAGTAACATCGTACTTAACTTTTAAGCAATCCGGACTGCTGGTGTCATAGTTTTTCAATATTCAAATGTGAAGAGTGCAAATACAACTGTAGTAAAAAATCGTGAAATAACTGAGGAAGCGCATTTGCTGCTGACGCGATTAAAGTTGTGTGCACAGTTAGACATCTCTTTTATAACTAAGTTATTATGAGTATGTAGAAGTATATGGATTTCAACTTTTTACTGTATCTCATCCTTGTAGTAGTAAATGCGATGATAGAGCAATTTGTTAATACCCATTTCAGTTCAAGTATAGGACATAAAAAGAAAAATTTTGTTTTATTCACAATCAGTGCATCATACTTTACACTACTACGTGGCTTATGTGGCTTCATGTTTGTTTAACACATTTGCGCAATGAGCTTTGTTTTACAAGGACCAGTTTATTGCTTCACATAAACCATTTCGTATGTCACATAGAAAGAAAGCTAAGGTCATACTTTTTTCAACGTTTTTATCTTCCAGTGCAGATGAATATCTTTCAATTCTCTATACAGTCTACTGTAAGTGCTATAATGCACCGAAACGTTAAGTAGCTTTTCAAATTTTTAATTTAGCAAAGTTTGGCAGAAAATTATGGTACTTTAGGAAAGATGAGTTGTCTCGTCATGTTTCTATTGTTAGATATTTTAAGAAGTTTGTGAGAATTGTAGAGGGTAGGAAATTTTTCAAGCGTCACGGTCGGTCGTATAAGGTTCAATAACATTTACACTATATATTATAAGACTATAGAGAGAATCATCATCGTATATGCATAGCATCTTCATAGATGATAAAGAGTCTCTATGTATAGTACCAGGCTGTATGGGTTGTCATCTTTGACAGATGGGGATAAATAGAAACTACTCTTATAGAAGTGTAGAAGGTACTCCGATGGTGCTCGTAGATCTACCAATACTTATTATAATATTTTGCCATGCAAGAACTGAACTGTACAATCTCTATGGCTATGTTTTGTAAACTTCTTGCTCTGTGTACAGTGTACGTGTTCTATTTTGTACTGTGAGATTTGAACTATGAATTTTCTATTAGGTACTTTAGGTACGTGTGTATTAAACAAATTATGTTTTTCTTCGTAACAAGTGTAGTGTATGTAGTGACAGAATGACAAATGCATTTATTTATTACAAAGAACAGCCTTACACATAAGTCAAGCCAGAAGCATACACAGTAAATACCATATGGATTACCTAAATGTTATTTTGAATTGTTTTGTATTCCTTTTCAGGTTCACATTGCCATCAAGCTCCAGGTACAACTTTTTATTTAATACAATACAACGGTGCAATATGAACTAAATTGCAATTTGACAACACAACGTTTTACACACAATATATAGAATTTCTACTTCAGTGTAATAATGTGTACTCCAAATGTAGAATTGACCAGCAAAATTATTCACTTAGAGATTATTGCAGTCCCTTGACATGAAACCAAAATAGACAAATGGTAGAAAACTTTTCTTTGTCATCCATGCAGCCACACAATATACCACTAACATTATGCTCGGTATATAGCTTCTCAACCAACAGCTCTTTCAATGACTAATTCAATGTTGTTTTTCACAAACGCTTTTGTGACAAATGCATTATACTGGTTGCATGTTGGTATGTATATTCTGTCTATGTAGTATTTATGTATGTTACATCCAACAATACACAGACAAGTCAGAGATAAGTGCTAGTAGACTACTACACAATTATCTACTAAATACATAATATGCGACAGTATGGACATGACTCTTCGTTTTACATATTATTATTATCAAATAGCAACTAGCAATTTCTACAGGGACAATGCAACACTTGAACAATCAATGCAGCTGTCCTTTTTTGTAAATCCTCAGAAAATTCAGTCAAATTATTACAAATACAGTGTGATTTTGCCTGTATTATTTATACGAGCATTTTTTGCATTAGTAATTCTATATAAATGATTTTATTGTAACAAGTATGGAATTTGCTGCTTTGAATCTCCTCCTGTGTGATACACACTCAATAATACCTACTCAATAATGTATGCTGATTTTGTATGGAAGGATTGGCCACATCTGCTATGTTAATTAGCGTATAAGTATATAGTAGTAGTGTATGGTGAGAGATAGCATGCCTACCCTACATTCTGCAAATAGGAAGTCATGCTAAAGAATTCTGCAGAACCGACAGTTCAACATTCCTATTCAAATTCATTCATTTCACTACTACTAGTGCACTCACAAAACATGTAACTAGTACCACATCACATTTTTAACCGTTTCTTTGTTAACTTGATGTTCGTTTGTTTGTGGGCCTGTCCTCTCTATATACTTTGACACTTAAATATTTCTCCTCATGCACTACAATAAATTCTATAAACTTATTTCAACAGCAGCTTATATTTTTCATATGCTTGATTTCATGTCAATTCTACAAATGCACGCAGATATGTAAAAAGCTTTTTAGGCGAGATAATGTAGAAAATACAAGTATCCGTACAAATCGATAGAACATATCTAACATGGTAAATGGATAGCTCCTATGTATTTTCTGTTTCATTAGTAATTAGTGAGAGTCTCATAGTCTCATTGGTGCTAATTATACACTTAGGCGTAATTAATTTCTTTTGAATGCTCATAATGTTGTAGAAGGCAGTTTTGTGTGTTTTATGCAATATTATATAAGTGAGGGAATTTGTAGGTACTTTGCATTAATATGGTTGAGTTAAGATAAGACATGTTGTTACAATATGTTGTAAAACTGTGTACACACACATTATAACATGCCATACTCAACAGTATATATGAGGTTTACCAATTATGTGTATATAGAGAATATAAAGGGGCTCTTGGTTTGCTGAGTGGTGGATCACACAGCTCAGTATGATTATATGATACACCGTAGTTGATGTACGTACAGGTGAGCAAAGACCTTCACCACGGTCAAGAACTCGTTCCGTTTGTATTTATTTTACCTGAAGCAATTCGTAATCTGAGGGCATGAAGAAGAGTATGGGCCATATCCGTAGTAATAAGTAACTGACTCAGACTATACCAGTCAGTCAGTAGCAACCATTTACCGACTCTCTGTGTTATCCCCTTCAATAATATCTACTTAATACACTGAAGCGTATTAAGTACGTTTGCTAACTACTACAATAGTCCATTATATCTTATACGTGGATGTGTAGTGGAAATCATACGGTGAACGTCATAACACGTAGCACTGACTGGTTCAGTTGTCTGAAGATACAGATATCGGTTTTTAACAAAACTACTAGCATTAAGGTACATTCTCCTTATGTATCAAACAACTTGGGTATGCAATGCATTATGCACATACCCTCGGAACGCATTTTGAGTTTTTCACCTTTATTCAACAAGTAGTAATTGGTAAACATCGAAGGATTGATGTTGAGAAACTGAAATTGAAGTTTAAGGTCTTTTCAATTCAAAAGGAAAAGTAGAGCAAGTTTTCTGTGCATTGTCCCATTATACTTATTTGTTATATTATTATGTGTGCTGCTTGGTATTATGCAGTTACTGCAACATACTGCTCCAGGCATTCCGTTCAAATAATATTGTAATAGTCCTTGATGGAAACTACATTGGAAAGCAAATTACTAACGTTGTTGCTCGTAATAATATTAAAGCCATTACGTGTAGATTAGGAAATGTACTACTTGGCAAAACATTCCGGTGATAGACGCAGGAAAAGAGGGATATGGTTTTCGTTTTTGAGGAATAAAGAACAAGTGGGACGAGAAGAATCCTTTTCATTGTAGGTCAGGCAGGTCAAGTTCATTTTCAAGTTTCTTCAAGGACCTATGTGGGAAAGTGACAAACAAATCGAAAGCTCTGTCGAGAAAATATCATTCGGGAGAACGTAAATTCCAACAAGGGTTCAAAAGTGTATTCATGATCATTTCTCTGTTCTGCTCCTGGTGATTATGTGATTGCATAACTGTATGCAGTAACTTTGAACACACGATACTATACACAATGACAGTTACGTCTTATTGGTCAATTGGAAACAATGTGAATTAATTAATCTGTATTTCTCTATGCTAGAAGCGTTTGGCTAGCAGAAATAGAATTACAATTATTCAGGGCATATACGTAAGTTGTGCTACCAAAGTTCTATTCTAATCGTGGGCGTTAACGGTAAAATTCATCTGGCAGAGCCGTTTGTATTTTGAATACATTGACCTACTACTTCATTTATGCGATACGATGCATGTGATACAAGTTTATATGAAATCATCCGGAATAATAATATATAAAATTGTTATTTAACATACTACTACTGTGTGTGTGTTGTAATTTTCGTGAGTATTTCTGTCAATGGTTGTGGTTATGACACTATTTTTGTTAGCTGATGGACGTCCCGTGCATCCTTTCCCACAGACAGATTAGTTTAAGAACAACGAAATCGTTGTCAGAATTGTTCTGTGATAAGAATCCTGATTCGTGAGATACGGCACGGATCTGGCAGTTAATTCAGAGCAGAATTACTACTTTCTTTAGGTTATATACAATATACGATCCAGAAGCTTAATTTAAAGAAATTTTTTGAAACGGTAACTTTTGAATTGTGGCACGAGTGTTTATGACCGTGTAAAATGACTCGAGTTCTAAGCTTTGATGTAGTGTGGCTGTCAATGTCTATATCAGTTCTACTCTCCCGTCTGTTCTCAATAAGTTTTGGATTTGTCTTGGTGTCATTCGCAGCCTCAACTAAAAACTATGAAGTTGGGAGTTTGTACATGTACGACTATATTCTTGGGTTGGAGCTAAATGAACCGAACCCGGGTGCACCAAGCTCTGAAACAAACCCAGATATCAAGACTGGATCCACTGTTGGATACAAAATTCTCAGTCAAGTTCAAGTTCGGTCTGTTTGGCAAAATGAACCGGGTGGATCTATATTGGAAATTCAAGTGAGACATGTCTTACTTTTGCTACATGAATTTGTACTGTATGATACTCACTCTGATATGCTGAAAATAATAAATAATTTTGTCTCATTTTCAGTTAGTCAAACCACAACTGCAAATTAAATCAAGAAAAGCTCCGCAACCGGAAGGTTTTAGGGATCACAGCTCACAACTAGATTCAGCCACTTTGCATCCTCTGTATGTTCACTGGAAAGATGGACAAATTCAAAAAACATTTACAGTGGAAAATGACGACCTGTCTCTTGTAAATATTAAAAAGGGAATAGCAAACCTTTTGCAGGTAATGATTTCTTTAAAAGGAAACCTATGGAATATTACTATACGCAACATTACTTGACTGTTCTTACACGTGCTCTTCGGAAGGAGAATATTATATTATGGAGCATGTATGCACAAAGGAAACTGTGAATTACGAAATGTGTTAAACATGTTTGTCTTTTCTTTAGTATCGCAATGCAGATGGTGATATTACTGAGAATACACCAAGGGGAAAATGCAAAGTCAACTACAAAATACAAAATAGTCAGCAAATGGTGAGGACAGTCTCTGGAATATGTGAGACTGCAGAAGCAAGTGTTCCATTTCCGTTCAAGGCACACAACTCTAAGGTGCTGGGCTCAGAAATCGAGTCTGAAATCAGAGCTGAAATTAAGCTTACAAGGGAAGGGTCCATTGTTGAAGATGCGGAAGTTACTGAAACACATGTCGTGAGGGTTACACTTAGACAGGAAGTCGGAGCAAAAGTAAAGGGCTCACAAAGTTTTAAGCTCAGTGGTATGTCAAAAATATATAATGGAACATTTATAAGTATCTGTACATATACTACTAGAGTTTATATAGAAGAGCAGGGCAATTTTTGAAAGCCAGAGAGCATGCATTTATTTCCATTCTTTGTTTATTCATGATTGTTTAGGTTCAAGTACATCAAAGGAAAAAGTTGTTAAAGCCAGTACCGCAGAAGCTGCCATTAAAGAAATTGCCAAAACAAGAGGTTTTCAACTAACACTGGATAGTTTGATGCCCAAACAAGAGACAATTCCAGCTTGTGAAGCCCCTAACTGCAAATCTGTATATATGAATTCCATGATGCATTTAAAATACTTTTTTCCTGGTTTCTTTTATTAGTGATAATGTGTACTTATGCACTTTATTATCTTTAGTTTGATGTTCTGACTCGTGTGCTGACATCGGATAACATGGCCACTAGCAAAATGTCGTCAGCTTTTATTCAGCTCGTACAAAAATTTCGAGAAGCAAGCTTGGAAGAACTTAAAAAAATTGTCAAACCAAATTTTTCGATATAGTAATTAATTTTTCTCATTCAGTTCATGTATTACTTTTATTACTCAACTTATATCAGGTAAATGAAAAAATGGTTTTCTTTGATATTAAATAGTCCACAACTATTGGATGTTTGTTCAGCAGCAGGAACGCTGATTACCCATAAAGTTGCGATGAGTACATTAAAGTTCAACTCTGAAGAAGAAATCGAAAATCCTGAAAGATATCTTATCGGACTTGCTTTATCGCCATCCCCTGTGAAAGAGATTATGGATGGTAAATGATATCATCAATTTTAAATAGACTTCGGATAACATATGGCATCTGTTATGCTTCTGTTTAATGTTAACCTTTAATGTGAATTAGATTTGTTTAACCGGATGAAAAAGAAAGTTCCATCAGATAAACTGCAGGAAACTCTCACTTTGACTGTAGCTGCGTTAGTCAACACATTAAAACAAAATGCAAAAAAGACTTCAGTAGATGCAACTCTCATAGGTGTAGATGTGGAAGATCACTTATTGAATTCCCTGAAATCTTGTTCCGGCGAAAACGAAAGTGCATGTCAGCAACTGTATCTTAGATCTCTTAAAAATCTCAAGTCGAAAAAGACAGTTCCAGTTCTTTTTGAAATAGTTCAAACTGCTGAGCAAAGAGTTAGTCTTGTTGCAATGAAAGCTATTCATGCTTTGCCTGATTCCTACATAGAGTTAAAGTATCGTCCAGTTCTGCTGAAAATTGTGAGACAACTTGGACGAAAATATGATTCATCGATAAGAACTCTTGCAATTGATCTTATTCTTAGAAACTCTCCAAGTAAAGCAGAGGTTGACCAACTTTTCCAATTGTTAACCAAAGTGTCCGATAGTCAACATGCAGAAGTTGCGACTTTCATGTGGAACCGAGTTCACGAATTTATGGAAACGAATAAACAACTAGAAAGTTACATTTGGGATATCATATCTGAAAATAAGTTCAACACTTATCATCACTTGGCTCCGAGAGGATTAAGCACAGCGTTCACCCGGATTTTATCAGAGTCGACTAGTGGAAATGGAAGTTTCTCCAATGCTATTGAAATGTCTGGTAAAATACTTAAGAGAAGCGCATTTGACGTTTACATCAGTAGCAAGGACGAAAGTTTACAGTTACTATCGGTATGAATTCAATCTATATGAATTTTTAAAAAGTTTATATGGAATTTTTTTATTAAGAATCTGTACACATTACTTGTTGCAATATTATCATGATGGAAGTTCTATTCAAGTTCGTTTTACATTCTTGTTTTAGTTGGGAATTTTTGCCGGTGGACTAAGCTCTTTCGCAAGTAATTCAGAAGACGAACAAGAAAGTGAGGCCGACAGCGAGGATGCGACCGCCGGCATGGAATTGACCCTGATGGGTGTTCAAATGCGTCCTATTGTTTTCTTTGTTGGTAAAAGTGAATTAATGAGCCTTGTGTGGTCGGGTGCTGGCTCTGAAAGAACTACAGCACTTCAGGTAATTATTGCATTCATGATACCTTAAAAATAACCATTAAACATAATTTTTTCAAGCAAGTACTTAAATGTTTGTATGCATTATATGCACAACATGTAGTTGTCTTTGTCTCTATATGAATAGTAACTCATCTTAAATGTTCCTTGTTAAGGGTAATGTATTACTGCAAGATGAGAGACACGTTGTACCACTATTCAACGGTTTGGTAGCAGATGTTAACATTCAAGGAGGACTCTCATTTGACTTAGCTGGACAAGTACAGTTATCATTGTGGCATCGAACTGCAAATTCCTTAGTAGAGAACAGGTACACAAAAATCTTTGCAGATGTAATTGTGTGTTTGCATAAAAATAAGCATACATACACTAATGACTGTAACAAATGCCCTTAGAAGCGATACATTAAGCAATTAAAGTTATTTAAAATAATTATTTTGGAAACAGAGCCGGACTTTTTCTGCAAAGTGTTGTCAGAGCTGACACTTCTTTCGTCAGAAGTCGAGTTGATTACACTGTAGCAATGGAATCTGCTCTGCATTTCACATCTGACATCAATTTCTATGATGGGGTTCTGATGTGTCTAAAATTGGAACAGCCAGAGTTTAAAATTCGGTAATTACTAATTATAATAACTATCTCTACACGAATATAAAATTAACAAATAACATCCAAAAGCTTTTCATGCAAAGGAGTATTTATAAGCAATTAATCGAACTAATGGTTTATTCTATTCATTTCAGACAAAACATTCATAAGACTGAGCGCATTCCTGGCAGCAAACACAAATTGCGTAAAGCAAAATACAAGACATCTCGAATAACAGGCATCACATACGCATTAAATAAGAAAAATTCTCAATTATGTGGTGTAATGTATAAAGATGAACTGTAAATATGGACATAAACTGTTAATCAAATGAAATAATGATTTACTATTTTAATGTGATATAAAACGCAATGCTTATGAACGGATTATTTGCATATACTATTTAAAAATAGTAGCAGTTACAGCAGAAATCCTTAACTTAATCCTTAACCGAGACAGATTTTTACAAACAAAAAATGAATGTTTCTATGTAATATCACACTACATAACTTTAGATGCTGCATAGAATGTTTGTGTGTAACATTAGGTGGTGTAATCAATCATATTTAATATAGTGAATATTTTTAAGACGCTGCATGAGCATGCAAACATAAAACAGCATTCTCTTTAAATAGTATGTCTTAAGTTTACAGCAATTTAATAATAATTCAGATCATTCTGAACAACATGTGTGACCGTGTCTCAACTAAAAGTCTCCTGCGTTCTATTTAATTTCATTTTGGAGTTCGGTGTGAGACAAATGAATGTCGTACAGCATATTCCTTGGTTATTTCTCATTCGTTTCAATAGTCAGACAATTTGACGCGCACTGAAAATGTGGGCAGTTTAAAACAACTCTTTAACGATCACATTATTTTTATCTAATTTTATAGATTTTATAGATTTTTGTTAAAAAATGAAGAGTTGAAAATAAATTAATCAATGAAGACAGGAACAAAATATTAAAAATTGTTGTAAGTTCTGGTTAGTTATTGCAGTGTCCTATAGTTACTCTAAAAGCGCAGCGTATGAGTTTGAAGTTGGAGTTGAGTAAGCTGTATTAAAAAAATGTGAATGGGAATTTTCCAAGTTTCGAATAAAAAAAAGTGTTAAAATTTTTGAACACGCACTTAAAAAGTTTCACAAGTTATCCTAAAACTGTCAAACTGTCAACAAACAAGGAGCTGTACACAAACCAAACCTAGCTTGTAAGTGTAAATACAATATAAATGTCTACAATACAAGTTAAAATTTTCTTGCTGCCATTTCTTTATTCTCTTAATGGTTTTTAATATTTAAAAACAACTTATCAATGATTGCATTTATTCCATTTGTAGTACCTATACTTGATTTCTTTCAGACAATAAACTTGAAACTGGACTTAAATACTGGACACATTAAACATTACCCACTGCATTGAGAATATCTCTTCCTCAAACCGAATCTATTTGGCAGGACGGTCATAAATAACATCTAACTGGAATCGGTGGAATCTTTCTGATATATCTGGATATCTCAGCTGTCAGTGGCTCCAATTTACTTGTAAACTAGAACTTAATAGTCATTCCCGATTTCAATTTACTGAAAATGTCATCGTCTTCTGCTGCAGTACCGCCATTCTATTGGAAAGGTAACTTGATTGAATGATCGATTTAAAATTAACTGAATATATGTTAACTGAAGAGCAAGCTTTAAAGTTTTAGAAGTATATGTATTACTATTAATACAGTTGTCTTTTAACCTGCATTATAACGTTTAACTTACCTATTCCCAATACCCTTTGCTTTTGATTTCACATAAGCCAATAGCTTTAAAAATTAACCGGTCCTTGTATATACTACCAGAGTATATAGTACTAATATTGTAGGTTTAAAAAGTAAACACGCTGACAAGTAAAGTAGTATTGATAAAATTGTGACACGAGACTTCTTTCTCACTAAGCCACTAAAAATTTGGGGTATGTAGGAATCTATTTTGTGAGAAAGAGGCCTCATTAAAATTAGTCTATTTACAATTCTTCCGAAGTGTTAGATCTAAAATTGCATTCTTAATTCTTCGTAGTGCTACTTTAAGTCCTAAAGTGTGACCTCGTCCTCGATTTTGTTGTTCAGTACGTTCTGCATATAGTAATAACATTATCTGTGTGTACTTCAGTATTATTTATTTCAATGAAATCCATAAAAATCAGCTTTATTTCCAGAAATTTTTCCTCAAAGTCATTATCCACATCTTTTTTTTCAGCATCAATTTTCTATATGCCACATTATTGTTGAGAAATGTTAAATGATAAACTTAATTAATTTCGTATGCAAAAGTAATAATAAAGTAAGGGGTATTAATTATAGCGTATAGCATAGCTCCATAGCCCCTTTTTAATGCAAATCGGCTATTAGTGATGTGTAATTAAACATTTTATTTTCAAACTGTAATCATGTAAATGCAAAGTAAATACAATCGTGGCTGTAAATGAAAGTAAATATTGTCTCATCTCGAAAGGTGCGTGTGTGCATGCAATATGTATTATGGATTTTATTGATCTTGTAGAAGCTTCCACCACCGTTTTTATATACGACTTCTTGAATCGCCTGAAAAAGCTTATGCTTGTCTTTTGTTACAGTAACATTAGAGCAATTGAATCGAGATATTGAATAAAAAGCGTTCTTTTCTGAATTACTTTGATACCGTAATCGCCGTAATGCTTAGATAAATGTAACAAGCAGAAATTAAGTTCTTATTATGTTGCTGTCTGAACTGAAGGTACCTATAAGTAGATTTTTCTCTGATTGCTATTTTACAAGTATGCTTGTCCGTCCATGTATGTAATATATGCGTATAATATAATCGTATCTGTATACTGTAGTGTAGTGTGTAGTTTTTGCATTATTAAGTTTTAGCGTATAGGGAGATATCACCTCGTGTCACTCGTGTCCATGACATGGGCATTACATTTTATCTGGCCATGTCCATTCTCGGTTCTTTTGAGTCGTGATGATTGTTTGTATGTAAATCGATGTTGAATATCCATGCGTATTTTGCTTTGTGTGGTTTTAGTACTGAGGATAAAGTAATCAACAGGCACCCTTCCTTCTTTTCTGTACTGCTTGTCTTACTTATCTTATTTATCGGAAATATTTTTAGTTCACTTTCCTCAAAGCATTTGCTTTATTCAATCTTTTACCGGAAATCCTATTTATAATTCTAGATTTAGAAAAGCCAACCTGTGTAAAACATTTATACATAATAAAATATTTTAATGATTTTAGTCCCTACTGCGGATAAGGATCACATGTATGAGAACTATCGAAGAATTCGCCACATCGGAAACCAGGCTCAACAAAAACGCACCGAACCTATGAAGGCTGCTTTCATTCCTGGGGTTACAAAAAATAGTAAATACTCTCATGTTACATCAAGGGTTGGAGAATCTTTGAGGGTAAGAATTATACTGCACTATCACCCATTCAATATCATCGAACAAGTCCTATAATATCTTTTGGAAATAACATTTATTTACATTTTCTACATATTTCACATTTTGTGTCTAATGTAGGGATTTAATTTAGTATTCATTCACAAACAAGTAATTGTCATGTACGACCATTATGATTGTTATTTTTACTTTTCCATATTTAGTATTGGTGTTTTCTTCGATGAAGCCTTTCAATGATTAACAATATTGTGACATATTTTATTTTTTAATTGTAAATAGGCACAAGCTCAAAAAGCAGATGAAGTTTCTAAAACACGGTTTCAATCGTCATCGTCAGTTAGAAGCGTACCATCCAATAGGTATCGAGCTAATGGACAGCAAAGTGAATTGCCAGGCATACAAACGGTGACAGTAACAGGGGCAGGAGGTCGACGCTTATCTAGAAGTTTTAATGACGTCAGTATTGATCCGCTTGGTTCTGAAAATGCTAAAAGAAAAGGTATTTCAGCCAGTGCTGGAATGGTTCAGAATTCACGACGAAGAAACCAACCTATGCGACCTGAGGAAGAATCAGTGTACAACTGGAGATTTAATGATGTTCCTTCGCAACCGCAGTTTCCTCCCTCTATGCCTCAGCATGAGAGACCCAAAATGTGTCATAGGGTTGAATATTTACCTTGTGACGGTATTTGTGCAGACGAAACATTAGTTGATGATAAAAGTAATGACAGTGCAAGATCCACTGCCTCCTCTCGAACCTCACGAGGTTGTAACACAGAAGAGACGCGTATTATTCAAGATCAAATAACAGCACCAGGATTCTACCGGCAACGAAGCTTGAGCGTTGATCAAGACGGTGACCGAAATGGCGATTGTCCAAACAATGATGACGATGAATCAGATAGTGATGCTCCAAAATTCGAGAATTTAAGTATCAATAAAACCAGTGGGGCCTACACATTAAACGCAACTGGGACTAATGCTAATCAAAGAGGCATTTCTACCGCAAATGGACCTCGTAATTATCGTCCTCAATTTGCCAGGAGTAATTCAATGTCAATGCCTAAACCTAATAAAAATAATAATACGAGTGATAACATTATCGGGACATCAACTACCAGAGTCAATGGAAGCTCAGTACCCTCAATTCTGAAAGGTCCCAATCAAACGCGAAAAGATTTACCACATAATCTGGGAACTGTTCCAAAGTAATATTTTCTTTAATATATCGATGCTAATCGTATGCTGATTGACATTATTATTGATGCTAATTGATTCTAATCTATAGTGTAGTAAAAATCGTTACAATTATCTACATAATATTACACTGACTTTGACTGACATTAAAATTTTATCTTTTATCATTAGGTATCTCAAGCAAAGACAGGAAGAATGGAGAACTGAAGAGCAAGCGAAAAAAGAGGCTGAGAGAAATGCGCACATTCCGTCTGGACACGTTTTGATGACTGAACCTGAACGATTAGAAACGCTTCAAATGCTGAAAAAAAGTAATAATTGTTTTTTAGTTAAATTCTAAATAGTTGTTTTATTTTACACTTCACATTAGATCTTACTAAAACGTGCATAAAAGAACACTATAATATTACCATTAATTAATATTAGCTACTGTGTAGTATAGTATAGCATTTACTAAATTGTTTTGTTTTTTGCAGATTACGACGCTCTTATACTCGACCTGAACAGAATTCCGATTCGTATTGACACAATAAGAGTTCGAGAGCATAAAATAGATTTGGAAAAGCAACTATCGAAATTAGAGGAAGCTATGAGAATATTCTCACGTCCACGAGTGTTTGTAAAAATGGATAAATAAGTTTAGATACAATATAGGTTTAGGTTTATGGGTTGATACGCATGCAGGTTCAGTATTTATGTCGTATGTGTCATCGTGTCTTTATGGTTTTTCACACGTTTAAACATAACAGTTTAAAACCGTTTCAACAAGGTACCTAACCGAAAAACACAATGCAATATCGTCTTAAGAACTTTAACTATCATCTAGTCCGTCCATGAGAGCGTTAACCGCTTCAATGAGCTAAAAGTAATATTATAGAAAATAATATTGTCTATAAAAAATATAATGTGTAAATGTAAATATTTAATTGTCTAAAAATATTATTTTGATATTAGACTTATAAAGAAGATCTTTTATTCTCATTTTGGTCAATATTCAATATAAACTACAGCTTTCTACAAAAATGATATTATTATGTACTTGTGTTTGCGTTTAGATTTTTATAAGACTATTTTTATCGTTTACATTTTCATCAAAGAAATAAGTTTTAACTAGCATCGTAAATTATAAATGATTAATTACAATTTACCGCAACAAAAATGTAAAATATTCAGGATAATCTGCATCTTCAACCACGAACATGATTCGAAATAACCAGATATCTTGCAAGTGCACGCTAGAATTGGAAGATCGTTCGAACCAAATCGATTTTTACCGTGAAGGGTCGATACTTTGATTTCGTACGATCATCAAAGATCAACTAGGAATTTTTCTACTGTATTTCTGGTCATTCGTGATCCGAAAACGGAGAAAAAATTCTCAAGAGTAAATGGCAAAGAACACCCAGAAATTTTGATCGTGCATGAATATCTATAAGTCTTCCATGAAGATAGTAAGATACTTATTGTTCAAATATCTGGGTCTTTTAGCTAAATTATTGTTTACGGTATATAAAACTGTGCAAGTAAACTATAGGAGAAAGTTTCACGACTTTCTCTGGTAGCGTATTTATGTGTATAGTTTTAAATGAGTGTACGTTTAATAATGTAGGTTGGAAAGGAGACTTAAAGTTACAATGTAACATCTTCCTAAATAATTTGTGGTAGAATATAGGTGTTCGTACGGAATCCGGGTAGGGTGTCAAAAGAAGAATTCTTAATTCTGAACTTTTCTGACTACCTCAGCGTTTGTCCCACTTTAGTACATAAAGAGTGACAAACAAAGAATGACATGATTGACACAAAACCTAAAAATAAACTAAGCTAATAATTGATATAATGTGATTTGGTACTCTTCACACACAACGACACAACGCACCGTAACTAAATTATAAGAACGCAAGTTTATGGATATTTGAATTAATGTTAAATTATAGTTATAATAGCAATAAATCGTACTATTTAAGTCCGTCCATGTTTATACAATGTAGTGTACCTACGTATAAGAAAATCTCTTTCCCCAACGACTTTACTTTAACTTTAATTTATTGCAACGAATTTAAACGCTTTTACTACCGTTACAAAGCTTGTCAAGCAACTATATAATTAAGATTAATTTAAAACATTGCACTACACTAGCACACTTTTTAATGTTTTAATTTAACACATGAAATCATGATCATTATAATATAGTGTTAAACATAGTTTGTTGTTTCCTCGTTTATGTTGATGTTCTTTCGAGTAATAATGAACTCTATATTATGTTTATCCAAATACTTTATATTTTAACATTTAACCAAAAATGTGATTTCTTTGTATGATGGTGATTATTTTTATGCTTATAAGAAATGTACTTTAAGTTATTACCTTGTTAAAACATACCAACTTGCATTCTCTGTACAAGATCCAAGTTTTTCATTCTGGAAATATTGTAGTTTGCTGTTCTGATTCCCACGGCCAATAGATCAGTCTGTGTTGATTTGTGGTCGTTCATTGTCGCAGCGTACAATAACTAAGAAAATATGAAATTAGTGATTATTATTTTGTAGCCTCTGACTGAAAAACATTGCCATTATTATAGACAGTTCTAGGAACATGAACTAATTTGACAAATGAACTATAGACAAATAATAAACTATTATGATTAAAAGAGAAATGACTAATCAAGCATTATTTTCATGTGTAGCGTGGCATTGTGAAAATTCCATTCTAAGCTTGCTATCTATTATCCTTGAATAACTCATACCATTGATATTGATTAGTTCATTCATTTAGTTTCAAGATTTACATGTAAATACATAAAGGAAAGTAGTTTGGAGAAAGTTAGACTGTTGTCGTTCAAAAGAATGAAGTTCATGTCTTTAAACATCGTACACTTTCTCAATTTCTATGCTTTCTCTACTTTCTCTTTTCAAATTGATCATAAATATAAATAATAAAATCATGGATAAATATATTTTAACAAATTACATCCAGAAATTGTGGAAAGTCGATGAAGTACTCTCCGTTGGAAACTCGATAGAACTGCATTTCTCTCTCATTTTCTGAAGATTGGTCTCCAAAATCGAAAAGCTTGTCGTTCCTGTAAAGTTATCAACGGGGATTTCAATTTTAAAGTATAAATTGTAATAAATTCCTGAAAATTGTGCAATATCAACATATGTACCAATTTTCTAGACTCAAAAGGCCTTCTTGGGAAGTATCGAAAGTTTTAAACGTGGTCCTAAGATAATTGATAGTTTCTTCATTCCACAATGGGAACTTTTTAAGATCAATTGTTTCATCGTTTACTTTCGATGAATTACGAAGATTCATTTTTCTACGACGCAGCATTTCCTCAAACAATTGCTTGGAATCGGTATCGTAATTTAGAAGAGCTTCCAGTTTACCTTCTCTCTCGTCTGTATCATCTTGTTTTTCTCCTATGTACTTCCCTGAAAATAAAATGATTTTAGTTTACATTTTCGAAGAAGATCCAAAACGAAAACCAAAAAATAAGTAGTTAAACTCTTTTTCAGCTAGATCTTGATCAGATACGATATGTTGAAAATGTGGAATCTTTATTTTGTATATTTATTGTATATATGTATGATTAGCTTTCTCACTTACAGTAGGCGCACAGCGATTCAAAAGCGCGTCGTGTATATGTTCATTTTTAACATGTTTAGCCTTTTTCACTGATGGAATGTGCTTACTATGTATAAGAAATTAGAAATATCTGTTAGTACCTCTTGAATTAAATTCAGAGCTTCTGTAGAAAGAAATTGGTGGATTGCGAAGCGGAAAGGTAAACACACGTCGAAGAAAATTCAAAATGTAATCATACACGATGGTATAAATTGACACGGTATCTGCACTTTCATCTTCCGTAATGTGTTCATGTTTTTGAGATTCAACTTTACTTTCTTTCTTTACTTTCTCCGATGTCGCTGATGAAAATGATGCATTAGATGCATCCTCGTTACTGGTATCAGTAATTGGATTCTTAACACTCGCACCACCAGTAATTGTCTGTATTGCTGCCACTGGTGGATTCTTATTACTCGTGCCAGGAATTATTGTCTCTTGTTGTGCCGGTGGTGGATTATTTTGTTTGAAGGCATTACTGTCGCTTTTTTTGGCCCCTTTTTTTAAATTAGCCATATTTTACTTGTGAGAATTACTCAAAAGATTCCGAATCTCTTTTTAACTCTTACTGTCAAAAAATTATTCAAAATACTGACATTCCACACTCAAATGAAAAACAACAAAAAAGTATGCTTGAAAAATTAATAAAATGTTATTTTATTTTTTTGAATGCAAATTCATAATATGTAGTAGTTTATTCTTTGAAGAATATTATTGACAACAGATCGTCTCCAGTCTCCACTAAAACAACAGTTGCTATTGTAATTGATGTAACTTATTTCGGTCCTTCACAATTTTTTAGTAATGCACATTCTATGTATGTAAATTGAAACAAATTGATCAATGTGACTTATGTATGTATAAACTATCAAAGATCTACACAGAAAGGATTTAGGAATTTGCCTTCAAAGGTTTATTTATATTATAGTTTTTTGTTACGTTTTTTACATAATGTACAATAAATATCTTTTTCACAACTTTTCTTGCACCTTCTGTGTATCAGGAACAAAATCGTCCACGTTGTTGTTTTCATCTTCAGCAACCCACATAGCAATATGTGAGGGCATGAATTTTCTAAACAAGGTCAACAAGGGAGGGCTAATGCATTTTGCGTTGATGAGTATTCTATTTCCTCTCTTTCGTTGATGCATATTAACGCATACACTAAATACTAAACCAAAAAATACACATAGAATACAACTTAATCCTGAGTACCACATATAAGAAATTGACAAAAGATCTTCAAGAAAACTTTCATCTTGATTTTTCCAGTCTGATTGAGCTCTTGAAAAATCCAGATAATCTAAATAAGTGACATTTGCATCAGTGTAATTATTGCATCCTGAGGTAATAAGTGGAAGAGTTTGGTCAAACTCAGATGACTTCACATTGTTTCCAATCACAAAGGTAATCATGATAACAAATGTTGTTATAATTCCCATTAGAGATCCCTTCAAGAAATATAGAAGTTTATGAATCTTAAGGGAATTATTTGACACAAGGCAATGTAAAGTAGTGAGCTGTGGTAGAACTTACTATTGAATTGGCCCAGGGGAACATCATTCCCAAAGAAAATAGCCCCAAAGTTGGCCCGAGCATAATGCCAAGAAATGAAGAGGTCACCTTATTACACAAAGTATACAGTCACATTATTTTTAAGACAAAAATTGAATAAAAATATTATTAATTAACGCTTACAGGTAAGATACTGCCCATATTTTCTATGACGAAGACGAAAACATAGGACACCATTCCAAGCGCAAAGGTATTTATTTATTTATTTTGGAAATAAAAGACAATTTCTCATCAGATAAGTTCGGAAATAATTTGTTGACATAATCATAGGTAGTTATACTAGCCAGAGCAGAGAGACCGCTTGATAAAGAGCTTTAAAAATGAGACATTGGTTAATTAATTAATACAATATCAATCAGTAATTACAACATTATGCTACAGATTAAAAGATATTTTATGCTTTCTCTGTACTTTCCCTGCACTTTCTCTTGGTAAATGTTTTACTTTCACTTTATATACTAAAATCCCCATTTTCTCTTACAATTTACTGCAAAAGTATTTAGATGTAGCCAACATATAGAATTCCATACAACACACATAATAAACAACGAATTTTTTTTGAAGAAATTTACCTCATACTGGCACATGTTATACCGGCAACAAATAGCCCCAACATTCCTATAACATATACACAGAGAACCATTTTAATTAAGTTTGATAATAATCAGCTAAATTAAGTGTTTGAAAGAAGGGATAAATAGTAGAAAATCTTTCTGACGATTTGCAATTAAGAATTTTAAACAACAACATATATTCATTTGGTACACTATCATTTAATCGGTCACTCACCTGGATAACCTTTTACCATTGTTTCAACAAAATACGGCACCAATTGGTCAGTTTTGATATTCTGTAAAAATATTCAAGTAGCGATAAGTAATAATTACTATCAAACTCCATTTGAGAAACAAGATATTAAGAACTAAAGTCGAATTGCATAGGTAACTTGTAATTTTGTCTTACTATGTTTTTGGTTGGGTCGCAATCATAAAATGAGGCAAACATGACAAGTCCAGTGAAAAAACATAAACCAACAATAACAGTAAGTCCTACGAAATTAATCGCCAAGGCCCTAAACAAAAGGAAATAAACACAATTAGATTAAATAGTTTACCAGAAAGATTTTAATTACAATTAACTGTAGGATTTCCATGAGTGTGTTCTACCGGCGAGCTGTAGTCAATGTAGGCATAGAAAGAAATCGCTGCACTTGAAGCTGAGTTGCTGCATAAGAAGGCAACCAAAAAAAGTATCCTGCTATCAATGATGTCCATAGCGTGTGTCTCACTCGTGGGTCAAAGTCAACACTATGATGCATTGCAATTTAGTTAACATATTATTACTAGTTAATTCATAACTCATAAATCTAACACGTTTACTAATGCTATTTTTGTGTTACATGTAATATTTGTACTTTAGTAAGTTTAACATCACATAAATTTCGTACTTAAAAAACTCAATTCTGTCAGCACTTTTAGCTCTTTCCCAAACCTCAGATAAACCACCAACGTCCGATACTCCTTTGGCAGCCACCACTACTAAAGAAAGCAACATGATTCCAGACTGCAGCACATCGGTCCATAATACTGCCTTGAGTCCTCCCTTCAAGTGACAAACATTATTTTTAATCATTTAAATTAAAGGTAAAAAATATTCTATTCCCTACGCACATTGCATTGCTTCAATAAACTTTCTCTCTACTTGAATTTGTTACTTATAGCTTATATTTTTCACTTACCAATGAAGAATAAAATATGCACACCAAATAGATCAGAGCTGTCGACAATTTTGTATCGATACCCGTAACTGTTAAAGTTTGGATAATCAAATGATTATAATCCATTTTGTAGAAGAAATAAATCATATAGATTTGCTTACGGTTATTACACTGAAACAATTGTTTTAGTACATTACCTTGTTCGATTGCCAAAGAAGGGGCATATATAGCAATGGCCATGCTCACAATCTGTATAGTGAGATATAAGCAATAATTAATTATGCCTATCGAATACATATGTACAAAAGTGTAGATTTCAATTTGTAATTGCTTATGTGAACACGATGTAGCTATACTATTATGTACATTAAGATCATGACTTTATATAGATACATTCAAAGAAAATATCTACACCATACACCTATATCTCAAAAGCAAAAATTGACTTACCACATGCAGAACTGCCAATATGGACACAAACAGACGGACAGTGGTGTTAAATCGAATCTCGATGAACTTGTAAAGTAGCAAACATTATACAAATTATAATTACATAATATTTATATCATAAGTATTATTGTAGAAATAATTGGGTTGCTATTTAGACATTATATGATTTCTACAGTTCCATATTCAGCTTTCAATAAAGAAAGTCTACAAATGCTTTTTTACTGAACCCCATTAAAAATCGTTTCTTATAATATTTTTTTTCAAAATGTCTTTTATATACTGCCGGTATGTCACATAACACAGGAGATGATAAGTAAAAATTTGAGGGTGGATTCTATGAATGCGTCATGGAATTTTAACTGTAAAGGAAGTTGTTGTCTTTTTGTCTTGTAAGAGCTCATGTAAAAATAATCTTAAGAGTAGATTCCTAATATGGTCAGAACGCTTGACTCAAGTAGCACAAAAAATGAAAGAAAATGCGAAACAATAAAAACTACTGAAAGAGTGGGTCAGTCGGTAATTAATATTGCTTCGTACCTATATGTATATTTGTATGCCATTATCAGTAGTGCATGGCATAGTTTGTAGTTTCTAGGATCATCCTGGTAATGTTACGGATAGAAATACAACTAGGTAAATTGTAGTGTAATTTATAAAGACAACAAAACGTTGGCTACCTCGTATGCTGATTTGACATTCAAGTTGAAATATACTGGAATGTAGAAGTAGGCCAGGCTCAAGTTGAATGGTATGAAACATAAAATGACCATGACGTATTGAGTTCCATAAAGATATATCTCAACTGGATTCTGCGAGATAAGGCATGCTTCAATAATCCATCAAATGAATATATAATATTATTTTACTATTTGAGTAGTTATGTTAGTTTATATTGGTTTACCGAAAGAAGTGTAATCGCGCTGACAGCACTGTTTGGGATTAAAAAATTATCATCAATTCATGTGGAGAAAATACTTTCTAACTGTTTTTAAATTTCAAGGAAATGTTCGATTGATGTATTTATGAACGATTTATTCTCACCTGCTCATCATAGACAAAGCAACAGGAAATGCAGGCATTTGTCGATTAGCCAACAGAAATTCCTTAGTAGAACTTTGTTTGCTACCGAAACACCCGTAGAAAATTCCTATTGCGACTGAAAACATTAGAACCACGGAAAACACGGCGTATTCTTCCCATCCTACATCACCGGCACCAGCCATTATTATATCAACAATGGAGAGCCTAAGAAAAATTAAGTTGAGACCAGTTTTTAAGTTTTTTATTTAGGTTTTAATGAAATATACCTTCAATACATAAGTAACAACTTACGCATAAACTTACACTGGCGAAATGGAGTGTGCAAATGAGTTTTTGTATTTATCAATCAAATCATGGTTGGTAATCTATGTACCACTATTGTTTTATCAAAAAAATAATCTCCGGTATAATTTATTAACCCATTGTATAGTGCTTAATTTAAAAAACAGCTTTTATAAAAAATCATTATTATCCACTTGTATTTTTATCTTATCAAAGCCATAGACATACCACAACCCTAACGTTTACAGCCTTGATCATGGACAGAGAAATAAAGCATTGCTTTTATGAGTTTAAAAATGCTGTGACAATTCTTGTAATTTCGTGTGAACCTGGTCTGAGCTATGTGATAATAATAATAAATGATCATTACATAGATTAGATACATCTAAAAGAATACGTACCTAAAACCAATTACCCAAGTCCTTACTTAAATCGTACGACGAAGTACCTAAGATTATATTATTTTTAACATCTATGATAATCGATCTTTTCGCTTACATACTGCATATTTTATGCATTGCATAGGTATGCGGTATGCAAATGCAATGCACAACATTGTTTTCGTTTCATATATGCTTTAAAATAAATGACAGTCAGTGATGGTTGGTATGTATAGCAGCGTCAGAGTTGCAGCATACAACAAGTGTATCATCATACATGATAAAATACAACAGGAAGAAGTGTTACGTCATTATTAGCTGTTCATCCGACCAGTGTTCAGGTATATTTGTATCTGCTGTAGTAAGCATAATATTATTATTGCATTGTATGATGTGCTTTGCTTAATTGCTTATGTATAGGAAGTTTGCAATTAAAAAAGCTTATTGCACCTAAATGCAAATACTGTAAATAAGCAGAAAAATGTCGCATGTTTTCCATTGTAGGGATTTTAGTGAATTTATTATGGAAATATTGTTTTTATTTCAAATTCTTTGCATGATAGTTTGGACCATACTCATAACATTTTCATGTGCAATGTACATATCCTAATACAGATAACTGTGTGGCTGCGGTTGATGATTCAATGATTGTAATCCCACAATCATATGACAAACTGTATCAAGGGAGTATAATTTAATAATTATTATGTTTATTATAATAATAGTTATTTTTGCAGAAAATGAATCATATAGAGATTCACAAACTATTTATTGTAAAAATATCGCGTAAGTCAGTTTTGAGCTTTTATTCACTTTCTATATCTGGAATATGTTTACTCATATGTAGTTTCCAATGAAGATGCAGAGAGATAATCAAGAATAATAAAAATGTTTTCAGCTCGAGTTTTTTATTAGTACTCTCAGTTTTCCGTCTGGTATAGATTACTGTCGAACCTTCAAACTGACAATAAAAAAGTTTGCTGATTCGGATGCAGGTTCCACTATATTGATCAATTTAACGTGTATGCGTGTAGAATGTGGTCATGAAATAATTACAGTTTGAAGAGGCTCTCTCCTGTTGACAATGACATTCCGATAATGCTTCATTGAGATGACTCAATGACGATGTTGCTTTGATGGTATACTTATGCGATAAGCGGATAAGCCCCTTCCACAAACTTAATAATTCTACGAATTCAATTTTGACGCATAATAAATACATTTTCTGGGTAGAGTGCGATGAATGTGTCAAGGTTTGTTTATTGCATTGCACACGTGTCCACATGTCCACAAGCAATGTCTCTTGAGTCAAAATGTCAAACCATACTTGTCATGCACTTACTGAATGACAAATAAATTAGTCAAATCTGGAACTGTCAGTTTGAGTTAGAGAATCTGTAGTTAAGTGATCGTCAATTTGTCCTTTTTAATGGAACATTTACTCTATTTACACTACAGAAATGTATACCTAGATTAATTACTAAAATCGTATTGTAGCTGCATTTCATAGCTACAGGTTCAAAACACTTAAGCCAAAACATTGAGTAAGTAATATCCATGTAATCAGAACAAACGTAACTTATCGAAATCACATGCACAGCACATTAAATTGCACCTACTTACAGATTCTCAACAGGTAACTATGAGGTGCTCTTCTGAATGCTCTGCCACTGAAATGGTACATTCAACAATAACTTTTAATTGAGTCAGTAGTCAGTATATAGCATCATAAGCTTTTCCTATGATACCTACCTACTATGTCATGTCTTTATGTGAACTTACGTTTGGACGATTCCAAATATATATGACTATGACAAATTATTTTATCATACAACGCACCTCGCTTTTACCTACTTATTACGTAATACCTAAATGCAATATACTGTGTAAAAATATGTGACCAATGCTAAGCAGTAAATCAGACATAGACATAGAGATAATAGATGTATATGTTTAGTTGCATATTATAATAATTATTATCAAAGTAGATAAAAAAGATAAAGCTAATCTGCCACCTAATACTTATTGATAGTTATAAATGCTTGAACAAAAGTGAATGTTTAACAATACACTTTTACTCATGCATTACTAGTTCATCCCATTAAATATAATTTTTTAGTTATTTTTTCTTCTGCCAGTATGCATTTCCAAAGTCTGTTTAGTATTGTGTTAGCAGTTTTGTTTGAGTTATTGTTTTTAGAAACGAGAGTGGTAAAAGCATGTTACGCTAAGTTTAATGCTGACATTCCAACTAGCTTTAATTTAGATGCATTACAGCATCTTCCAACAGAATTCTCTCTAAACCCTCATCTTCCAAATAACTTAACACTAACAGCTAGAATTCCAACCAAATATTCAATAGATCCAAATATTCCTAATAATTTTACCATCCATGCTGAACTGCCTACTGACTTTTCGCTAAATCCTAATCTTCCCAACAACTTTACATTTTCCATAAACCTTCCAAATAATTTTTCTTTAGATCCTAATCTTCCCAGCGATTTCACTATACAGGGAATTATTCCCACTAATTATTCCATAGATGCCAACATACCAACAAAATATACATTCGATTTTAATATACCCAGTGATTTTTCCTTTACTCTTGTGCTACCGGATTCTTTAAGCCAAATGGTGCAATTCCTAGGTTATGTAGGAGCTGCATACATAGCAGTGCTAGCAGCCAACTTACTACTAAAATTTCTTAAAGATTTTTGTGCATCTTTGAAAGAACTGGTGTCAGTACCTATCTATTTTTACCGTAGTTGTACAACCAAATCGAAATCTGGATTCAAGAAGGACAACCTAGTTAGTATAAAATAATTCTTTAGCATTTTGTAACAAATTGCTTTACAAATTATCCAACCGAATTACCAAGGATGATTTAAAAAATTGTTTTGAGCTTATCTAACAAAATTAAATATTTTTTGTAATTAGAAGAGGAAAGAGATTAGCGGCCTATTATCACCTGCTCAGCTCAAACGATGTTCTTCGCCTTCAAAGGAACTCCTTTTCAATGAAGATGATTTGGTTTAATTCTCACATTTATATAACATCGCCGAAATCAGTATTAATAGCTCTTCGTAAGAGTTCGCACATTTCAAAACTTTATTATTAATCACCCCGTCATTCTGTTTGAGAGTGGCACATTAAATAAAAAGTTTGTGAAAATACTACTGTTTTATACTTTTATAAATTCCAAAATGGATACGTCATGAAAATTAAGTGTCAATCGGCCTAACAATAAGTTCTAATAGTACAACACAATTCAAGATAAGTCATGTAAATATCTAATACTAATATCGCAATTACCATACACTTAATTACCGATGTGACTATATGACGGATTTGAATTACATCAGGATAAACTAATCTGTAACTAAAGTGAAATCATAGTCTGCTTGACTAGTTCATATGTTCCAAAAAATATTGATCCTCCAAGTGAAATCCAAAGAGTCCTCGGAACTACTCCAGCGAATAAGCTACATCACCAGAATTAACATCAATTAACATAAAATTGAATTTATTGGAACAATGAGTAAGACGATTCCGCGTTAGTAAACTCACGGATTAACTGATAGGTAAATAGTATTTCGTAAATTAACTTACCCTTTAAATCCCTTTTCTCTATGTATCATCTTCCATATGTAAATGACGTTTCCCTTTGCTTCAGGAGAATGTACATCAGCAAGCATTATCCTAGTTTTTGCTACATCGAGAGGAGTAGTGGCAGCCGCGGAAAACCCACCTACATTTATAAAATGTGATTTTATTAAGTGCTTAATGTGTAATAGACTAAGATTTCTATATAATTTTTATTGACTCATTAATGTAAATACATGCTTTAAAAAGCTAATTCTAATACTATGTAATGAAACGTTCAAAATGTTGTTTGATTAATAAAGTTAATACAATATTACTATTATGGATTACCGGCAATAGCTCCGCATACTGCTGAATCCCATGGTAAACAGACGCCTTTTTTACGTGTTATTTCCGCTTTTAGCAGCTCCCACAGGGGAAACTGAAGAATGGAAAATGGAATTTCCCTCAGTACCGTGCTAAAATACCCTCTATAGAAGCCCTGGAAATATTTTTACTTGTATAAAATTAAGTTTGAGGATTTGACCCACAATAAAAACATTTAAATGTTCTTTTAAAGTTGTCTACTTTAAGAAAACATAGTGGGATTACACACTGAAAATGTGTCTTCTAGATAACATTGGACAAAATCTGCCAAAAATGTGTTACAGGTGAACAATAATAAAATTCTATGGAGTGGGTGCTATGTAATAGTAAGCATAATTAAATGGAGAAAACAAACTAGAGTAAGTAATTCTAAGGGTCGGTTAAGTAGATTACATTTTAAGAGAAAGATACATACAAAAACTCCTTCATTCTTCAGAATTTCAGAAAATATGAATGATACTTTTCGGTCTCCAAAAGCCTGTCTCCTTTGTTTTACAATCTCTACAGGAACTCGAACAATGCAAGCGGTCTGAAATGTAAAAAAACCATCACACAAATAATTTTTTGTCTGTAATACTGATTGGCTTCTGTTTTAACATATTATGTTGATAACAAACCTACAATTTCACCCAGGCAGGCGGCTAACATGTGTATGAATGAAGGATTTTCAATGTATGCAGATTTCTGTAGTAGTATTTTTGATTGATCGTAAGTGCAGAAAAATACAGCAGCTGCCAGAAAAATACACATTTTAATCATTTTACTCAATTACGCATATATATTAATATGTATATGTATGCAAATTTTTAAACATGTAGGAATACATACGAAATTTCATTGACTTGTTTACCATTTGGGGCAGCTCCTAAAAAGGCAGGACCTATACCGCGATAAATTCCAGAGAATCCACCGCTTTTCCAAAAACCTTGCTGACTTTGTAGACGAGTCTTTATTGTGTCTAAAGGGTACAAACTCATGTCAACAGCAGTTCCAGCAGCGCTGCCAGACTGAATTTTTACATATTAATAGAATTTGCTGTATTAAAATATTTTCAATTAAAAGCTTTGGTATTGATTTCAATACATTACTTTCAGTGTGAAATAGGCATATTATTAAAATCGTAAGGGATAGTACAATCTAGAACGTAACTTACCAATAATGAAACTATAAACGGAACTTGTGGTTCACTCATAATTTTATGAATTAATTTTATGTGCGGGTACTTTATCTAAGAAGAAATTCTTTAATATATTTTAAATTCGGAGAATTTCTCCTCATTGTATAATTTCTAACTTGAATTTGTGATTTCTCTGCCGTAAAGCCAATTGTGATTTTCTGATTTACATCCGCGGGCAAAATCTGTAATAATATCGTGATTACATTATTATTATTAGATATTGAAATCTGAATAACCATTACCTACTAATGTTATTAATATTAAGTATCTCAAGATACTTGTTAGTTATACCATACCATTGTTTAAGCTTACCAGTTTTTAATCATTCAGAGTGTTCTTACATCTTAGAAGTGGGAAGTTGCAGGTAAATGTATGTAGCAGAAATCATGAGTAAAAGTTATTCTTCACACTTGCTGAAAATAAAATATAACACAACTTGTTAACATTTCTGACTGAACTATCAAACTATTTTGCTTCATATCGTAAATAGGTTTACTAATAGGGTTAAATAAAAATATTTTAAAAAACATGAATCACTTGAGGGCTTTAAGTATTCGATTCGTTTCGTGTTATATTATATAATGTATACTTACTACTTACGTGCAAAGAGTTGTAACTGCGCCTTGTTTTAAGACGAAAAGTTTGTTCTCCATAAAATTGGTCTTTACCTGTCAAAAAGAGAAAAAAGATAGTTTGTTCACTTGTCCCTTTATAAGCAGACTACAACATGGAACAACAATTCGTAGTTAAAAATTAATATGCATAACAATTTATTTTGTCCAGCAATATCTACTTATGCCGGATACCAGTAGACGGGCAAACACATGTCGGTTCGGTACTTAAGAACATTATTTGGTTTAAATTCTTGTATGTAAACAAAGCACGGGCTAACACAGAATGTAGTCATACAATCCAACGCAAACTCTTTGGCTTACAGCTTCACTTCGCTAGTGTAAAAAGCTTACACTTCGCTAGTGTAAAATGGTTCGAAAGAATTGAACATCGTGTTTCTAACTATCCTAACCCTAAAAATGAATGAAAATGTCAAACAAGTCCGTTGGTGTCATACAGTTTTGTAGACAATTTTTTACTTTTTATTAAAATGTTATTTACGTATCTTTCAAAAATAATATTATGTGCATGAGTTAGTAGTAGTAAGAAGCAAAATAGTAGCAGTAGGTACATTTTAGATATAAGTAATGAAAATGAAACATTTTTTTCGTGCTTTATCTGTACTTGTGCCGCTGTGAATTCTTTTTGTGATGACGGACTCTTGGTATGCGGGAGGGCCTACTTACACTGCTTTGTACACTGCGCCTATCGCTTCTTATCGTCATCGTGTCACTTTGTTCTGTCATTGTGTCACTTTCATCGTTCTTATCAGATTCATCTTCAATAGCAATCGTATCATCTGATGAAGCTAAACTCTCTGCCCACTTAATTTTACCGGGCAGGTTGCTAGTCAGTGATTTCGGATCGTTCGAATACAAATTGCCTTTAAATGTACCGTGAACCCTTTGTTGATATTTTCCAACTCGTTCAAACCAAGTCACTTGCTCAGCCAGTTCATTACGTTCAATACGATTTTTATTAGTCTTTCGATATTTTTTTTCATCTTTCGTTAAGTATTCGACAATATATTCCTCATCCTGAGTTTGAGCTTTTTCCTTTGCTTTTTTCATTTCTATGTCCAATTTTTGTCTGCTTTTCCGTCTGCTTCTCCATAATGAAATTAGCCATCCAGGCTCATCTGGGCTAATTTGTCTTCCCATAACATCCTTGGTGAAAGCAAATGCGGCTAAGCATCTAAGATATTGAATCGTGACGGCAAACTCCATAACCTTATACGGTCCTAAAACGAAAATTGAGAGTAGAATCAAAACAAACCGATAACCTGCCAAGACGCATCCATGAGTAGCTGTGTATAACGTTTTTATCATAAAAATGTTGCATCCAAAGCAGCCAATATTCATGCAAAAATATATCCAAAACGTAATATTAGCATGAGTTCTGTTGTAGGCAGGTTTCTATATGAAACAGAAAAACAGTTAAAAATGTTTTGTTAAATGAGCTGCAATCTAAAACGTGAGTATGAATTCACGTAGTACTAAAGGGATACCTACCTTAAAGAAAGTTCGAAGGATAAAACTAGACCCAGCAATAAAAAATATGCAGCAAAGTTCTCCTGATGCAAAGGTCATACCTGCAAACAAATATTTACATACAAAACAAATCAACTAAACTGTAACATCTATTCTATACCTATGTAATATTTTATACATTTGCTGCTCTGAAATATTCAAGTCTTTCATTTCCTTAAAAATTCATTTACACCAGAAATAATAGCTACATACTTTTACATTTTTATATCTATTCATAGAGATTGTTGTGCTAATTTAGAAGTAATGCAAGTGACAAGAACGTATTTTTTAATTAAGTATCTTTTTTCACATTACACGATACAAATAGCTTCCGCTACTTAATAAGCTTGAAAATTGTTAAGTAACTTCACCTCTTAGCCGAAGTAGGGAGTTGATTTCGAATACTGAGTTTTCTTCGATTGTAAAATCAGTGTCATTAAGTACCAAGTTTAGTCTCTCCACGACTTCGTTTCGACATTCATCACTGACACTGGGGCTCTGAACATCGTAACGTCTTGAGAACCAGAAAGACCAAACGATGAAAATGATCACCCAAGTCCCTCCGAATACCTTTGCAACCAAAATGTTTTTATTGCACTAACAACTAGTAGGTAGAGTAGAGGTACTAAATTAAATAATATAATCAGCCAAATTCAATAAAACTAATATAAAATTGCATTGTTGCTGAATGAAAATTCTTGGTTCTTACACAATTAAATGTATGAAACGCTTTCACCGATTTTTTAATACTTAAAAAACAACATGGATTAGCCTGTGGTCTGGGGCATCTTTCTTCGCAACATTTCGGATATGTAGGCATTTTCAACTTGACTTGCGATAGCACAATAATCTACGTGTGTTAGTTCATTCTTCTAAATGTAAATAGCCGTCTTCAGCACAAAATTCTTAACGATGAAGAACCAGACGCATAATGGGTGCGGTGCATTGCATGAATGATTAATTTTGTTGAACCACCACCATCGATTTGGTTTAAATACGTAAGGAGAAATATACAACTGTTGTTAAGACTACTAATGTAGCCAAGCCATTCCTGAAACTTTTCCCTTATAATATTTCAAAAGATTATTGAGGAACCTTGTGTGGTTGAATTTACTGCTGATAAAGAGTTTACTAAAAAAATACAGTTTGTCCAAGATGAATACAGTCATCGCAAAATCCCAACTGGCCCCTCTTCCCTAAATTGGGTGAGTTTCCATTATGACTGTATTCATCTTGATTTTGCCAATAAGAGGATTCCTAATGTTATAAATGATTAACGTAAATTGCGTGCGTAATTTTAAACGCATTTATATCTGTAGGGTAGTACGGTAGGCTTTATCCAATATTGTATAAAATGTCAATTTTGACTACACATATTTATTACAAAATTACCGACTATCATATAAAAAATTTCCTTTTTAGTTGTTCCGGAAGTTTGAGGTTACGATAAAGTCTCACTAAGAATTTCACAAACATGTTACGAAGTGCTTTGTTTTGGAATATCCGAAGTTCACCTGCAAAACAACTGAATGTAAAATTCAACGGAGTAGTTTTGTCTTCCAAAATTCATACCCCTCCAAGTCAATCGTGTTTCAAATATGTGAATGCAGAAGAAGTGAGCATGAAATGGAAAGATATTACCAACAGGGCAGCAACTACTATTTTCTGGACCGAATTACTCCGAGGAGGTGGGGTGACTTTGGCCCATTTGTTTAAAGAACCGGCTACTATCAACTACCCGTTTGAGAAGGGACCCTTGAGTCCACGGTTTCGCGGAGAACATGCCCTTCGGAGATATCCTTCTGGAGAAGAACGTTGTATTGCTTGCAAACTTTGTGAAGCCATTTGTCCAGCACAGGCTATAACAATCGAAGCTGAAGAACGTACAGATGGAAGTAGAAGAACTACAAGGTATGATATTGATATGACGAAATGTATTTACTGTGGATTTTGTCAAGAAGCGTGTCCTGTAGACGCAATCGTGGAGGGCCCGAACTTCGAATTTTCAACTGAAACTCACGAGGAACTATTATACAATAAAGAAAAGCTGTTAAATAATGGAGACAAATGGGAGCCGGAAATCGCTGCTAATATTGAAGCAGATCACTTGTATAGATAATAAATCAATGTTCGTCACATCAGAAAGATTTTAACTCTTAAGTCGTTGTGTCAATATCTTTGGTTGGATATTTCTATGTGTTGATAATAAAAGTTTACCTATGTAAATTAATATGAGCTACACAATTCAATGTTATCCTTTCAAGCATCTTATCCGCCATATTTTATTATCCATAGTCATAATGAACATTACGAAGAATTACTTTTCTTACATAATATACGTATGATGATGCATTCTCGTGGTCCCTTTGACAAGTGAGTTAGGCATGTTTCGTTGTATAAATGTATTGCTAATTTAACAGTTACAGCGTTAGCGTTACTGCTTTTTATAAAAATAGCTAAAATTGTTACATTTTAAGTGTAAGTGCAAGTAGTTTCAAGAACCTGTGTTGTTCCTAAACCATTGCGCATTGGGCGTATAATATAAAGCAACAAAGATAAGATTTGATAACATCGGTTGAAACCCACCCACCCGAATTTAAACTTACATGTCACAAGTGCAAGTGGTACAGTAACGTGGACTAAAAATAATATTAGTATTGCATTGAAAAGTAAGATAAAGTTTGAAGTGAGGTTTGCTATTTATGTTATGTTGTTTGATCTTAGGGACTATAGATATAGGATTGAGTAAGGAACTTGTATTATGTGGTATTGTTGCATATTATGCCAACAGTTAGTTAAATACGATACAGCGTGCATGTGTTGTGCATTGTAGCTCAACACGTCACTTCAGTTTTCCGGTAGCTAACAAGAATTCATTTATATAGATTGCAATTTGGCAAACATTTGTAAACAAACTTAACACAATCAACCAGTAAACTGGCGCCGCTCTAATCTAATTTCCGAATTTTGGCGTGCTTTTCAGGCTAAATGCTAATATAGAGATTGAGATGTGCTCCATATTAGCGGTATAATAATTTCTAACTGAAGTGAAGAGTTTACATTTATATCTAGGATTGAAAAGTTAAACAGCAACTGCATAGTATAAGTTACCAAACTTGTATGAACTTCTATAGGTACTAGGCAGTAGGCAGGTAAGTAATTTCATTAGTTAGGTAGGTCATTAATTAGGTTCCTTCCTTTTTTAAACGTATTGAAGTAAAGGCAGTTTTCTTATGTCGTATATAGACTATAAAATTTGCGAGCCCATGCCTACCAAAACTTCTTTTTGTAAAATTCTTAACAAGAACAGATGCATATCTTCTACGAATGTCTCCAATATGTGTTATCTCCAATAAACCTAAAAATCAATTCAAGAGATTCTAATAGTGTAATCATCGAATTAAAATCAATCGTAATTAAGCTTTTAGTTTTTATCATACAATAAACTGTGATCTGATTAGATACACGATACGCGAATGAATATATTGTGTAACTAATTAAAAGGAAATTGTCAGTTATTTAGAAATCATGATTGATGAATATGAAATGAAGCATGATCGGAACGTTTATCGGTCCTTCGTCTCAAAAGGAAACTTGGTTGAATAAGGTGATTAGGTGATACTACAAACACAATGTCTTCCTGAATTAATCTTTTCCTTGACCTTTATGAGACAATAATATAAATCTATTGCATAATCCTTTGGATAGAATACCAAATTAATACTTGTATGCATGGCATGTATTGTAATACTTAGTAATTAAAGATACTTGAGTGACAAATTCGAATATCCATGCAAAAGTACATTTGTAAAATACAAAGACATCTGCTCTTGTTAAGAATTTTACAGCCAAAGCGGTATAGGCATGAGCTCGCAAATTTGTGTATCTTTGTGTGTGTCATGTGCCTTTGCGTACTTTATGTGGCTAAAGCTTTGCTAATGTTCACATAAAACGGTTCCACGCAAGAGAATAGTGCTAAAATTGAAAGGTGGCACAAATTCATATTCATCTGCTACACAAATACAAGTACATAAATATAAAGGTATATAACTCTTAATTGCGTACTAAATACAGCACTATGTACTGTATCTTTATATACTTTACTAACTATTTATAAACTTATTGCTCTTGGGCTGTCTGGTTTAATAAACATGAAAAACCAGATATTTCTAGTTTGGTGGATGCACGAGTAGTTAAGTAGTTATTGTCATATTATCGTCAACTCCATTCTGTACACTTGCGAATTGGGATGGCAAATATTCAAATATTGCAACTCATTACTGCCATTACAAACTCGCTTGGTATTCAATTGTGTCCAATTCTATAGAGAATCCCAACAGCCCAATCTTAATTCTCTTCAATAGTTAATTGTACTACTTTAGTATAAGTCGTACCTATATGAAGATAGGGATTATATTTTAGTGACTCTTTACAGATAGACATATGTAAGTAAAGTACAGAACAGAATATACATGCAAAATGTCTAATGTGCCTACATTTTAATATACAGGACCTTCTTAAAGGCTAGGTGTAAGTTATGACTGTCGAATCTTTGCTTATAACATGTATAGAAGTTTTAAAAGTCTTATAGCACAACCACAGCTTGGCTCGGCTGTCATGCCTCGGTGATTTGTGGGATCTCACACACGTGTGTGTGCAAAAAGAAGCTCAACCTTCTCAATTTTGTAGAAACTTTGTTAAACACCTTGAAAATGTTTGACTTGTTGTTTACGTTGGGCTAGCCAAAATGTATCTATTTAGAGGAACCTAGGTCATGATTGTCGTAACATTATATCAGAAGGACATATTCTAATATTTTTGGTAAGTTGACTAATTTGCACGCACTTAATATACACATACTCTTCACGCTGGGTGATTCTGTTGACTCGCACCGTCACTTTATACACTAAAATCTGTTTTGTTGCATAACGTAAGTGAGAATTAAATCACAGCTTATTATTAGTGTAATTCTAATTTGCATAATATTACAAGCTACTTCATGCGAATGTGTTGCACTGCACCTTTTACTGACTCATATTTTACACTAAGGTAATAGTTTGCTTTTTCATTTCAACGCAAATAATTTGCTTAAGGATATTCGAGAATAGAATAACTAAAACTCTTTCTTTTTGCCGTAGGTATTTGTATTTAGTTATTAGAATATTAAATTTTATTGTGTACTTTATCAGCTATATAGAATGTGATAGTCTGGAATTGCGATGTTAATTGTTTAACATTTCCATAACATGCAAATATTTTTTACACAATTCAGGAGTAGATTCTGTAGAACGTAACAATAAATTTATACCTAATATAGTTGGTAATCATTGGAAATATTACATGCAAATTGTAATTAAAAATTCTGTATTATATGAATTATTATATTTGTACCACTGTTTGTGTAGTATATTTTATATTTTAGATAACAGGAATCATCCGGGGTGGTTCAGTTCGTAGTAGTATCAGTGTTAAGTAAGTGAGTAAAAATGATTATATAAGTAACAATGTTATTGTGTGGTAGTGGTATGTTGAATGTAAATAGTAAATAGTATAAAAGGTTGTACTATAGGTTGTGATTGTGACGAAGCATTTTGAGGATAGGTTTATTTAATTCTATAGAGTTGTTTTAATTCAGGATTACTTTTAAAGATACGGATACTCGTTTTATTTTTCAAACCTTTCTGAGTTAAGTAAACAAAAGTTTTAAGAATAAATGCGTATTTTTTGCTGGAATGACTTTGCTTGCTCTTGCCTCAGGTATTACGACAACAATGTGTGTTTTAACGAAGCTTGGAGGGCGCAAGTGTATTTACGCTCCAATGCGTAGCTCATTTTCATTGCCTGTACATTGTTGTACATAATAGTAAACTCACCCAAAGATATAATATAACACAAAGTAGGACTGCTACAAAAAATGAAACTGCGTATTTTATTTTAGAAGTTATTTTAGAAGTGTTCCATGAAAAGGAAGCGACAACACTTACATATTATTTGTGTAACAGCATTCCTACTTCTATGTATGTGCGTGTGAGTTCCCACAATATCGTATTTAGCTTTCACCTGGGCGCTTTCCTATGCTTAAGTAACGTTTTACTAGTGTATTTAAAGAAATTCACATCCATTTCATTAACAATTGCAATTGTAATTTCATCGGTAAAATAATAATGTTATTTGCATTGTATGTAATACAAAGTTTGTAGTACCTAAAAGGAAACGTTCTATTTTCAATAATTGCAAATAATTTCATTTGTAAGTGTTTAGAAATATGCAGTTTATATTTTGACACAAGCTTAGCAAAAGTTTACTTCTTTTAGGTGAGTCACCTTCTAAACAACATAGGTAGATTCCTAAGTATATTACAGGGTGCAGCAAGCGGAGACAATCCTAGAAATCTTTCATTCTAGTACAAGATCGCCTAAACCCACACCTACTACAATGCGTAATGTTATCAATGTAGTAGCAATGGTCTAAAAACTAATTAAAGAGGTTACCTTATTATTATCTGTGTTAGGGTATGTTTGTTTCATTGTAATGAAGGATAAGCAGTATCGGCACCGGCAGTAATGTATAGTTAAAAAATGATTTCCTTGTAAAATGCCAATCCCCTTAATTAGGGTAAGGATAAGGCTAATGTAAAAGGAGCTGTGTATATTTTACAAAAAACTAAATATGTCTCGTGTAATTTTGTAGCGATCGAGGTAGCAGTTTTGTTACTTGTAGAGCTTGAGCTTGTAAGCTAAAATTTATTCTCCTTTTAGAATGACATGTTGTAAACAAATGGGAATGTTTGTGTTAGGATTGATTCGTGAATAACAACTTAAAACCCGAACTAAGTACAATACAAATAGTACATGCTTCAACAAATCTTTTTTACTTTGACAAATTAAATAGTATATAGCCATTGCATATTGCTTGGTCTGTCAGTAGGTACATTATATTTATTTACAAACACTTTCAACTTTGACTGTGACTGTGACCCATGTCGATTTTCAAGAAGAACATTATACACATCTGTTTCTTTACTACACGCTCAAAAATTGAACCCAAATTCGATAATAATAGCTGAAATTACAGCGTACACAATGCAATGTGGTAAAAGACACAATGTAAATAACAGTAGGTACCTAGTATAAGTGTCAATGTGCATAATTGGCACCAAAAATGAGATTTTACCGGATTGGAGCAGATTTTATGGATCACTGCCACGTAGGAACACACGTTGGTGGGAAAATCACCAAAAATTTGTGACCTTTTTCACTTTTGATGAAACAAACACAACACATGTAAAGAATCCCCGCAGCTATCGTACTCTTTGTTTATTGTATTGATTATTTATATCATTCATTCTTTCGCTACGTGAATTCATTCACAAACAAGCAATTGAGCAGCATGAGACAATTCACTCTACTTTGTTCTTGTTTAAGAGCATTGGCAATTATAAATATATTTATTCGATTCGCCGGGCACGCCAACAGACATGAAAATAATTATTATGTCTCAAGACATTTTCGTTTATGAATATTCATTAATTTACATTACAATAAACATTTATAGCTTTCTTCTGCAAGAAGAGAATTCACGTGGAACGATGTGGTTCAGTTTTTATAATTACACAATCATTTATAATAAATGTCACAGAAATTATTTCGGCCTTCTCTGCTCATTCGTATCAACGTACGGCGTTCACAATACAGTCATTGGTGAGGTATGTGGATAATGCTCCAAGAAATTACAATAAGTCACCTCTACACAATAAATAATGGATACTGCAATGACTGCTACTTAATTGACCTAGTAAAATAATTAGACTGCCCTGAGAGTTGCTGAATTCTTGAAACAATTTCTAATGTTCTACGACATGTACATTACACTGTGTAAGTGCCAATACAAGTCAAGTGCTTTTAGTTACACGCAATTACAAAGATACAATCTAAATAATATTGTCGTTTGCAGGGTTGATTGATTTTATTTAATTGAAACTTTATACAGATATCATTGATCTACAGAAATATCGAAATATTATCTGCATTCGACATTCAATAAGAAGTCCAGTAATGAAAACATTCTCTGAGATGATTCGACACTCACCTTTGGGTAATTTAGATAGACAAACATACATGTAACGAAAGATTCGTGAGATTATTACCTAGACTCATTTATATGCAATCTGAAGAACGATGCGATGTGTGCCGCAATCCCGTTGGTATTGGTATATTTATGGGGCTTTCAGAGATTTGACAATAATGAAGATGAAGGTCAAATCAAGCACAATTCTTGTATTTATACAATATATATGACAAGTTTTTAAGATCTAAGATACTATGATGAGCAGAAATCACAAATTGATTTTCCAAAGCAATGAAGGAAGTTTTACTCAATATTTAATGAATGGGGACAGTGGACCATTTCATTGCTATTAACTGGTTCGAGAATTAAGTGTGTCAGTTACAAAAGTGAGGCTAACTACATAAGCTTCATGAAAATGTATTCCTTCTGTAAATGAATTGCAATGCCCAAAATTCATTACATTTTTAATTACACTGATAAGAATTTACATCACATACCAGTAGTATTCTACAGCAGGGACTTGTTATATATAACTACAACGCGATGCTAATCGAGGATGTAATTTTAACTAGAGCTTTCAGTTCTGAAGTTGAAAAGTCTGTTTTCTTCATGGATCATATAGTTAGTGGGTAAGTAAAAAATTGCCACGCGAATGTCACCATTTTGCTACTGCAAAAATATATTCGTAAATAATGGTGTTTCTAAAAGGACGAAATGAAAGAGATCTTGTGCATATTTTTAATTATTTACTTGTTGACTGTTTCACTTCATTTGCATTCCCGATTCAAAGTCAATGCGATTTCTAAAAATTGTTTAGTGCCGATGTGTGTGTCATTCTAAAGGATTTGTTACTATTCTGTGTAATCCATAAAAATTAATTAATTGCATTAGTCGAATCAATTCAACCGGACCAAGTAAATACTTCTAGCTGTCACAAAGCAATTTCAAGGCAACCTTGCTTCAATGCTGCTTTATTTCTTAGAATCACAGATATATAAGTCACCTAAAAACAAATTAGCTCACACTACTGACATACTGTTGATTTAGCTATTACATTGATTATACAAATGCCAATCTTGAGTAAATCCTGTCAAATCCTTATTCTTTAATCAGGTTATATCCTCATTTCCTAATTCCGTTAATACGTCCATCTGTTCAACACATTTAAGTATTTTAAACTGCACAGACTATGGCCTACAACCTGAGAGTGTTCTCATGTATCAATTTCATAAAGTAGACAGAAAGCTATGTGCAAAGTATTTATATCATGAAAATTTATATGATATCAAGGATACTATATTGGTACAAGACGATTTTATATAATTCTCATAGCTGGTAAGCTGTTTATTGCAATGTTTTAGCATGAAGTGTAAATTATGGTCGACAGGAGCATTTGGATTTGTATTGTAGGATTGCATATTTTATGAATGCGAGATAGGGAGTACGGAATACAGAAATGACTGACAAGCTTGCCAAAAAGCTTCAGAAACGGCACAGGAAGATCTGTGCTAACTGACTCTCTGTGACTCGGTGTCCTTTTGGAAAGGTTTCCCAACATAATTTAACTTGCTCTCTCGGGTATATGTTTTTATGTAATTCAATTCGATTACATATATATAAACTAAATATACACGTTATAAGACTAGATGAGATTGAATACATTCTCACATGTGCTATAGTCTATTACCAAAGGCCAACTTATGCCTTGCAACGTATGTGATACAATTATCTCAATTTTTTTACTTGTGTGTATGTAATAGCAAGACAAAACACGTATGGGACACAGTGGATAAAAGTTGTCGTTGATGTTCCGCTTTGAGAGAGTTGAATTGTTCTTATCACGCATTCAGCATTCATTTCGAGTTTTCTGGTTAACATTTAGCAATAGTGCTGATACTTAAGAACTATAAATGCCAAATTGCGTCAACACGTATATAACATATAGCTTAGGTATATAGGTGTGCTCAGACTGGCGCCAAACGACTTGCAGTTTCTCTCCTCTTCTTCTTCTTCTTAGTTACATTATTCGTTTGAAGTAAACAAGTAAATTCATATACGTATAATTAAATATAAAGTAAATATAGAAACTTTGGCTTTAAGACACTTCCACTACTAATGGTATGCATCATGGAGATGCAGCTGGCATGAATTAAACTTCATATTACTTTTGTTGTGTCGTCAATGGAACAGTATAGAACACGTTGACAATATACGGTAGACTTATGTACTGGGATCACTCTGAGACTTTTTAACAGAGTACACGCGGGTACAGCTATTAAGATAAAATGCTTGAATACGCTTATGCCCTTTTCATTGCCAATTTTTCCTTAGGTAAACATTCTACGTCTATAATCTGTAATCGTAATAATAGACAGCCTCAATTATGCTCATATAAATATTTACTCATGTAGGAGGTACTACTACTGCATATAAACACTTTATTTTTATCGAGATTGTTTTAGCTTCTTATCTTTCATGTAGGTGGATTAATGTGAGTTAAGATGATTATCCTGTTCAAAAAGATTTAAAATTGTGATAATTCTAAAAAGCACAACTGAAACTGACGTGAGTTAGTAGAACAAGCTGTTTTAATTAATGCGTTGTTTTAATTAATTTAAGTAGGAAAATTTCCATTGTTTACGATTCTCTACTTTAATTATTTTTGCTTCTGCAGTGTAAAGACAACAATTTTGTTTGCTACGATGAATGCATAAACATTTGTCCACTTAGGATAGGAAGGTGGATCATTGTATTATTCTGTAATATGCAATCTGGTCGTCAGAAATGCGTGTAGAAATGTCATTCATATAGCGTAACTTATTACTAGTACCTACCTCTTGTACAGAATAACAAAGCAAAAATTAAATTTTTATTTTGGAATTATGTATCATAATATTTATACCCAGAGACACAAAGAGAGGATCTAATCTAATGAACTTAAAGAGTGGACAAACTGGATAAAAATTCTACTGGTTTGACTCCCTGCGGAGATCATACAATTCTTTGAGTGATTTACAGTCACAAAACAGATTCATACATAGAAAACGAGTAAAAAGCATTGCTCCCCTCTTGAAAAACAACATAAACGAGTTTTACAAGGTGAGAGAGAATATTTGTATAACAATAACAGCTTAACAGTTGTTGCTCAGTTATCACAATGGAAGTTTTTATAATTCACTTGTTTTTCTCCTTATGAATGTATCTTAATATAGGATTTTACTGAAGAATCCTCTTAATATCATATACACTCACCCTTATACAACACTATACGCACATTATGATGTTATCTTGAATCTTATCTACACTTGCACGGCTATATATGACGGCACATATGTATTCCTACGTATATGCATTGTACATTGTATTCCTACGCAAAAAAACATTCTAATATTATAGAACCATGATGTTTTCCGTGTAGCAAACCCGAATGAAGTTCTGATTTTTACGAGGAGTATATAAGAAAAGTGTTGTATAGGAAAACTTATAGTACAAGCCTTTGTGTATGTATAAAGTGTTCTGTTTTGCTTTATTTAGTGTCTGATGTATTATCTTAATGAGAAAATCTCTCCTGAATATGTATTGTACTACAGGTGTGGTGTAAACAATAGTTTCATATATGTTCATGCTAAAAGTAATGCGAAGAGATGCTTTTAGTTGGAGAAGAGCTGTATAATTGTAGCAGAGCAAAGCTGACGCTCATGAAGTAACAGGCAATCATTTAACATTTGAATAGGAGTTGTCTTGTTTTTTATTTCTCGCTCTCTACATCATTGTGTGCTTCATTGTCTGCTCATATCTCACATGCATCTCCAAATGGACACTTGTCAGAGCTATATAGAAATTATTGTCTCTTTATGACATGATTGTACTGTAATAGATGCTCTTATAGAACTGTATAGTAGCTTATAGTATACGTGTATATACGTTTATTTTACCATACTATAGGTAATATTAGTATTAGTGAAGTGTTTTGTGAATCTTGCTATATTATCATGTAACATACCTTAAATGCCTTAGAAGTTGTAGTGAGTCTAATTGATAAGTATACATGTATGTTTTACCTTTTGTGTATAATTGTATCTTTATACTACCTGTATATTCGTTATGAACTCGCATAATATAAGCACTTCTCTAATAAAGTGCAAATAACCTGAGTTCTCGCAGTTCTTGGTAAACAAAGTAGTAAATTTTAATGAAGCCTTTTCAAGCATTTTTATTATTACTATTCACAACTGGCTACACAATATACAGGCATTCAATTGATATCTCTTCTAAGATACTGTTGTGTGTTTACCAAAGCACAGAATTGTATCTGAATGTGTATTTCTGCTATGTAGTAGTGTTAAATAGTTCTGCTGCCTATATTATACCATTGTAAGTATATGCGAATTGTATAGAAAGAACTAGAAAGAAGTTTGAAGTTACAAATGCTAAATTGCTGCCAAGTATTCCACTATGCATACAGTATCTACTTAAAGGAAAAACAAGTTAATGCACGCTTACAACAAGTTCCATTACAGGAATTGTCGACATTGAGACATTTTGAAACATGTCATACGATACAGTCTATGATTTATTATTAATATCATTTTTTGGTTCATTTAACATACTGTAACCTAAAGATATGATATGGGCAAAGGTGAGCCTTATATTTGCAATCGAAGATTCTAGACCAATTCTTCTGCCACTGATAAGGAGATAGGTAATACAAATACATGAACTGTTGCAGCAGTATACTTACCTATGTATTAAGTATGTACTTATTGATAGTTACAAAATAATATATGTACAATCCAATATTGAGACTGCAACTGGAATGTTTGTTTAAATAATACCTAAAAATATTATATTTACTACATATTGAAAAAAGAGTTTATTTCTTGATTTATTCATTGCATAACAGCTACTTACAATATGATGTGCTTATGTCCGAGTATATTTTACTGCAGTACTTGTGAATGTACATAATTGGCGTAACAAACCAATTTAATTGAACGCAAGGCTTAAAGTTTATCTTTTCCTTCACTTTAGCTGAATCGAGATGCTTTTGCTAGCAACGACATCGACGCCTCTGCCTGCCTTGCCTCAGATACATTATCGCATCTTAAAGCGATTGCAATTATTGTGATATCAATAAAGGAAAATTTATTATAAGTTGTCCAGAGTTCGACTGAAGGATGCTCAATGCTCATTCTGATTTTTTTATCTTTTCATTAAGACACTTCTCAGAAGTCAGAACTGGTCTGAGAACAAGCAGAACTTACACAAACATCACAATCTCTTACATTTTTATGAAACTATTAATAAAGCACATCTGTATAATGTTTAATGTAATGTATAGGTATAGTATAAGGCATAGGGCAACTTATAACTGTTATCAAATTACATTAGGATACTTACTATGAGAAATTTAGGTAATGCTATTACAAGCACTGCCGGAATTACTTATACTAATATAGAAATGTGCACTGGAGTTATGTGCTTAAGTTAATACATAGGAAGGTACATCTATCAAGTTTTATTGACTTGTTTTCTTCCTGCTGCTATACTGTAAATAGAAAAGACATAAATAATAGTTTTTGGTAGTAGTAGTAGTAGTGATATGTGTTTGACTATTCTTATCACATGGAAGTAATTTTTGCTGTAAATTGTCATTGCCACGCCATCATAAACTAAACTGCTACTATCTGTACAGACCACAGTCGCCACAAGGCAAAAATGTACATTTGTTATTTGGATATAAAATATTCTTATGCTTCTGAACGTTTGACCTCCGTGAATAGAAGTAGAATCAAATGAGCAGAGAAAATAACAACCAATCGCAAACAACTTACAGTGGGATGGGCAGCATCCTCTCCCTGAATTCTTCTAGCTCTCATGCAGCATCAGCAATTCACATTAAAGTAGCAATATTATTCACTATTTATCTTTGCATGTTAGTTTGCGATAAATTGCTCCTCTATTTATGCTACGTTTATGCCATGCCTGTAATGTCAAATAATAACTGCTGGGATGTAGTAATAGGCCAAATGTCAATTTACTAATAATGGGCGAACTGTTTTTGTTTGTTATCATAAACATTTAATTATCACCTACTAAACGAACTAGACCAACAGAGTCATAGCCATATCTGTTTGTAATTGTGTGCGTCCCTAATAACTATGACCAAACATCATTTCTAGTAAATATTGACGAAAACTGAAACACTATACATCCATTATGCAAACTTCAAGTCTACATTTTTACAGCCGATATACCTAAGTAAATATTTTGATTTATTTACTGCGAGTTGTTATTTATCCCTTCCGAAAATTTTATATGCACGTATCATTCTGCACACACCGAAAGTGTTTTCATGGAGGACTAAAAATCTGTAGAATGCAGTAGTGTAGTAAATATAATGCATTTTCCAGTATACCTACTATTAGAATGAGGATTTTTATTACAGTTATAGTACGTGCTTATGGCTGTTACTAGAACATATCCAATGTAAATAGTGTGCAGTGTGGGTAGTAGCGTAGTACCTATTTCAAATTACCAAGTATTTCCATTAGATTATTCGAAAGTCATAAATCACAATGAAATGTGCATGGCTTGTGTGTAAATCTTGGGAGAAGTGAATGTAGTAGTGGTAGTTTGGCAGCTTAAGTAGAGAAAAGTAACCACATGAATACAAACACACACGATGTTTGGCTGTTAAAGATTGTTAAAGCTACTGGTTTTACTCCTATCCTTTTTCACGGTTCGATTATGCTATGTTAATTATGCGACTCTTTTCCTCCGAGAAGTTCATTTCCGTAGCTCACTTTGACTCTGATGTCTATCTACTACTGTTCCGTGTTTGTCTAGTATACTTCTACTATTGTGTGCTATACCATTCAACCATTAATATTACTATACCTCAACAGTTTTTTCATCTGAGGGTTGGATATGTTGAAACTGGCACCCACGGTCACACTATTCTATAAAGCTTGGCTTAAATATACATTATTTCCTATATGGATTTAATTCCTTATCTTCTTTGTTAGAGTCTTAGAATATTTACATTTAGGTTTTCAGGGCGCTAAGTGTATACGCTGGTATATTACTGGCCTGTAATTTCTGCATGTGTGCACGCACTGAATATTAAAACTTGTAATTAGTCAAAGGTAACTAATTGCAATATTTTACTACTTCATTTTATGCTCATAATGCACCTTGTACATTTTAATGCAGTTACGAACGAGTTACTTACTTCAACATTCAAGGGCCCATCAGCTTAGAGAAAGATTTCCTTTGTAAAACATTTCAGTTTATAAAGAAGTTATTACGTTGATATTATTCTTGTGCTTTATTGTATGTGTGACAAAATATAATTCCTGTTGGAAATCTATTAGATTGCATGTGAGTTCTTTTCCCCTCTCGCCAACAGGCCAAAGAGCAATAACAATATATAACAAGCGATGCCCAACAAATGTTGAATGTCTGTCTTGAACCTCATGAGAGTACAACCAATATATTTCGGGTTCGTGGGACATTTTGACATTTACGTCCGTCGTTCCTCTCGTTAATGTATCACCTTAGCCATGAATTATATTTATGAGTCTTGGCGACTTTACTTCACTTGGACTTGGACTTACAGCTTACACTTTCCTACTCCATGCAGAGACCAGAAGAGAGCTGCTTTTTTACCTACTTCTTCTCTAAGGCTTCGGTCTTCTCAATCTTTTCCACTTTACTGACTGCTGGCAATAATACGATCCCTAAAGGTAGTTCCTTCTATAAACTCACAAATATATATTAGTAGTACTAGCATGAGTATATTTTGTGGATTTATAGTAAAATATATTTCTCTGTGTTTCTTCCTGAAGGTAGTATACGCTACATATAACGCATCTTCAGTAGTGGGGACTCCTTTAGCGACCAAGTCAAACAGACTCACAAAGAAAAACACAGGGCGAGGGAGACAGTTTTACTACAGTGCGTACATCTTACATAATATGCCATTAGAGAACTTTCCTTTTACTAAAACCATAGGTACATAAAACATAATAACTTTTCTAAGTTCTTTGATGTCAGATATTTCCACTGTATGCAAGTGTGCTGTACAACGTAGGTGTTTTTCTGTGGTTGAGATAAGCAAAATGCTATATGGAAATGGATACGACAAGGACACATTTTTAGTCTAAGGATTCAGATAATATGGAAACTTATTAAGTTTCTTCTCTCGCTTTCCCTTGATAAACACCAAGCGCATTGTGTGTGACTTCTTTGCTGCCATATTTCGCTCTTTGTATATCCACGCAATAATAAAGTCTACAGAAAAAACTATTTTAAACCGCAGTCTGATGGTTTTGTGTGCGAGTGGTGCATTAGAACACATTGAAACAGGTTGCTGTGTAAAATAGGCTGACTGAAATGCATGCATGCACAGAAACGTGAGTTTGCATTATATTCTTCTAAATGATTACATCTGGAGAAACTGGCATTTGTGCGGAAAGTTATAATTCATAGTACGTGGATGCTTTTGTGCTTAGAAACTTTCAGTGGAGTACTGAAATAATCAAGAGTCATGCCTGATGATATTTACAGAGTTATTGTTCAATGTCAGTCTCATTTGCATGCGCTTTGTTACATTTTAGACCTAGAGAGTGGATTTCATGAGAGTAGGTTCATTTATTTGTAAATAAATCATGAAATGAATTTCCCAGCATATTTCTGGTTTCAATTGTCACCGTTAATTGTATTCCTTGTTACTGCAACGAGTTTTAGCTTGTTGGATGAATGAAATGAATGTGAATGAGAAATTATTTGGAGACAGAACAAAATAAGTCATGTCACGTTTATAAACATTCTTTATTTTCAATAGCATGGGTTTTCATTACAATTTTTGTTTTTCTTGTACATTTGGCGCTGCAGAGCTTATAATGAAGACAAGAACCTTTGTAAATCTCTGCAATCCATGTAGAATATCTGCAAAATCTAATTTGTAGATAGCACACCGTTATTCACGCGTGTTGTGAACGAGGGAGAGAATTCTATGAGATTTCGCTTAATACACTCGAGATTTAACAGTTCATTTTATGATTCTAACATTTATTTCACTTTGTAAGATATATTACACATTTAATTCTCTGATTTTTATTATTTTTATAATACACAGTACACACGGACACCAATAAACCACAATAAAAAGTGCAAATTGTGATTTTAACCTTTTCAGAGTCTACAGATATTGTATTCTTTTTGTTTGCTGTAGAGGACCGTTATTGTATGCAGTGGCTTTACCAATAATTTACCACTCGCAGAACAGTTGACATCTACTATCTGTTACCAATTGTGTTTTTCTCATGAATAGGTATAGTTTAATTACACTCACACCCACATAGTGCAATTTAATGATAATTTGTAATATACACCGTATTTGTATTGGGTTTATTCATTTAATATCAGTACTAGATTCGGAAAGGACGTGATGTATTATTTTTAGTATAATATATATATCAAAGCAATTTCGATTAGTACTAATCAATCATTGCCAACATTTTACCTTATAATATAGTAGTAACATTTAGTAGAATTCTATTTACATTATACATTTAGATGTAAGCAATATTATCAATATCATGCTGGACAAAAATTCTGCCTTTCTACTAAATCTTCGCTTCTAACTTTTGCTCCATAATTTGTCATTTGTTCATACACGACGACTTACTGTACTCAGTCATTACAATTTATTCGTCGAAGCAGATCATTTTAAATTAGTTATTTATAATGAACTAAATTGTACATTCATAATCATATAAAAAACTGGACTATATTCAGAAATTATCATTTTATAAGAGGATGTGGTGAGGAAACCGCAAAAGCCTGTGGTAATTAATTTACAATACTATGAGGAAATAACAACTAACGTAATAATATTCTAATCAATGTATTTTAAGCTTATTGTTAGATAAATCGCTCTCTATTTTTAGCCCATTATCTGTATAGTTGTTTACTCTAATTGTCAACATAATGACATTGTAGGACAAATACAAATTAGCAGGAACGTATTATAAATACAAAAGGCAAAGGCTCAGGCTCAGAATAATAGGGAAATACACTGGAAAATATATTATTACGCTTTATATTGGAAAAAGAATACAAACCCATAAAAATCACAACGGAAACTGACATCATTAGAATTTCACAATATAAAATATGGCACAAATAAATTTGTTGACAAAATACATAGAAGTTTCTATTTGCTCCTTTATAATGCATCTCTTATGCTTTACTTACGTTAGTACAGTTAATATTTTGCTTACATTTAAATGGATATTTCTAGGTTAGTAATTTCAACCACATAGTACATGTATTAGAATTATTATGTATTATATATTCCCTGTACGATACTGGAATTATGATTTTATCAGTTATATATATATAGAAGTGGTCTAAGATTAGAAATTGCTTAGCTGCTACTTACTGTATACACACCTACACATGTAATTACATTTAGAAGAGATGTAAGTATCGATTAAATATCATATTAGTAATTTAATAGCTCTCAGAAGATGCCTTAGTACTTTATGATGAAAGCATACTTGGGTACAGCCTTACTCCTTCTGCCTTCGTTCATGAAATTGACTTCCTCGTGAGAAGAAGGGCAAAATCCGAATTGTGACAGACAGGTGCAACAGCTCTCGAATTCAAGTCAATTTAAATGTAAAGAAATTAAATTCAATAAATTACCGACTCTTTGTGTCCGTCATTCATATATATGTATCTAGTATATATCTATATAGTAAATAGTGCTAAAAGTTTTGTATTAGTCTTTCCTCAGAGTTCTCCACATTCTCCTTCCATATTTTTATTATCCACAACCTCATCTCATATTTATAGCAATGCATAATCCATCTCATCATAATATAAATGAGCAATTATTACTCACGCAATTATTATGCCTTTGCGAGCATAATATATCATCTCTCCTGCTTTTTTTATGCATTTCTACCACCGTCTCTCAAGCTGGTTCAATTTTCATTAATTTTATTTCATTTTTACCCACGATATTGACGTAAGCGAGCCTAGATAATAATCTACAAATAATTTATAACCTTGAATTGATACGGCATACTAATGAAGCTTTTTTACCTCTCAGAGTTTAAATATCAAATATAAATTCCTATGCAGATTGTTAATTCATCGTAGAATAGGTCATATTCAATCCCTGCCTGCGAAGATCAAAATCTGCATGAAGATCCTTCAATAATACAGATATAAATATTAATGTGTCCTATAACGATTTATTTTTAACACATCGATACTTACTTCCTAGTAAAATTCTGTACTTATAGATATTAGTATTAGTAACCTATTATTAATTTAGTTCAATTGTAACATTTACACACGTTTACAAAGTGATCCTATTCTGTATGTTAATATTACTTTTTTAGTATTATAATTAGTCAAGTCAGTATATGAATTGGTGTTGTGGTAAATTGGTTCATTTCAGGAGCCTTTTTGTCAAACTCTCCATCATATCATAACGTCAACCTTGTAATTACAGTGTATCATCATTGCAAGTACAATTTTCTATAAATTTTGTATTAATTTAATTTAGTCTTATGGATTGGACAATGTGGTTCTGTTCTGTAAAAGGTATAGACTTTAACTACTGCACTATATAGTCACAATACACAATAATTATCAATTGCATTGTTTCTACTAGATTCTACACACAAGAGTACATTGATATTGCAGTTAGTTAGTGGTTTCCCCTATAACAAACCTTTTCTACATGTAAGAGATGAAGCACTACACACTACCAGTTTTTACTTTACACTACACTCGTTATAATATTTCCTAACACCTACCAAGCGAAGATCTCTATACATAATTTCTGTACTCGCTCCTACTACACTAGTCGTTTCCCCATTAAATTTCTAACCAGACTTTTCCCTACCATTACAACTCTTGACTTTACTAAACTTTTTAACTACTACCTCCCTACTACTTGTATACAATATAACTATTGTACCTGTAAGTATATCCAACATTATATGATCGCGTTTTAGTTTCATGCGAGTCAAAGGATATTTCAGTTCAGGCCAAATCATCATTACAATGTCAATTGCAAAACAAGCCTCGTGATTTTGTCGAGGTAATTGCTAATTTGCACTGATTTACACTGTTTTGTGAGAATTTGCTTTCCATGAAACATTTCATTGCACTCATGACAAGTCTAATAACGGGCAGTAATCACTCGGCTGGCTGTCTTGTCCACATTTCTGTGTTTCTTCTTCTACTTACTACTTCTATAGTCGTTAGTAAGTGCTTGTACTCTAAAATCTACCTTTACACGCTTTTTCTTCCTTCTTACACCTCTCTCTAGCTGAGTAACACAAGTTTTTAGGCTTATACGACCACTATACACAATTTATGACCACTTTGAATGTGTTTTTTCATAATGGCAAATGATTCTCTTATACATAAACTAGTTACATCAATCACATCAAATTTTTATCAGTAAAACTCACTTGTAATTGTGAGTCGCGTCGAAATTCGAATGATGAAAGGTACATTAATAAATCAATTTAGTATGTTTATTACTTACACCTAGAGCAGTATATATTATTTAGTAGTATCATTTGAAATTAATGAGTACCTCATTATTCTACTTTTTCAGCGTCATATCATCATCATTATCATTGTTATAGTTTGTGTCGTGTTTCATGAGGTCAGGTTAGAGAGTAGACATATTATTTTTTCCCTCTCTTTTTGAAATCCTCGTTAGTAAACCCTATTAAGAGACTTGATCACACTTTTTCATGATTTTCCTCTTATACACAGTAAATATATTAGCAAATCTTATCTTATAGCAGTTTAGTAGTATAGTAATGTAATAATTGTACTTATCCTGTAACATTTAGGCAGTAGTGTACTTTAGTAAACACATCAGACTGACAAGATACATTAAATTTTCTTTGTGATGAATGTAGTACCCGTGGCATTATACCTATCCTTTACATTTTTCCTTCACAATCCTTATTATTATTAAGTGCATCTGTGCATGTGTTCAATTATTGACCAAGACTGCAGAGAGAGACATGTTATACAAATACACATACACCTACACATTACGGCAACACTTTACTCGATATCTTATACTGTTAGCAAAATCATTTAGATTTATATCGACGAGTGAGTGGAATATGCAACTATTTTTTTGCAAAGTCCATACAGTACACAGAACAGACAGAGATGCGATGATGTGATCTACAATAATAAAATTGCGTCCTTCATTATTGTGTTACACAGTTACACTACACACATACTGCTTTTGACGTATGTGGTAATAGTAGTAGAGCCTACAACAATTCACATTGTACATTTGATATTCTTTCTGTACAATTGAGAATCCAAAGAATCTCTGGAAAATGAAACGGAAACACTCTGTTGTTAGTTCCTTGTGTGCGAAATGTAACCTCTTTTCTAGTAGTTGCATTGTGTTGGTATTGTATTATTCCTATGTGAATCGTAACTTATATGGTGATGTGAATTTGTAAATAGCTACATGTATTTTCACTCCATGAATTTTGCATTCAATGCATTATTGTATGTATGTATTGTAATAACATTTACCATTTAAATTTACATCCTATATTCTATCAGTGTATGTATTTCGGTTTGATTACCCACATAGATTTGAGAGCAAGTATTAGTACTACATACTAGTTCAAATGTGTACAAATTATTTGTATATTAAGGTGTCTGCAATTACACACGTAGCATATGAGTACACTATATGAACTACGAACTTCTATATAATAATATTGTGATGTATGTACATGGATAAACTTAACAGTAGCAAACATTTCATTTTTTTGGCAACAAAACACTCGTTCTACTTGAGCTCCTCATTTACTCCTCTCTCACTCACTCCCTACTTGCTGTTTCCGCTCACATTAATCTTGCAATACATATACGCATATTACTTGTCAGATAAAGCTCAACCGCACATTAGTAGCCCTCGATGTGGCTATTGTTTCTCTGCTGATGTGGAAACAGTCTTTTTATACCATTCTCTGTATACAAAAACCAAAAAACAAGTCAGAAAGAACATCACACGGTGAAACAAAAAATAAGCAGAGGAAGTAACCAGGGCGGCTCTACATGTTTCAGCTACATACATAAAGTAAATACACATCTACCATTTAGAATTATATTTAGCAGTAAAGTGTTATAAATTGTAAACCATCATAATTCATTTTAGGTAGTAGGTGTAGTGTAATTTGCTGTATCCATGATGTGCCTGATATTATTGTGTATATACTTCTTTGTGTTATTGATGTGTGTATGAAATGTTAGTTTGTGTGGTTAAGCTTACACACAGCAATGAGCACACCTTTTGCCTTGTTCATCTTTTTATAAGGAGTGCAGGCATTCATGATTCACGACGACTACTACTAGCAATGTTCATTTATTAGTAGTGCTTTAGCCAAAGCCATATACAATTGTTGAAATATTATTGACTGTTTCCTTTCCTAGTGGCTCAAGTACACAGGAATATTTTATGACTGTGTAGATACGAAATGATTGTTCTGGTGTGCACCAGCAGCGAGTTAAATGCTCATTGGGATCTTCTATTTAATGTAACACTATAGAGGAAACAGAGAATTTAATTTACTAAATTAATTAATTAATTTTGCTTCAAAATGATTTGACTAGCAGACAGCAGAAGTGTAATTAATGAAGAATTTGTTCTCTATGCTGGTCCTCCCTCTATAACTCTCTCTCTTTCCTACCGCAACACAACTGACTGCCAACACTGCCTAATTTGTCCTATGGGAAATTTTATCGTCCGGATGCTCCTGATATTTGTACGTAACAGAAAACACGTATTTTACATGCATTAGATACTTGTAGACTTACATGGAAAATGCACATATGATTTCGCAAATTTTCCTCATTTGCTTGAATCTGAATGTGTTTTATGATGTTTTGTTGGAAAATGTGTGCAATGCAGTAGAGCTATAAATCAAGGAACGTTATCTGTTTGATACTTTTGGTTGGAATGGTATAAAGTGCTTTGCTAGGCATTTCTCTACTTATAGTTAGTAGGAGTAATGTCTCATGTCATTCCACAATTCGACAAGATGATATCCCTGAATCATTGGTTGTCATTCGTCTGCAATCTGTAGTAGTATCTACTAGCATTAGCTATCAGTAATTAAATGCATTTAGGTCATTCCTGATTATAATTCAATAAAATTGCCATTAGGGCTACATTGTGCCATGCTACTACAACATGAGTAGCAGCTGCAGGCATTCCACGGCAAAACATCACAGCATCATAATAACACACAGCACAAGGCAAATCGAGGTAGTCTAATTTAACTGATAGAAACTTATCTGCATTGGACTGTTCTCTCTCTCTCTCGCAAAGTAAAGTACTCTTGTATAATAATAATATAATATAGCTACAACTTATGTAGAAGTAGAGATGTAGTTTAATTTTAGTATATTCAAAATATTGCAAGTTCTACTGAAAGAGATTACTATTTACTGGCTTACTTAATATACGACATTATCCATTGAAGCAAATAACATTTTGGTGCTATTAACTGCACAAGTAGTGTAGTCGTAATAGTAAAAGAGGTTTCTAGACAAAACTGTGTAGTAATATCTGCCCTGTCCTACCTACTTCACTATTACTGAAGACAAGTCAACAGAAACCGTAAGCAAATAAGTAATCCTTCTGTGTACGTTGGCCCGTTTCCAAGTTTCCCATTCAATCCTGGGCCATCATCAAAGCACAAAACTAAACTAAACCAATATACAGTCCAAAAGACACTATTATGTGGTAATAGACTCAACTCATGTCCTACTGCACTATACTACTGCCTATTTACTACGTGATCCGAGATTTGTGCACTCGTAGTACTACTATTCTCTTTGCCTTGGAAATTTTTCCAAATCTTTTTCCTCAGGGCGACAAAAGATGATCTGCTGCGGTGCTCTTGTACTTAAACGTACTATATGTCTTTATGTAGTATGTGTATAATGTATAATAATTTGGGTGTACTAGAGATACCCTAGTAAGTTGTAGGAGTCAAGTATACATTTTTTTGGTAATGTGTATGTAAGTAGGTATATTTGTAGTATCCTTTATGATTTTCCTTTGGCCTTTGACTTATTTTGTGAAAGACACAAGGATGTTGTGTAAAAGTATGACTGTGTGACTGATATGTTTCAAATGAATGAAGAATCATCATGGTTTGTTTGGATGGGTTGTAAAATACAAGTTCAGGTTTTCCTTGCATGTATAAATAATATCTCTAAAATTAAGCATCTACCTTGAATTGTAAAACGGATGTGTGCATATATGTATTAGCGTTTTGTTACATATTACATATACACAGAGTCAATATGGACTAAGGTAATGTAATGTGAACATGGCATGCTAAAAAAAGTTTTACAACACGGACTGTACTATAGCGAACTGATTTAAATAATAAACAGCTATGAATGCAGAAAATGCAACAATGAAAAGTAAATGAGACACAGAATGACGAAGAAATGAGCAAATTATATCACAAGAACATCATGCATGCAAAAAGGCTAATGCAAAAAAATAATAAAACAAAAATAAATGTAGCAATGAGAATAATAATAACTTTAATAATATTTCATATTAAGGTACGTGTTTAACAATGATGATATTTCCATAAAGACGATCTCTCTATGTATATAGCATAACAATATTCTCTGTGTGTTTTGTTGAGGAGGGTTGTTGTGACCAACAGTCAACATATCTGAGAAGAGGAGGAGGAGGTGTGAGGAGGAGTCTAGTTTGAACAAAATCACTTTTACATTTAAATCACTTATTAAACGAAGAATTACAACATAATTACGAATTAGCACACAAATAAATGAAATGCATCATGTTTGCTTGCTTGCAAAAATTGCTTAAGAGATTTTACACATTTTACATACGCGGTTAAATATGTACTATAAGTAGTAGGTACTCTTCTCCTTCTTGTTCAAGAATTCTTTCAATTCAATAATTAACATAATATCTCTCACGACATTTTCTACACATACACAAAAGTATATAACCACAAACGTCATATATATAAACCATATACACTGTAAAATGTTTTATATAGTAGCATATATAGAATTGTAATAACTTGAATTTACTTATGTTCTAGTAGCAATGTTGTGTATATCTACTAAAGTCAATACAATACAAAGTATAATAATAATAATAGGTAATTTGTTTTTTGTTTTCTTTGCCCTGGCTAATATCTGCAGTTTAGTATTTGTATCAACTGTACAGCAGCAGCCGCACTTTACACATGCATCGTTTATCTGTAGATGCTTTTCCTTATTTCCATAAACAACACCAGTGCATGTGGCTACCACACATAAATCAGTACATTTACTGTACAAACAGTAATTCACCAAAGTCTTATCATCAGCCATTATCGCTTTTATATATTATAATTGTAATTCATACTGTTTAGAGTGTACCATTATAATTATTCATATTTCTATGTAAAGTATTACTGCTATTACTATTACAGAAGAATACAATACACATATAGAGTAGTCTTATACACTGAATAGTAGTGTGATGATGATTTCTTAAAACTTGTAGATGTATTTACGATTACTATAAGTATTTTTTGTTTTTATTCTATATTGTAATGTTGTGTACATTGAGGTGATTAGTTATATTATAGTTAATTAATTATTTTTACTATAGTTTTGAATTAATAATAATTACATTAGACATCAATCATATTATCTTAACACACCGCGTTCGTTTCGTTACGTTGCTCACCAGGGCAGCACTTTTCCCGATATAAACACAGTAAACTGTTAAACCTTTCTGTCTCTCTCTCTCGTTTTTCCTTCCCTTATCTCTTCATCTTTCACCATCGTATCAACATTTCTTTGTCAACAAGTCATTCAGTTTTATATTATCATCTTTATAACATCATCATCCTTCCCTCTGCTTCAATCGAACTCTCCTTCTTTCTTTTTTTAATTTTCTCGCAAGTACAACTCATCATTTCACTGTCAACTGTTCTGTACTTTAATGATCGCAGCCAATAAGTAATCATCAATTCAATCAATATTTTTCAGATCACAGATAGCAGTGATCAGTCTTTACTCTCACGTTTTCACTGTTCAACTTTTGTTTTTGAGGCTGATTTGTTACAGCTACGCTTTTGTACAATTCCTTTTATTCAGTTTGCTTTGACTATAATTTTATCTTCAAGTGCATGTATCTCTTATTACATTTTGAGTTGAGAGAAAGAGCCTTTTCCCTTTGTGTGCAGTTTTGGGTTTGTATGTTTGTATGTTTCCTTAGAATATATTTCATTTTTTCTAAAGCTGATATAAATTCCTTGACACATCATCAAACTCACTTCATTGTCAAAAGATTTGTATATGAGAGAATATTTAGCCAAGTCGTCAGCTCGTCATTTGCAATAATAACATTACTGCAATTCAACAGGAACGTTTAAGTGTTATTGTTGATGCGTATGGTATACTACGTGTGTGAGTTTGAAGAGAGGAATCAAGGAGAGATCTCCAAGCTGTGGAAACAAGAAATCAATCTAAATTCACATACGACTACACACATCGAGACAGAGGCTTATATGGGCTACGTATTGTTATTCTTTAGGGACATGTGAAAGAGGGACATGTTCTCTGTCCTTATTGGCATTCTGGATTCCAAAATAAAATTGTAAAAGGCAGCTGTAACAAAACCAGTTTGTAATAATAGCAGGTAGTGGTAGAAATATAGCTTAACTTAATCAGTATGTAAGATTTTTTACTGGTCAGGAGGTCAACGGTGGATCGTTTATATGGAAAATACTAATAACACATTAACTTCAGGTTCTTTAAAGTTACCAATGGACTCAATTCGACTGTTTTTGATTTAAATCAACTTAAAATTATTAGCACTAACAATAACTACGTGTCTACTACGTACATCTAATATCAACTACGAACTAAAGGGAGCTAAATGCAATTTCCCTGTTAGCTTAACCTTAGTAGGAAACTACAGAAATATGTATGTAGAGAATGTAATAATTAATGTAACTGTAAAGTATTAATAACGTTATATGTGAATACAAATGTATCGTAAAGTATCAAAACGCCTAAGTATAATAATAGAGTTTTTTGATCATCTTTTGACTCTATGATATAATAGAACTAAATTGTTATTAATACATGAAGGGTAATAGTAGGCAATAGGTACCTAAGTAATAATTAATCTTTCACCACTCAAAGAACCGTGATCAATTTTGAATTGATTTGAAACAGAGAGCAGCAAATTCGAATTCGTTTAAAGTAGAAAACTATGTTTGTGTGTGTCCACACGTTTGGTTAGTCATTTGGTCTTTTGCTCACATTTACTGTGAATCCCAACTGTTCGGCTTAGAATCAATTTTGTACAAATTATTAGAAATATAAATACACTACCGAACTGCCGTAACTTTGCCATTGCATTAAACTTTGAGAGTGTGAGACGAATCAGACGTTCGCTTTATACAATAGCAAATAATAATCATTTTGAATTGATTCCTCATCTTAAAAGCTAATTCCTTTGCAAATTATGACTAAAAACTCTAGAAAACTAATTATTTCTAATTTGACTGGACTGATGGTCGGGTCATGACTCGATTCGCATTTTCTCTGTAGAGCGGAGTACTGCTCGTTCTCTAATAATTAATAATAACTAGTGTAGAATAAAGAGACTCAGATTTGATTTGGTTCATTTATGTACGTAATTTAATGAAACTGTCGTAAAAGAGTATAGAGCTACGGTTCTATAACGTCACTGAACTCACTGTACTGTGTATTTCCTTCCTTACATTGTATTCACTGTTCAATTTGAGTTGGTAAATGTGAATGTGTAGGAACTATAGTAGTTGTTGGATATAACATTTATAAAAGAGTTGGTGTCCTTATGTTATAGAGTGGTAGTGAATGTACAGAAACTAATTATAGTAGGTTACCTCTTTTCGTCTTCGTAACAATTGCTTTAGATTACATTAATATACAGGTTTGATTTACTTGGTTGTAAAAATCAAGAAGGACTATGATTTTGGAAATCCGATTGCGATGCGTCGTATAACCTATCTTGTTTCTAGCTTTCAAATTGTTTGTTGCGATACAATTTTATAACTTAAATAATACGATGCGATTATTGGACAAGCCAATTATTTAACGATTGGAATCAATAGAATAATACGCTTAATTAGGAATTTTGATAAGGGTGACGTGTGACAATGAAGACACGTATCACGGATATACTACTATTTATACATAATTTTGAAGATTCGGTTGCTGCAGACAGTTATGTGGCAACGTCAATGTCTTCATCATCAGTACATCACATCACGCACCCGAATAAATCATCAGTGGGACCGGTAGAGCTTCTTCTTTGCCAGAATATACACCGGGCTCACGACAACCGTACCACCTTTGGTTAAGTTCCTGTAAATAAATACAAACACATATTTAGCAATTGTTCTTATTATGCATAATCTCATCTCATCATTAGCAGCATTTGCAAACACAGCACACTCATTCTAGTCCTGGTAACTAATGAAGTTACATGAAAATGATGATTCGATTAAATTTTAATAACTTGCTCAATCTCGTCCATATAGAACACACTTATTAATTATTCTATTTCTTTCTTCGTACTTATGAAATTGACTTGAAGCAATACTAGACGACAAGACTCGAATTTGTATTAGAGACGATGCTTTTAAAAGAGACAAACTTGTTTCACAAGCCTAGAGCCATCTTATCATCGAAACAAGTTATTTGTTCCAAAGACACAAACAAAGTAATTCCGCGTCTTGTTTTAATGTTGTTTGTTACCTGTTTGTTACTTTGCTTTTTCCCTAGCCTTGCCCTCAACCTAAGCCAATTGCATCGATCGTACGAGGTTTTTTTTTTTATTTATCATTGCTTGCGACCAGTCAAGCCGGGTTTCATTTATTTCTCAGCCACCTAAACAATATACCTTTTGCTTGAGTTTGTTTACTCGCCGCAACTTCACATAGAGGAAAATTCTCTGCTTTATATTCTTTTTCTATTGAATCGAAAACAATTTCAACATAGGATTTGAGTCAGAACTGCAAAACTTCTATATGCACCGGTTGTACCGTTTATAAACAGAACTTTTATAACTCAAAATGGTAAAAATGTCTGACATTTCCTTTATCCAGCTGAAGGTCAACGAGAAAAATTACAGGCAAATAAACTACCACACTACCATTCCATTCCATTGCATTTCTAAATGCCAAGCTCTACTGGATTTTTTGTGATGTGATTATGACTTGGGTACCTCATCCTAATAATACTACTACTAAATTAATGAGTAATGAAACACAAACTACACCATTATTGTACAGCGCAGCCAGTTTTACAAAAAAGGCAGGCACATTTATCTCGATGTTCACGGTTCATGTAAAGAGACAAAGGTTTTCTATACAGAAGGTAGCAGCGGAAGCAACGCATCTCGCGTTTGTCAAAATAACTTCGAATCTTTTGTTCATTTAAGTTCAATTTACATCACTAAAGGTATAGAGACATTGTAAACCTATAACTTTGTATTATTATCAAGAAAATCGAAACGAAAGTTTTGTTTTCGTTTCTCTAAGGAGACCTTTGACTAAATGACTGAGGGATACACACAACAGCCGAGAGAGAGAGAAGATATACATAAAATGCAAATTGAATGTTTGCATTAGTCATGAGATGGGAAATAATAAATTAAATGAATTGTCTACAGTTGCACGTTAATGGCGATGCCACCAAAAGGTCCGTACACACAATGCTATCAAATACTTTTACTACATGAACGATCTTTATATTGAAAATGAAAGCAAGCGAAGGAAGGTAGAACTACTAGGAAATAAATAATCCAAATGTAATGTGTTCTGCGATTATGCTTCAGAATACAATTCCCTTGCATTTACTATTTGCCATTACTTTAATCAAAGTGATATGTTGTTCACATGAATTTTCACAGACTACATACAAAACAGTAAACACAAAATGGGTGTACAGTCCTCCTAAGAGTCCTAGTCCTACTATAGTCCTATCTGTGCATTTACATGCAACCTACCTTTTCTACTCTGCCTACCTAACCTTGTCTTGCACATCGTAATGAATTATTGTCATGTGAATGCAAATTCGCTATCTCCCACAGAATTAGAGATTTAGTGTGCGACTTGACTTAAAAGTACGATATAGCAGGTAATTAAAATCACAATTAGACAAGAGCTGCCCTGCTATTAACTGCAGTTTCTTCAGCTCTCACAATCACATTCAGCTTCAACAGCACCTACATTTCATTATTATTGAAACAAAAGTAAACGAGTTCTCGTAAAAGTTAAATTACTTTACTTAGGTAGTCGAAATCGTTTTGTTTTATTCCACTGCTTAATTTGTTTACAACTTTCTTACAGGCAAAAATTTATTTGAATGTTATTGTTGTTTACGTTTAATCAAATAGAAATGCAAACAAAATAACAATAAAATATTGATGAAGGTGACAATGAAAGTAAAATGCACCTATTGACCACCTACAGTAAATACCTAAAACTTTGTTTACTCAGATTAACTAAACAATGTTCGTGCTACATTAATTGATGCACATAATGCATATTATGGAATTCTTATAAGTATAAAATACAAATGCTGCTTTGCGGTTTTTTAGGGGTAAGGGGTTGAAATGAAAACAAAAAGTGGTTTGATATTTTGTTTTTTATCGCAAAATCAATCTATGTAGGTTTGGAGAAAGAAAAATGTTTCACTTAATTGTTTTAATTGGGTTTGTCTACTTGATTGCCTCCAACAATCCAACATCGAATGGAACAATGGCTAGGACAAACTCAACTTATTACTAAACAGTTAACCACATTGTCGCGTAGAATGTAAATTGCAATATACACCATCCATGTTTTGTCTCTGAGACAATATCGTCTGAAAGTGGAGCTATTTTTTCACATAACCTAGATACGTATTAAATATGAGAGATTTCTTTCTAGACTCGACTCTAATCTTTGAATATAATATAGCGGCTGTAGATAATTGAATACTTAAATAAAATATCAATTTATTTGTTGCTTAATGCTTTACGCTTAGTTTTAATTAAAAGCAGGAGATTCTCATGATTCACGATTGTTTGCTAAACACTATTTTTAAGCAAGGTTCAGAGCTATCCGGATAGTTGGATGGATGAAATGGACGAAATGAATTTCATCCACCTC
>JABASD010000028.1:0-170823 GCA_019776165.1 Pogonognathellus flavescens | reverse complement strand
TTTCGCGACCAAAGTTTGTTATCCGACCAACCTTCTAAGGAAAATAATATTGCCATGTCAACGATCATTGTGTATCATAATATTGTAAGTCGAGGGCAATTAAAGTACGAAAGTTGGTAAGGTGCTGTCGTTGCTGCGCCCACAGTTAATACAATTATGTCTAAAGGGTTCTTCATTTCGTGCGATCTTCATTAGTAACACAATATGCCTTAAGGATAATTTTTTGTATATATCTACCATACTAAGATTTGCAGTAAAAATATAATACTCGCTTTGTGAGGAAAAAATGAGGTCTGGCTTGTCAGAAGATGCAAAACACAAATTTTCAGCGTGGCAAATGGCAATAAAGAAGGTGAAGATGAAAAGAAAGAGAAAAGAGGATTAATAATTGTTATGATACGACATGACGATTTGAGAAGATCATAAAGTCAAGATTACTTATAATTTAACTTAGGGGATTTGTGAGAGTTCTTATCGTAATTTTATAATTAAAGAATTAAGAGGGCGGGGGAAGTGTCATCCTGGTGTAAAATTTATGTAAATATTCTGTTCTTACATATTTTTTACATTTTATGACATTGTTATGATGCCAGGTTGAGAATTACTAATTGTGTGTGAACAAAAGGCTTACTCTGAAAGTGGAGTATTCCGCGTATCTCTTTTCGCCATCAAAATCTTCAAGTTCAATACGGAGAACTTGATCTTCGGATGCAGTGAGGAGGTGAAGGTTCAAGTTTCCCATCCAAAGTTCTCTCACGGGGTCACCAAATCCACTTCTGTACTCTACCCAGTTCCGATGAAAGCTTTCTCTTGGCTCGCCAAAGTCCGCACGTCTCTGAATGACCTACAAACAATGAAAAAACAACAAAAAACTCAGTCAAATCAACATTCAAATCCATTCAATATTATTTACAGCTCCATCGCGCCCCATATTCATTATCCACATGCAATTTATGCACAGCTACAAAGAAACACTTGCAAATAATAATTTACACGTGCACTTAAACTGTAATATAGATGAAGTGTGTATACATACCTACGTTGACTTGCCTCATTATCTGCCCTACATCTTACCATTTGACATTTTACTGCTTTAATAATTATAATCATCAGAATACCACAACATTCAATTGTATGACACATGTTATAACTTCTACTATGTGTTATGAATTTGACACCAGGCCAAGGTATGTGCATACAAAGAGAAATAGGTAGCAAAACAATGGCAATTAACGAAATAATAAGTAATTTATGATGTTTGTCAAATAAAATACATTTTACATTCATATACAGAGATAGTCATATTAGATGAAGGTCAGGTTCCTACAAGAAATGCAAATAAATGTACCAAATACCCATATGCGTATATAGGCACGTTTAATTTATCTATAAAGAGGAGTAAATTGCTTTTAAATGATGGAAATAATCAGAAGGCACGATCTGAACGTATATAGGCAAGAGAAAACAAAGAAAGATTCCTCAATATGGAATCATGAAAACTTTCATTTTGAATTCACCCGTCCCAAACGTATGACGTGCTATAACCTAAAGAGAATTCAGAAAAAAGTAGAGAAAGCCTATCATTTACTCACAATCAGTTTCCTTTTTATGGAATTCTCCTGCATTTTTTACCTTTTATAACTAACTAGCTTCGATAATATGCGTCTTGTTTAAATCTAGGTGATATCGAGGCAAATTATACCACAAGTACCTATAACATTTAACATACAGATATTCGTCATCATTAACATTAAAACAACTTATGGTGCAGGCAAGTCATTCTACTCACTTTTTCAATAACTGCATTTTAATTGAACCAACGAGAAAAATCACATGAACACTTACATTAACTTCATTCAGTTGATTTGCCAAACAACTGGAATAGAAATGCAATAAGTAAGTGCAAAAAATGAGAGGAAAATACTCCAACTTTAAATCTCATTCTGAGTCTTTATATTAGTTTTTCTCACAAATGAATATTGCATTTTAATTGTTTCTTCCCATAGATAAAAAAGCACGCAAAGACAAAAGAATTCATCGTAAATTCTTATGCACACACTCATGATCATATTATTTTCAGTACCATTGTAAATATTCATATTCGTTTTTCCCTGATGCATATGTGAATTAGTCCTGAACTACGATCTGACAACGGATCTGATTTATACTTGTTAAATATTTACCAACTGTACGAAGAAAAAACTTTTTTGACATTTTCCCTGTGCAATGTTAATTTCTAATCAAAGAGTCAAATTGATGGATATTGAATGAAACCTGTAAATTAGCTCTGTTATAGGCAAATGTGATCTTGCCTGCTTTACCACTTAGTGATTTCTCAATATGGAAGAAATATTGTATTATTATTACGGTTATTAAACTAGAAACCCAATACACAGCTATTCTCCAAACGATACAGCAAGCAATACTCCTTGTTTTCATATTGATTTCATTCAGAACAAGATCAGAGTCTACAGATACTCCTATACTACTATTACTATACTACTCTCTATATATCAGTTGCAGATGCAAATCTGTATATATGACATTAATAAAATATGAGAATATACGTTTACTACTGCTACAGATACATGCATGCCTAAACTACTACTACTACTAGGTTAAATAAATAGTAGACCCGTCAAGTAAGAAAATGATAAGGTGGTGTGGTGTTATGTTGGGTGATTGAGAAAACAAGAGTCCTCTGCGAGAGACTCGTAGGTTGATCATGAACACTTACTGTGCCTGTACAGGTCTACAGATTGTATTTCAAAGACTTCATATTATGGTCAGATTAAAAGACTTATGTTTATGCAAATCTGAATCATAGCCAACATCAAAACATGAACATCAACATTAGCAGGAGCAGCTGTAGCAACTGACTGACGTTTTTTGATCACTTAAGTGTAATATGTGAATGAACGATAACATTATTCATGAAAACATAAAATGTATACTATAGCCTAACGTAGATCTTATATAGAAATACCACAGAGTTGGATCAATACATGTATATAGGAAAATACAAGTGGGTAGAAAAAACAGTAGGTTGCTGCATACACGAAATGCAGGGAACGTTGAAAACAAGTTAACGTACTTGTAAAGGATACTTGATACATTAGTGTCTACATTGATTTCTTTGGTTTGCTAATAATGCAATTCCATTTTTCAAAATGAACCTACTACTAGCGTGGTTATAATATGTTGGGTACTACGCAGGAGTACTTATAATTGTAGTAACAATATGAATATTTTGTACCAGTGGTGTTACAAACAAGAAACAATCAAGTCGGCAAAAACGGAGCAATTAATTACAGAGAAACTATTACAATTGCTCTTTCTACAGATGTGCAGTGCCCTGCTGCCATTAGAATTACTGCGACTGAATTTTTCAGAAATAAAGTTTTACTGTTACGACCAAAGAGCATTGACAAACGAAACTTGGCAAACTATTCCCTGTTAAATGCAAAAGTCAACTTGTGGTACTTATGGACTGCAGACAAAAGTATGTGTATAGCAAAGGCAGTGGTCTGGTGGTGGTGGTGGTAGTGCGGCATGAAATGTCAATAGTCAATGTCAGTTTGAGTGTGTTGCTGTTGAAAAAGGGAAAAAACCTTTATGGTTTACTGTTAATGGATCGTTTACGAGGGAAATCTGTATAGAGACATTCAGACGCTATTGACACAACTCTACTCACACCTGTGCAACTTTGCTTTACATGGCTAAACGTACTTCTGTTTCTCCTTGCCAAAAAGATGCATTATTTATTGATTCTGTAAGGTAAAGCTTGGTACACCATGCTTATTGAGTTATCAGTTTATGTCTACAGGGAGTCAGGTAGTAGTTACACCAAGTGTCGTGTAAAGTAAAGATGCAATGTTCTCCTTATGATGTGTGTGCACACAAAATGCAATTGTCTCCTTTTAATTATTACAGCAGACACACCTTAACATCATTTGTAAACATTTCCACGCATTTCATACTCCTCTTTAATTACATTAACGCAATTTCTGGTTTAAACGAGACAAAAATAAAGCCAGTAGGTGTTACTCCACATAATTGTCCAAGTTGTTATATTTGTTAGACTTGTAGCTTGTGGGATACAATCTTACATATAGTATATTTTCTCTACATTTATGACATTGCAGATATTGCAATCGATTTTCATTAGCTATGCATTGCATGGACTAAAAACGTGTCATTTAAGATGTACGTACGACTGAATAGGCATTTTTTTAAAACGTAGATATGAGTAGATGAATTATAAGAAATGAAAGAGTGTATTAATTACCATCCAACCACCTCCAGCCGTATCTTGATCACAGTAAGCCAAAAGTTGCCAAAATGAGGATCTTGCTCCGGGCAGTCTTAAGTGGTAGAGACCGGAACGCTTATTTCCTTGCTGGAACAAATCTGAACAGGAAATGCCCGCTTGACCAGACTGAAAATAAAAAATACATTCATAAATTATTATTAGATAAGTTAAGACATCATGTCGCTGTTCTTAAATACGATATTTATGACAATAGCACATTATGCATCATAATTTGTACAATTTCTCGTAATTGGACAACTTGATACAGGTTGGTGAATTAGAATTAAATATTAAATATTACTTCGTAAATTCATTTTTCTGTGACTCGAGGTAGTTCATAATAAAATAAACACTTTATTTTAACTTTTAACAATTTTCAGCCGGTGCAAAAGCAACTTCGATCTAATTTAGACATACTAAAGTAATAATATCCCTTAGCTATAAATAACTATAGGCATTTACACTTCAAAATTAAATATGCAAAAAGTAGTTATATTCCTGAAAAAGATCAAAGAATTGATCGAAAGCTTGAAGTTAAAATAAAGTGTTTATTTTTTATGAACTACCTCGTGTCACAGAAAAATGAATTTACAAAGTAGCCTCCGAGGTTGGAAAAGTCTTAAGAGTATTATTATTAAATATTACTTCATTTCTTGTTTAGTGTAGTGCTTTTAGTTTCTTTAACTACATCATTGAAGGAATTATAGGTTTTATAAAGCTAAGAAAGACAGTAGCATTACAAGTGCAACCTATTACTGTCATTATGCTTTCATACATGTGTAATTAATTTTTTTGACCGTCAACTGCATTGTCTTGTCTTGTCCTTTCGATTTTACGTTCCATTGTTTCTGACTATCTTTTGTGCTTTGTCACCATTGTTAGCAATCCCTGCGTGGCTAATAAGCAAAGATATCGTCTTACGTTTTCCTTTGTGGAAATGAAAGTCAATTAGCCGTTTCAGAAGGATTTATTATACCACATGAGATATATTATAACAGAGTATTACATTAATAACTGATATTACACTTTGTCTACTGTGTAATAAATTGTAATAACTATAACGTTGTGATTGTATAAGAAATAAGAATGTATATAAGGATATTTACATTTAAGATTGTTATAACTCGCCTGGTGTTTGTCATACTAATTTGACACATTTAATTGCCATTGTTATCCAAACGATGATGAAAACGAATAGAATCTTAGTGAGTAAGCTAAAACAACGAGCAATTTACTGCGGATACAAAGTTTACAAAGTAATCAGTGAGAGATGATGATGATGATTACATAATTTTATATGTTGGAAATGGAAACGTCTCTAGTCAAGAGCCATCATGCATTTGACAAGTTAATTCACCCGTTGTCAGATTCTGAGTATCAACTATAAATTCATTGTACTAAAAATATTAGGTTAAAATTTTTCAAAATCATATTTCTCTACAACTTTTTGACGACAAAGCTAGTATTCATGTGTCTACAACTCTACAACACATAATTTAATGTGAAGACAAATAATGTGTCAGGTTTAATAAATGCTTTTGTATGACTACATTACATACTAAAAGGTGTACAGATAGCGTGCGAATCAGAGAATAAGGCAGCTAAATGTCTTAATAGAACTTGTTCAAATAATAGTCTTCTCACTTCATTATTATGTAACTATTAACTATGTCGAAATAAAACCTAAATTATAAAATCATTGTAATTCACGCATATGCATTCAAGCAATTTTCAATTGGCTAACAGAATTAATTAAACACAATGAACCTGTGAAAGATCATCCAAGGGTGGAAGTGTCTCAAAATCAAATAAAAACAATTAACCTACAAAATTGTATTTAAATTTTAAATCAATAGAAGAATGAAGAATTCAAATGACATCTGAGTCTAGTAAAATTCACGATGAGACTTAATGATTTCAAACAGTTATATTTGTATAGGTAGAAATGATAAATGCCAATTAATGTGTCTTTGATACTTAATGGCCATCGCAAAGTGATTTCCAAAAGGCTCACTTGAATATGTAATGTTTGTAATTATTTTTACACAATCTTGTTTGAACTCTGAGTAGGTATTTGAATTTAAAACAACTTCATTTATACTTGTAATATTTAGTTTGGCCCACCTTAGCATAATTTGACAGTAGCATTGGGAAATCTTGATTAAATGTATTTCAAATGCTCAATCAAAGAAAAATACTTGAAATGCTTCAACAATATAATATTTACAGTGTGGAATAAAAAATCGTTCCAAATTCCTAAGTTACATAGCATGGTGAGCCAAATGTTAAGTAAGTGAACAGTAAACAAACACAAAGTTAAAAATGTTTCCATATTAGGACAACTTCATTAAGGAGACGCACTGCGTGACATGAAAAAGCAACGACAAAGGCTTCGGTGTCTCTACAGACAAACAAGCAACCCAACAGAGTCGCAACTATTTATATGCACACACGATGCTGAGCCTTGTAGTAGAGAATTTCCATGATTACATTATTATTATAATTTATATTGCTTATTGAGTCATATAAATGATTATTATCTCTAACTGCGTAAGTATTTGTTATTTAACGATATATTATTAAAAATTATAATTATAATGCTACTCAAGTGTTAGGGACAATCAGTCGGCACAAATTCCACTCTAACAACTATTCAATATATAGCCGTATAGTACTTCTATATTGTATGTAATACAAAGTACAAAAACAGGACATGAATTGTAAAATTGGATTTGCTCACACTGTCAGAGAGCGACTGACCGCATGTCTTTGCTTATTATTATTTATAATAGCAAATCAAACATTTGGATTTGAATTAATGGTGTGATTAGTGGACTACTGTTAGGATGATCAGTCACGAACTGATTGAATCTAATTGCAGTCAATATTTCTCAATTTATTATTGGTTCTTCTACGTATGTATGTATAGAGAGGTACCATACAGATTATAGATTGCTGCCCTGAGCTCGTTACACTGTCAAAGAAAGAGTGTTCGTTCAATTAAATAAATAAACTCGTAATATAAACACACATTCATTTCAATTTCATGCGATTGTCGTGAGCTGCAATGCAATCTAAGAATGAAAGCATGTGTAAACAGACAAAACCAGTAAACAAGCCGACACTTCCATTCAATTTACATTTTGTAGATTGAGATTACAGCAAAACATTAGCAAAGCATTATCACATGCAATAATGCAACTAAGTAATATAACTGCATTAATGTTTCATTTAATTTTTGAAGTGTAAATGCCCATAGTTATTTATAGCTAAGGGATATTATTACTTTAGTATGTCTAAATTACAGATAGATCGAAGACGCTTTAGCACAGATTGAAAATTGTACGACCTTTTCAAGATTTTAAGTTGATTCAATCACTTAAATGCAAGCTAGTAAAGTAAATAGTATTTGTGTAACGTAAAAAATGTCATTTAATTACAACTATTTGTTAATAATGTTACATGCTTTGTCATATTAATGGAACCTCTTACACCTACTTAATATTGAAGTGTTAGTATTATAATCGTCTAACGAATTCGGTTTGCAAACGCAGCAGTTAAACAAATTAAAATGCATTAATACACCTAATTCACATGTCCGAGTTGAATACAAAATAATATTTCAGGAAGGTTACATACACTAATAAAAATAACACATCCTAGAAGATATCTAAGGTTGTGGGTATATGATACTACATATATTCATCATCCTAATAGCATAACTGTCACAGTACAATTAATAACTATTTACTGTTGACTTCTCACTTGTGGTTTTAACGCAATTTTACAGGTAAGACGAGTCACGAACCAAAAAGATGACAATTGAGTCACAATCTCTGCAAGTAGTATATGTGAACAGTGCACCTGTATGTCTTCATAATACACATCTCGGACCGTACACATACAATTGCAAGTATAGGCAATGAAAATGAAAATAAATAATAAACCTCATTATTTGTTTCAGTCAATTGTTCTATACGGTTACTCTGAATACTGCATGGCTTCACCAGCAATAAAGTACCTACCTACACGAAAGCTTTTGATATTTTCGTAGATTTTGATTAATGCGCATGTATCCAATTCAAAGAAACATATAATTACAACCAAAATTGTTTATTTAACTCATTGTGCCAATGATTTAACATAATGGAAATGAAAATCATAGAGTAGGTATCTATGTACATACGAGGCATTTCAAATATCGCATAAGATTTCGCAACACGACTGTTGAGCAAAACAAAGAAAATATTATTATAGGGAGGAGAAACTACTTACTCTAGATTTAAAGTAGTAAATTCTAGACAATGAACCAAAAATCTTGGCGCAGGGATTATCATTACAAGAAATGAATCTACCTAAGCACTGTGGGAATATCATTACGTTGAATTCATACCTATAAATTATTTTTACACAATAATAAAGGGCAATTCTTCCAACAAAAGCAGACTTTTCGCAACATTGCAAAAATATTTAGGGTAGGTAACTTATTAAACTACATAAACACATTAATTAGTTAATATCCAAAGTATTATTAGTTGTGTAAGGTATAAGTTCAGAAATGTTATAAAAACTCATGTCAACGTAAGTACTTCCTATACATTTCTGTGAAATAAACCAAAGGAAGAAATGTAAATAGGGAATATTTATATTTATCTTGCTCTCCATCTTTGAAATTGTTTTATGTGTGTTAAGTGAGTGCTTATATAGAGTTAGCACGTGAGTGTGTGTAACAAACTTACATGCGTTTGCAGGGCTAACTAAAAAATAAATTATTAATAAGTACGACCATTCATAATTATGCGTTTATTAGTCATGCACCTGTTATGAATCAAATTTCTCTATTGCATAATAATTTCATATAGACAAACATCTCTTATGTACTTGTACTTTGACTAATAATAAACCCAAAGAGATAACAACAATCTCTGCTCTGTATGTTTCTCATTGCCAGCAGAGCAGAGTGCTATATGAATGCACAAAGGAAACCTCGTAATTTATTAGCCAGAACGAATATTCATAAAAATCCTGTGTTTGGGCATCCGACCCATAACTTACATTTTACGGGTTACTATATACAAGAACACTTACACAACACAAACTTAAATATTTGCATTTGTATAGTATGTATTGTTTAATGTATTCATTCTATATCCTCATTAAAATCGTATTTATAGTCATAAGAATTATTTATTGTGGATAATAATCGACGATTCTTTCAAAATACTCCACCTACTTCGTAAATTATATTTAAGAGAGGACTTATTTGCAGTGAAAATGTAAAGAACACTAATTTAGATGCATCGTAAGTCAAGAAGATGACAATCTTCATTACTTGCTATATACGCCATCGTAAATACAACCAAAGACAGTAATCACTAATAATCAATAAACTTTGTTTGGTAAATATTTATTTTAGCTTGTGCAAACAGGGAATAACCGCTTCATTTATTTAACACAGAGCATAGTACAGGTATTTTACCCTGCAACTGTCTATTACATTGCTTTATGCAAATTTCGAAATATATTAATATTTAATAGGTACCTACTACTATCTAGGTCCATTCTAAATATTTGCTCGCAAAAACTAAGTAGGTACTACAGACAAAGACATACATAGATAAAGGTACCTACGCAATATTTGCTGGTGAAATAAATAATGACATTATTATTACTAATCTACCATGACTTGAGTTTCTACGTGTATAATGTGTGTATACTTTTTGCGCTTTGCTTCATAAATTATCTATGTACAATACGATGGAGTGTGTAATAGCAATTTAGAAATGAACGGTATTTATACAGAGAAGGATTTTCTCATAAATTAATTTGCGAGAGAAGAATAATGAACTGCACACGTGTATGATTATCATGACAAATAAATTTCCTTTTCCAGAAAACGGAAGATTTGGTGTGACCTTTGAATACATTAGTGGTACGTTAATTGATAATCATGTTTATATATTACTACTATCAAATACTATCCCATTATTGACACATTTATTTGGAAAAAACAGGAAACTTGTAGTAAACTTGCTTTTCCAGTAGTAGTGTTGCAAATGCAAGTACATATAAGGCCAAGTATTTTAATTTCGAAACGCTACACACGTTCATTAGTCAATTATGCAAAATAATTCTTAAGGTTGTGTTCTGCTGCTAAAGATGTTTCAACGTAACCAACCAATGTGTTTATTTTATACTCATCTTCAGTACATTTGAGTCTAATTACTTATACAGGCATGTATTTTATTTAGGTGCCTACGTATTGTAAACTTTGTTTGCATTTCTTTGCTATTACCATGCAGGGTTCGTGTCTAAATTGTAATTTTCCACCATTTAGTGAGCATAATATTTTATTACTAATATATTTGCTGTATAACAGAGTCTGTAATGAATTCATTAACATATTGTAATTTATTTCATTTTTTTGTGCAAAATGGGTAGCTAGGTATCTACTTTTTCGCGTGTATTTTATTTGTGTGTATGAAGATGCTCTCTCTCAGTCTTCGGTATAACAGACCATGGAAATTATAATATTTCAGTTCGATTTTTATTCTCATGACCATTAGACGAGGTGTGACATGACAAGAGAGATGATATGTAGAACAATGAACATGAAGAAAACTTCATGTACAAATTATCTTTATACCTACCTACTACACTATTTCTATATCTATAACAAATATGAAACATAATATGTCGATTTCATGCAATTTTCGAATCAATTACCAATGCAAATATATTTTATCAAGCTGAGTCGCGTGATGAGTAAAGTAAAAGGTCGTAAGTGAGTGGCAGATGTATAAGGCGAGGTCTCTTCTAATACTGTAAGAAATTAAAATGAAACAGATGCGGAAATCTTAATGTTACGTATAATTTACACAGAAAAGAACTTAACTTGAAACATAAACATAATTTGTTGAAAAAACGAAATAGCTTCTGTGTACTACCTAACACACGTTTTTTAGTTTTTAACGAATGAAGGAAATCAGTACCCGCACTGAAAGTATCAAATGATTTTCGAAATAGAATTTAGAATGTAATAATATTGGATTTGATGAACTTCAAGTATTTGAAGAAAATATCTTTAGAGATAAATATTTGTTGCAATATAGAAATGTAGATGCATAACAGTTGTGTTTCTGCGTACAAGACGTGACACATAAAAACTTCAAGGAATTATTACGATTGGTTGTCCAAAGTTGCATTCATATAGAAAATATTAGTCTTAACTCTTAACAGAGAATTAACTTTGTATGTATTATTTATAATCTGCCAAACTTGTATAAATATTTGTAGTTTCAATACATAGCTCCATATACATGTATAGTACAGCTCTCAGGTAATTGTAATTACATTTCATCTGAACTAAATTAACATTTTGTAGTGTTGGTTATGTAGCGATATAAAAGCACAAATTTTGGATAAGTATTGGAATTACATTACCACAATAACCTGTACCAAGTACCATTGTATGCACAATTAAATACACTTTGTTGCACTTTAAAAGTAATTGCTACAAAGCAATATTGCAATGTACAGGACATGGTTAAAGGGAAAGTGTTTGAACTCTATTAATTTACAGATGTAATATGCGATCATAGAAGCTCTCAGTTATTAGCTGGTCTTTTATATACAAAGGCATATAATATACATACCTAGGTAAGTGATTTTCGTATAAAAGAGCTTTTTAGAGTTTAGCAACCCAAACATAAAACTAAAGCCAAAACAGAAATTACCACAAAAATGAAATGTTTATTTTACGACTGGTGCTGTTATTATTTGTTTACCAGAAGCAAACAAGAAATTTCTTTTTTAATATACACAGAATTAAATCTTTATCAAAAAACAATTTATATTTCATTTTCAGATTATTGTATCTAGTCACTAGTTAGTGGGATTAACCTACAAATGGTATGTGCAGCTTATCGGAACGATCCAAAGGGTTAAAATGTTGGATAATTATTTGTCATGTTTTTACAAGTAAAATTAAAAAGAAGCTACCTATATGTATATTATAATCAACTAGAAATCCTACGTAGTTTTATTTTTGTTAAAAACAACCAATAATTATTATAATTAGCACAAAATCAGAAAATGAAAGTTTCTGAGTGCAAGTGAATTTAAAAATATCATTCTGCAACACAAAGAAGCATAACTGTTTGCAAACAATGAATAATGACTTCCTAAAATTAGAATTATAATGTTGAAATTGCAGTATACATGACACCTTTTCTTGTGTCATGTAAATTGCAACCCAGAATAGGTGCCTATACCTTCTATGCTGTGTTACCACAGGAAGTGACCATAAAGGCAATAATTTTTTACTGAAATTAGCAAGATGTGAAATGAAATAATTTTATAAAGCATAAAGACTCACCCCAGTTAGAAGAGCGTCAGCACCATCCAGAACGGAAGTGTCGACCCCACTTGGCTTATTCTTAACAGAAGGGAACACAACGGCTGGAACACCATTTCTCAAGGTGACATTTGCAACTAAACCATCGACTGCAAATGTGACATCGTTATTTGCCTGAATGTCTGTAGCTAATTCTGCTGCCTGGTCGAGTGTGGCGGGTGGAGTTGGGATTTTCTTTATATTTGTTTGCAATAAATCCAATTGATGTTCCACAGTTCCCAATTCAGACATTATTTGCTGACTCTGTAAATCAATAAATGAGAATAAATTAGCATAAACGGATAATATAGGTATTAATACATTTTCTATACATAATTTCTGCATCCGCTCAATTTTTCTGAGCAAATTGAATGAGCATTAGTACATGAAAATATTTGTAATTCAAGGACAATTGCATGGAATTGATGAGGAAACAATTGAAATAGTTAAATGCAGCTAATGAACTTGTGTGAAATCGTGTATTGACTTGGGTTGTGCTCTTTTAATACAATAGAGTTTGTAATTTCCTGCTGGGCAAGCTAGCAATGGAGTCCTGCCTGCAGAAATGCTTAATACATCCACTAATAACCTACTACACCAATTAAATTGAACCTAAAGCCGAACGAAACCAATTTCAGTTAATTCTTAGCATACAGCCTACCACATTTAGTCCTAACGGAAAACTCTCTTAAGCTGACCTTATTTTACGTTAAACTAAATATACCTAAAACAATTACCCTGTTACTTGCATCGTGTCGAGCCATGGAATTCTTTGTCTTTGTGCTTCTATTCACAATGAAACATATTTCATCCTTTGCCTTTAATTTAATTCATGAGCAGAGACGTAACGTGCTCACTACGTATCCGTTCCACTTTAATTTTTCAATAACAAACCCAAACCCCCAAATATACCACCAATACTGTATAATACCTATAAAAAGCAATTTACACTGTAATGTTATTCTTTGAAAAGAAATAGTGTAATATGAATAAGTAAAGTCAAGGACGATTTCCCTTGTTTTCATAAACCGCACTCGTGCTGCTTAATTACCTTTATTAATTTCGTTTATCTCTATGAAAGTGTAAATTAATCATTATACTTATATGAGATTCTTCCTATTCTTACCAGAAATTAATTACTGAATTTATTTTAGGTTCTAATTTAATTCTGACCATAAAACAGTCATAACAATGCAAGGTGTGCAAGGCAATATAGTGGTATAAGGAAAAGAATGATCTTGTTCCATTGCCATTGTGAACACGTATTAAAAAAAGCAAATTACTTTTGCGCAAAACATTCATAGAACAAGATTCGCAAGATTCATACAAAAGATGATCAATTCCATAAGGGACAATTTTTTTCTGAATTAGTATTTCAAATGATTTTTGACTTTGCCTGGTTATCCTTATGTGAACATTCTCTGTAATGCAATGCAACGATATTTACTATTAAAAACAAATTTAATATATTTCCAGTTACACTTAAAATAGGTAGTACTAGTACATTGGATGAGCCATTTGATTTGAAAATATATGTAACGTAAGCTACACTTTCTTATTTGTGATCATTGAAAATGCTCCAAGTGCAAACCTGTAAATACAAACGTGAGCCGACAAATGAGACTCTGTCATAATAACGCAGCAGGGATTCTCATGTTTGCACTGCAGAAAGCTAAAAGAACGACAAGTTTTTGTGACAAACCGTCAGCAATAAAGTTTTTCCCCAGTTAATCTGCATGCTGCATAGATTGCTGTATTACTGTCTCGTATTATAATCATATCATAATCACCCAACACGCTTTTATCGTTTATGCGTTTGACTTTCCATTTCCAATACAGCATCATCGTCAATGAAATCACTTATGATATATCTGACCTGACAAATTGACCTAATGCATTTCTCCTGCTGCTGCTACTGCTACCACATAAAAAATCTTGAATGACAACTTAAACAAAGGATGACGATGATGCACCAAGAAAAACAAAAGAAAACTTCATTCACTCATTCAATCATGAAATTATTCTGAATATCAATTTTTCTGAAGGATTGCCTATATAAATAATAAGTAATTACTACACTACTACTAAACAAAGAATAAAAATCCCAATAAAATCTCTAATTTTTCCTACTGCAGTGAACATACTACATTATTTCTATACCACTCTATTTCTACCACTGTACGTGTATTCTAATAGGTAACTGGTAATAACAACTGAGGACTTTCATTATTTTACTCACACATTGAAATAATTTTTCTTTCTTGAATAGTGTACAAACACTTACACACATTACACGCACGCAATAATGGAAACTGACACTATTACACATGAAAATAAAAAATTGCCAATAATATTATCTCTAGGTACAGTTTTCCTGCATTAAATATTTTTATTTCCTTTGCCTCACCCATTTGACTTTATCAAGATATCTTTGATAGATCTCTACTACTGAGACAGACCTCTAGAAAAAATAAACATTATTTGTGACTCACAGAATTACGTAGGTAGTTGTGTATTTACAAGTAGTAGTATAGTACGTAGGTAGCTTGTCAAAGAAAGGAAACAAGGAAAAGTACATAGTTGAAGATTGCCCTACCTCAATAAATAATGCAACTGCAACAATTGTTGTTAAAGACACGTTGTTGTCAAGAAATCATTTCACAGTCACGTTTCCCATCTCTAAACGCGTCGCGTCATTCATTCTGTATTTGTACTTAGTCTGAAAGAGTCGTTCTGTCTGTCTCAGTCCGTGTACAAATAAATAAATAAATCAGTTCAGTGCTCTCTCATCTCTCTCTGTCTATGTCTTGTGCTGCAATCAATGCAATTTCGAAAATTACTGTTTCATGTGTATTATAAGTATCGCCTTACCCTTTTTATCGTCTAATGCACTTCAAATCGATTCAAACATGAAACTATATCAGATCGTGCATTTTGTCTACAGGAACTTTGTTTGCAGTAAAAACACTTTTAGTATAGTTTATTACTTCAACTCGATTTCCCTTTCCGTACCTGTTAACTAATGCTCTGGTACTCTGACTTAACAAAGCTTTGTTGTGACTAACTACACACGCAATGTAACAAATGGACAAATAATACACATCCAACTATATAAACACACAGATTATAATAACACAATAGAGAGACATGTTTCAGGCAGTAATGTGATGAGCTTTTTATGAGCAGTGTGTTATAATGATATTATTACTCTATAAAGATTCCTAATATGTTACAGTAGTATGTATAGCAATTGGAATTTGTATCTAATATTTTTTCCTTCCTTTTTGATTAATGGTATTTCTATTTATTTAAGTACGTACGATTGGACTTGTATTTTATCCTATTACGGTGATGCCTAAGGTATAATTCGTAAAGTACTCCACAAAAATTGATTCGTGGATTTTCATTTTCGCATTAAATCAGTTTGTCACATTTTCGCAATAAAAATGTACCTTTGTGCTTTATGAGAATCTGTATAGCCATAAGTTCCGGGTGTGGTGCTGTTTATAAGTAGTATGTAACGAAGAAAACCTTTAAAAATCAATCGCTTAGTTTATGGACGCAATAAGATAATAGGCCTACATAATAGATTGACTATTCTGTGGTAATCGCGTGCAGTTTGACTTACACGTATCCAATCCAACACAGTTCGTCACAATTTTCAATTTGTGAACATATTCTGTGGAATTGCGATGAAATCGCAGCAGTCTTTGGCTAGAGACTGCTACATGAGACAAAAAAACTCAACTTCTTCCTCGTGCAAAGGCGGATCTTTCTACCTAAATACATACATTCAATTATCTCCTGGCATTTTTCTCTCTACACTAAAATTAATTGACAAAATTTTCATTACTAAAATATTAACAAAATAAATACGTTATTGTACATTCACGAATAACTCAAATCTACAATTGCAGTAAAGTTCAGAATACTAGACTTGTTGTTAAAAATACGAATAACGCACAGAACATGGAAAAAAGCAATAATTAAATCCATTTTGCAGACTATGCGTTCGTTGTAATGACACACACGTATTTTTATTCTCTAGTTGGTGTGAGGAATTTTTTTCCATTCATTAAAACGACAACTGCTACAAAAGTAAGGGTTTCAAGTTGGCATTTATACTGCCAGTAGTCGTAAACCATTTCTCTAATGACCAACTCATGAAATTTGGTTTTAATTACATTGAAATGCAATACGCATGAAATCTTATTTCTTGATTATGAATATTAGCATACGGCAATATATTCTATAGCAGTAGACATTCTTTTATGTTGCTGAAAACATAGAATTATCCTGTCTCTCTCTCTCAGCCTCTTCTGTACGTTCTAACGTTCTAATAAGCTTTATAATGATATAAAAGGCAATATGGAAATGTTTATGCATAGAAATGCATAAACACACCTCTACAAACGCTAAGCATGAAATGTAAATTGATAAAACAGGATAAAAGGTAGTTTAGTTCGTTAGTAATAATTATAAGAAGTCAGTTAGTCTCTGTCAGACGCTCTCTGTGTTTAAAAGAACTTCAATGTGTCATAGATGCGTTAATATTACGTTATATCTCCCTTTCTCAGTATTGTTTGGTTATGTATGATGTGTTCATTGTGATAATTTGATGAAAGCGGTAGCCTTTTGTTGGTGCTTGCATATTCTAATGCAGACCACTCGAACCTTTTGTAGCGCACACAAAACACCAAACAGTAGTGTTGTGAACAATGTACACACAAAAAGACTCGACTGAATAAATTTTAATTTTTCATTAATGAAATAATGAACTATATACCAGCAGACAATAAAAAACATCATGTACAGCCACAACAACCAGAAAAATATACTGCTGACGAGAATAGTCAGTCACCTACCTATACAGACTGCCTACTTATTATTGCCTTGTTTTACTGTCTGATGTATTAAATGAGATACTAATAAACTTAATAAACCATTAACATGCCTATTATATGATAACTGATTACATTTACAAGAAATTAATTTCCTAAACAGCATAGTTAATAACACTCATTACCTAATTTCATTAAAAAGTGACCGCAGCACAAAAATTATTGTATTCTATGTAATAATATCATTCATTCCTTATACAAAAGACACTGTGATACACTTTGTGCATTTTTATACCACACCACGAACGACCACGGCTATACATTTACTGTGAACTACTATTCGTCTTGTAATACAAATCAGGTAGAGATATTATATAGATAGAGAGTTGGTTATGTATTACTATTATGTTTGATGAATTTAAAACTGCATTTCCTTTACGCGTAAACGAATCATATACAAAGAACATGGCAAAAACTAGCCGAAACTCATTTTCTGAAAATATTAATGTGGAGACAGGCATTATTTGACTCCACAACTGTAATAAGGAAATATTCTACATGAAAACCTACCTAAACGAGTTACGATCTATATTATCTTCATGCCTAGGTGGACTATTTATATTTTTGATTGGTAAAATTACGTGTATATTCAATCAACGACATTTTATACTGTATAACTTGTATGAAAACTACGCAGGTACATTAAATGCGCTTGAAATATTTACACTTAAAATTGCAAGACCTTTTATTGCTGTTGTACTGATTTTAACATCAAATTGTGATTTAGTTAAAAAAAGTCATTACTTATTGGAATGGTTTTCAATACATTGAATTATTGAACTATTCTGTATGCTTCTGCTATTTTGTAGCCCCACGCAAGGTACGGGGACGACACGATCTAAAATTGGCGAATCTAAATTCTAAATTAGCAAAACAATTTCCCTTTACTCTAAGTTACAAAAAGCGAATGTAGGCCATGAATTCAGAGTAAAAACTTCCTATTGCCTATTAGCTCATTTAAAAGACGGTATAAAGGGATTGCAACCTCAGATCAAACTTTGCAAACCACAGTTAGTTAGTTAGTTAGAGTTAATCAGGAGAAAATCTAATTATAAAAAATATTAAAACTGTATTTACTTCTAGCGCCCAGACCTAACACCACAAAATAGGGAAATTCGTCTTATTTAATGTAATAAAATATATAATGCTGCCAAGAAAGTTTTTTCTACAGATCTACAACGTTCCTCCTGAGTGTCTATATTCTATATAAACATTTTTACATAGCTATGTAGATGAAATGCAGCTGCGTTGTGTGGGTTGACTTTTTTGTTTGGTTTCTCATTTTATTTGCATTGCTGTTGCAATTGCAATTAACATTTTTTCTTGAACATAACAAACCCTAACCAACCGCGGCAATGCATTCATTTATTATTGCCAGCATGCCAATACTCTGACAGAGATTTTTTGTGTGTAGGTAGGTATTTTCATTAGAAAAGAGTGTATTTTTCATACCCGAACATTTAGGTCACTTCTGATAGCGGAAATGGCCCTCTCCTGTCGTCTTGACTCGGACAAGAGAGCATCTGTAGGTGGAGCACCCAGAAATTGCGATGGAGACACATTCACGTTGTTCGTGGACGTCTTTGCACTCCCTGTGACCGAATTAAGCGATGCAGGCGTAAAACCGGAAACCACATTCCATAATCCTTCAACTCGTGACACGAGGGGTGTCAATGTTCTCAACACTCGATCTACTCGACGACCACACTGGGGCACATCCTCCATTGTTGCAGACAAAGAGTATCTCGACTCCAGATTGTCAAACGACTTTTGAATTTGGTTTTGTACTGCTCCAAGCTGATCCAATTTCACAGCAAGCGACTCCAATCGATTCACAAGAGAATTTAACAGCGGCCTACGTAAAAAAACACAACAATTTTCATTAGTATTTTTTCAAGTGATAAAAGGTTAACTTTTCCACTAAATTTTAAATGAAAAGCAATGCATAACTTGAAAAAAGTGAATAAAGCGTATAGGGAAACAAACATCAAGCAATGAAGCAAGCCGCAACAGCGTAGCAAATTATAAAATTTTGCCAATACACAGCAGTAACCGAAAGGAAATCGCTTTTTGATTGACACCATCGCCATAATAATAGGGAATCGAATGATAAACGATTTTACTTCTACTACAATTACAATTCCATTCCCAAACCAAATGAACATTTAAAAGTCAAAACAATTTTCCCCCGAGTATTCCCCAAGTATTCGTGAGACGTAGCAAGCCTTCTCTCATTATTTCTCGCACACCACACGACGATCTTGTTAATATATTATACACCACAACACAAAAACAATATGTGTATCGTATCATGGTTATTTTATTGAACACATTTATCAACTCAGGTAGATAAACACAAATACTACAAGTGTAGATTTTATATGTTGTAGTAGTAGTATTGGAAAATCAAACAACGAAGTGATAATTGCAAAGATGTGATGAATTAACGGAAGCTTTTCAATTTTAATTAGAATTCCAATACGAGATCGTGACATAGGTAGATAATTTTCTTGGGCGGGTCGTTTGGTCATCAGCCATCATCATCGTCCTATCCTCGTTTTCACCAACTGTGAGACTCTTTAATATAACACAATAACTAGTGTAACTGTGTAACTAACGTATTTATCATTGCATTCTTAAAGACAATGATTTCTCCTGACAGTAAATAAGTTGAGACTGATAATAAGACGAAGACAGACAAGACACATTCACGTTTGTGCTCATTTCATTTAATTCTTCCGGTTTTACAAAGTGTAATATTGAGAAGACTATATAGGCTAAACTTTATTTCCCAAAAGGAAGAAGGGTTGGATCATCTAACGTATTTGAATTTGATACTTCACAAACTGGCAATAAATAACACTTTATATTCACGATTTATTATAATCAGTAGTTCAATAATAAACTGATTTCTAATATTTTAATGCGATAAATGAAAGCAAACGTATGTCCACCTGGAAATGTGCTCGTCAGCAAAGACTTCGCATTTGGTTGACGAACAATAAGTGTTAATTCTTTTTGAATTCCTTATCAACTCCCTGTTTCATTGTTTGAAATCATTCTTCTGGTATTTGTTTGTGGAAAATAGTTTTCTCTTCTTCTTCGTGATATGTTTTGCTCTCTCATGATTATCACGAATGATGAAATGCTAAACGAATTCATCAATTAATTCTATATTGGCATAGCATGTGGAAGAACCTAAATTATTCGGGTACGCATGTGTTGTATATGTATATAGGCTGCTAAATAAATGAGCAGTAGATAATAAATGTTGATTTAGAAGGCAACATGACACATCCTGCTGAAAATATTCAGTGATCATTCTCATCCTCTCGGTGGTGTTTCAATTGATTTGATAACGATCTTTGATTTCAAGACAAGTTGATGAAGACAGACATCATTGGACTTTCGATTGTGATTAAATATTTATCCAACTCTTGTTCGGTTATGCTTGAATGCGTTGCATTCATCTTTTATTAGTAACGCTTCATTTTATTTACCGTAACTATTTTGTAGGTTCTCGTTTACTCATTTTGTAATATGTATTTAATATTTCTCCGTTTATGCAACTCTTTATAGATTCTAAATATCAGTGCAAAGAATTGCATAGATCGTAATTAGGAATTTCCCCTGGGGAAACGTATCAATTTGTTCTTCCAGTATGTTTAATTGAAATTACTGCTAAAAGCAGGTTGAATGATCTTTAAAGGCATTTCGAGCGATTTGCAAACAAGTGTTAGTTGCACTTGGCCCCGGTTGTACATAGAAAAGATTCCTCTCTGTTACTTTGTATTAATTTACAGGCAATTTCAGATCGACGATGCGATTGAGAATAATAAGGAGTCAATTACTTGGAATTAAATGCGATAGATATAGGAGGGGATGATGGCTGAACTTGATTTTGTCTGTAGGAGAGTATCGGATAATGGAATTTTCAATTATTGTTATATTGTTGTCAGCAGAATGAATTCTCGCTTAGAAGTGTGGTGGATTAACTTTCATCACTTGCAATTCTTTTGCCATGTACATTTTATGCATTGTCTTTCCATGGTAGAGGTACAACAAGAATTTTACGTGGTAAGAGAGCAACAGCTAGTTAGTTGCAATTTTATTCGATACACATAACGAGGTGGTAGTATTTTATTTATTATTATGTACACGTTGTTCTAAAGGATGGTGTAACTTTCGTTATAATTATATAGAGCTGTGAATTTATTCCTATTGTAAAATCATCTGATAATATCTCGGATAAAAAGTCCGATGAGGCTTGTTAACAAGAAGGCATTTAGGTAGGTATATAGTAAATATGCACACTTTATAGTAATAATGGAAATTTACTGTGCAAAAACGGTTAGATTCATTGTCTTACTCTAGAAGATTCAAAATTGCAGATTGTATTGCAGAATAACGACTACTACAGAATATTTAATGGCAACAGCAGGCCACTTAATGCTTTATCTTTTCAGTGGATCTCGCAGATAAATATTTTATACGAAGAAACTGGAAGGGTGTACTTGTAAACTTGTAAGTTGTAAGCTTAAGTACTTGTAAACGTCTTAAGGAAAGGTATTTGGCTATTAAACGCTCGATGAATTGTGGTGAAAGACAATCAATGTGATATATTTATTTATAATAATAATTTTTGCTTCTAAAGTTGTTTTTTACTACTGGGACTATTCATTTATGTTTGTCAGGACTGTTATTATGATATTTCTTTGTTGGTGCGTGTGAGAAGCTTCTACGAGAATGTCTATGTAAATTCTTACAATAGATAATAAAATTCATAGTGAATTTTCTTGATAAAGATCTTTCTAATAGTTTCATTGTAAATGTCATGATTGGTATGAGAGATATTCTCTCGCGACGACTTGTTTGAATTACTAAATAAAGTTTTACATCTTCGCTGACATTTTTACCATCTCACGTCATCCACGTCTACATACAACAACTTTTTTACACATTCCCTAATGTCTATAATAAATAAACAGCTCAATTTATACGTGTAGGTATATTATATACGAATAAAGCATTGTCTCATTTTCTTTTTAAGAAAAATCCTAACTGCTTTTAGTTTTCTACTGCAATTCTATTGTTTCACTAATATTCTTGTGCGAACACAGTAATAATAATTTGTGTGGAATGAACTATTAAGAAACTTTTTATACACTTTACGTACAGTTTAAGTAATTGCATTATATACGACGATGTGTAAACTGATATTGTAGTAGCAATTAGCAAAAGATGAAGATGCGCACAAGAACAGTAAAGTTTTTTGCAATAATTTGCAAAAAACTATTTATTATGCTGCATATGATCACATTTTGGACTATGTTTGTTTAGAACCTGTTGTAAAACTGCAATAGTGCAAATACTACTACTAATATAGTAATCGTTTTCCTTGTGTAAACCAAAGAAAACAAAGGGAAAATAAACAAAGAAAGATGAGTAGAAGAGGTGCAGCAAAACAAAACAATTCTTATGCACTCAAAATATAAATACGCAACAAAACCATGTATATATTCAAGTTTAGCAAGCATAAGTTTAGTAAGTAGTGAGTTTATCATCTTTTATAACATTTCTCTACCACGGAACTTTTCAAAACACACAAGTAAATTATATAGGTATCTAGTTTTACAAATAGTTGCACCAAACAAAGTAGCCACCAATACGCAACAATGAATAATAGTAAAAGGTGAATGAAATCCTAAGACCGACACACTAATTTCAATTCTTGGTAAATTATTAATGTGTGTAAATTGAAAATGCTATGCAAAATGCAACCATCCTCGTTTTGCAGTAAAGTATACCTGGAAAAGACATTCTTCTGAATTTGTGTTGTATTTGTAGGGCATTAAAATAATATTGTGCTTTTGTAATTTCTGCTTGTATTTCAATTTAGTAGATAAGAAATCTTTCTAATTGTGAAGTTCTATAATGTAGCAGAAACCTACATTGAGTAAATACATATAAATAGCTTTACTATTTCTTCCTAAAGCAAAGAAAAAAATATGGAACCCACATGGTAAAATCGTGTTAAAGGTGATATTGATATTGACTTCGTTTGACTTTTGATATTACTTAACTTTTAAGCGTAAAAGGTCAGTAATAAATGACTTCTACTACAACTTATGTGACTACATCATTAAGCACATTAAATTAACTGTGATATGATAACATGTTAAGCTTATTGAAGTCATCACCCTCGTCAAAATCCCAATCTTTGTAAAGCAGTACTAATAAATAATCGTGTGTACTAATTTTAATGATGATGATCGTACGTGTTGTTCTTGTTCACCTTTGGTTGGAAGCGTCAGGCTTTAATATTACGATGATGTAATGAATTTACCTTAGTAGAATAATGGAAATAATGAATTTGCTAATGTTGAACTGTGTAGGATGAAGTTGCACTACGTATAAGTACTAAGCTGTGTATCCCTTTGTATATTCCACTTTACACTGGTAAATAAAATATTGCAGCATAAGGCAGAGCAAGCCCATCACATCAACTCATAGCTCATCTCATCCTTATCAATAAACAACCACTTTGCTATTACAAACTGTAAACTAAATAGTTGTCGTCGTATGTAAAGCATGTCTTCGTCATACGCAATCTATTACTAGTCAAAATGCACTTGCAATGTGCAATTGGTTGCTTTATTTCATTTTTATTTTATTGTTCGACACATACGATTACGTACACACAATATCTACATACTCGCTTCTTTACCTTTATAGTATGGAGACTTGTTACTCGAAAAAAATATTTTACACGTCTTGTGCTCACTCTAATTTGGACTAAGAGGAATTTTATGGTTGCTACACACATAGACACACTGAGCAGAAGTTTGTAAAAGTAAAAATCCTAAATAAGTACAATAAATTACGACTTGTGCTCAACTCAAAATCATTTCTTCTTTGTGGTAGTAGTAGTAGTATGAAAATACCGCTATATTACATACCGACAGCCACAACGATGATGATGACGGCAACAAGAATCCTATGAAGCCCATAATAATGTTACCATACAATGAATGAAGGCAGGTATACATCATACAAGAGGAATATTGAGCTTTTAGCAATGAAGTAATACGAGAAAGACGTAAATGTAATTATTATAAAGTCACTCAGCTGGTGAATGAACGAACGAAGGAAAACCAGTGAGCTTACATGCACAGGGCGAGTAATAATCAGTTCTTTATAAGCTTTTCGTATATAAGGTCCATATAGGCCATATAGAAATCAGAAATGTATAAAATTCCCGTTGCCTGTCATAATAATGTTATTATTATTGTTTACAGCTTCTACTATACTATAGTCGACTGAACTGAACCAGCAAAAAAAATATTGACATTTGTATTATTATTATATTACAGAATGTGCACGCTATTGACTGTCATTCATGACTCATGTAGACAGATTACTTAACTTGAGTAAATCTAAGTGGTAAAGGGATTAGAGTGTAAATGGTAAAGGAGAATGCATATTCGCATTATGTAGGACATTTCTAATGTAATTTTATCTATCATCACATGTCAACCAGAAAATAACTTTTCTTGTAGGCTAAATTCCTAATCCTAATAATAATAATTGTGATGTTGACACAACTTCTTTTGTGCTACTGTGCTACCATTGTGTTTCAGAGTAATGACAGGATTTCTTTACTTGGAAAATTAACAGTAGATTCTTTAAGATATTATATGGATGAGTATATACTACTATAAGAAAGAAAATACAAAAAGATGAATTCAATTGCGTGAGAATACAATTGAAGAAAATACAGTGCTATTTTTACATGTGGTCATGTACACAGTAATGGATTTAAAAGTAAAACAAACAAAAGACTGAAAGTTATGCGATCGGCACGTATAAGAACAAAACAGTACCGGTGAAAAAGAAAGTTGCACTAGTATGACTATTTAGATAGACACTTATGTAAATAATAGCAAATCGTTCTGCTGTAATTTTTACAACTGACATTATAGAACACGCATTGTGAGAAAAGAAAAACGTTTTAGATTGTAAAAAGAAACAGAAGAAAACTAGAAAGATGTTTTTTAGAATAAAAATTTCAAAATGACAGTAGGTAATTTATAATTAGTGTACAATTTATTTTTTTAATTCTAAAGCAGATTTTTTGAAAAGTTAACTAGTGTAATTTATGTCGATTATTTCTTGATAGTTGAAATGATTAAGTAATTTTTCCTACAATAATGAAAATTTATATATCCTCATTCTTGTGTCGCTACTATTACTTTACCACTACCACCTCGATGAATAATAATTAATTATGAATTAACTTAAAGAGCTGCTTTGCTATTAAAGGAGCATAATGCATTATTGGAACGCGTGTGGTAGTATAAGGTTTCATTTCCCTATTTCTTGGTAAATTGCTACAGGTCAGTTTTCTTTAATTAAGTGGAAATATTTATATACCCCATTCATAATTGAATTTGTATGTACATTATGCACTCTTGAATGTTTCATCCCTGAATATCACCACACCTTATAAATGATGAATCTTGTTTAATTTGACCACATAGCTTTATTACTACTGCATGTTTATTATTTACGATTCGTGTCACACGACTCCCTTCCAAACAAAACAAATAAAAATCTCCATAGCTCATAGCCTCTACTCTTTGCGTATTTATTCACGAAATTGTTTATGGCGACGGTTGGTGACGACTGGGATAGAGTTACTCCAGAAGTAAAGAAATCCCAGTACCTATACATACTGTAATAATTATAAGGGCAATAAAGCTACCTATTTACAATATAAAACTTCCAAAAGATAATTCGCGTGAGTATTAGTAAAAAACCACTTTGATTTACATTAAACAAGGAGAACGTACATATGTATACATATATAACAGCTAACACGATAAACCATATTATGTGTAATAAAGAACGTCAAAAGAAGAATGGGAGAATGACAGAACACAATGTTAAGATTTAAGATGCACACACAGCCAAAAGCATTTCTCATCTCGTTAGCACAGAATTTTTAAGGAAAAGAAATGTCACGTCATGCAATGAACATACGAACAGACTACACAAAGAAAGTGTCACGAAGACAAAATGTGTTTCTGTTCAAATAAAGCAAAACAATGACACTTTTACTATACTAACAGTACACATCTCATGTGTAAAGGAAATAGTACTACCTTAATAAGAATATTATTTGCAACTCATAATGCACATAATATTGCACTAAGAAGTAAACCATTGCAATTTGGAATATTAAATTAATGTGTTCCGAGATATTTATTAAAGAGTTGAAAAACCTACAGGAGCGTCTCCCACACATTCTTATACACAAAAGTAATATTCATACAGGGACACAATTGAATTATAAAAGCAGAAAACACACATAATAAAAAAGCCCACCCAATTTGAGAACCAAATACAGTAAATATCATATTCCAGTTCCCCATAGCTCACCTATATCCATAATCTGTTCTTCTTCTTCGTGTATCTGCTGTCGTAATGTTATCGCTGACTGAGGTTATGTGTAAATGTAAACTGATCCTTGTTGTTAAATGTAAATTACGATGTAGTATCATTGTAGTAATAACGAAATGTTATGTATGATCATTTTATTCTATTGTTATGTGTGTGTTTATTGTTTGTATGTATAATACAGTTGAGTGCGGTGCGACAAAGACAAACGGCACAGGACAAGTGAGAAAATATTAAGAAACGGCTCATCAATCAAAGAACATTTATCTCTTCCACCAACACCACCACCGAATAAAAAGCACAGAGAATCTTCATCCTCTTCATATCTCTTAAGGCTACTTAGTTAGTTCGTGCCCAAAGATTTACTACCGTCCTCGCTCTTAACTTTTACATAACACATTTTTCCAAACAAATATTCTCATGTGCAATACAAATACACATACAGGACACGTATATGAGAATATGTCTGTGTTGACAAAGAAGAAAACTGTCGGAAAACAATAATCTTCCTTGTCTGGTCTCATTTTTTCCAAGCATGATGCGCTCCTTTCATTTTTGTACGTATTCCTATAGATATAAACACATGTTTTTCGTTTTTACACACATGGAGTAGGTATTAAGATTGTTAGATGTACGTAGAAATGTTTTTCCTTTCATTTTCCCAAGCTTTAGACCATGAGACGCCTACACGTTGCATAATGTCACAGAAAAGTATTGTAGCCTATATAAAACGTGCTACGGTACACCACCTGTTTGTTATCTCTGTCGTGGTTTATTTACATTCTAGACAGGAAACAAAAGAAAGATAACGCAATTCATTTAAGTTTGACTTAATTTTAATGCTAATACAACCATCACAGGGTCATGCAAGGTAGAATCAACTCAATTATAATTGTACGCCCTCACCCCATTCAAAAATACACTCACACACTTCTTTCTTCAACATTAACCTGAGGAATATTGAATATATATGAACAAGAACATGATTCTATAGTAAAAGTACCTTTGTAATCCTTACATAAGTAAAAAATCTTCTGTCTAACCCCCAAAATAGTTTATTAAGTAGGCATATGCATTTTCATGCACATGTGTTGCAAAAAATGCAATGTCACGACGCATTAGTAGGCTTATACTCTCTAAGTAATCAAATTAGGTTTATTTTAAAAGCGTCCTTAATATCTCATCCGTTCTAGTACAAGCACAATGTGAGATATGAGATCGTTTTTGCACATTAAGCCATTTATAAAAAGTCTCACAGTATTATTATCAGATCGTCCTTAGACACACAAAGCAGATATGATATCCGATCAATCTCGAATGTAGAATTTATATGATTGATGCTGAAGGTGAAGAAAAGATTGATGATTTAGAATACACACTCAAGCAGCGTCTCTCGCGATTCATTATGATTAGATTCTTTCTTCGTACAATCCATTCAGCCATAATCATCCATAATAAACAACTGGGAAACCTATACAGTACTTTCAATGTTTTATGCCTTATTAACAAGCAGGTGCATTATAGAGCTACCACTTGTAAAGAAGCAGAGCAAAAACGAATCTGGTCTACTTATAATAATCATACAGTATGTCCTGTCACGTTACGAGGTATACAAAACAATACAAGTGGCCCGAATTGACCATCAAAGTGTTTACTGTCAGTGGGAGTTTTTTATTTATGGATTTAACGAATAATAATTACTATTAATTGATTACCATTACATTGTTTGTCCTTTGATTGGTTTTAGGTACCATTGCGCTTACTTAATTATAATCAACTAACACAATCTTTTATATTGACACTTGAAGAATATAAATGAGTCCATTTAAATACAATGATATGAACTGGGTTGAATATTGAAACTACTACTATAGCCGTAAGGGAATCTTAAAAAAACTGTTTACTTTTACAGTGTAGGTAGTTTTGATATTGATATAGGTAGGATTTTTGAGATAATGGGTCGAATTAGAATATTTGTGGAATTTTAATATGGAATTGTGTGCTAATGGCCTAAAGACAATGCAGACACGTGAACTGTCAAGTGTAAATGCAGAAGTGACTTATTTATTTACATGTGGGCTGTAATAAATAAAAGAGGAATGTGGAATTCATTGAATAAGGAAAATGTGCAAGGTTCTTTCCATTTCTTATTACACTCATTCATATTTATACGAGGCTTTCCATCTACATACTAATAGCTAATATATGTACTCAATTATTAATGCAATAATACAATTTTACACGTACACATACACGTACGCAAGTACAGAATTGTTGTGGGACTCTATGCAAAAATTATTGTGGATGATTGTAATATTGTTTAATTGTCTATACTTGCTTTACGAATGATAACTACTTAAGCGGTTGGATATACTTTTTGTAGTAGACATGCCTTGCTGTAATTGTAAGTGCTACTTAGCATGTGCACTGTAAAATATGACATGATGACATGTTTCATATTATTATAGTACGTTGATATTAGATATAATACTTTCATTTTTACTTTGAAAACATGTTTCATTCCTATGAGATTGTCAGATTACTCGTACTAAAATGTTCTATATGCCTCAACGCTTGCGTTAGTGTGCTAATATTATTTTTGCATTCAAAGAGGTACTGTCTTTTACGTTAGGAAATGGAAAATCCTTGAATATTATGGAAATTGATTTAGTAGAAGCTTAATTTGTAGCAATAAACAGAACATTATCTCTTAGATAATACTATTTACGTTAATTACTCTCACGAACTAGATTTTAATATCAAAGTATAAATCTCGATAGGAAACTCTTGTACTTGTGGTAAATAGTAGTCGTAACATTGTAACCAGTACTAGTACCTAGAGAATTATATTGAGAGTGTTGTAGTATTTATGTCAAGTTGATTGCTAATCGCAAAAACAGTGGCACTCTCGGAAATTTTCACAGTTCAACTTGGAAATTAAGTGAAGTACATTCCTTGGGTGAGTGTGTGTGACATTAATTTACTCACAAATAATATTTTCAATGATAATGAAACTCGGTGTGTGGTGTACTTACTTTTTCTTCACTAAAAGCATGAGGTATAGAGTAGTAGTAGTAGTAGTAGTAGTAGTAGTACTAGTTTACTTACTTACCTTACCCTATATATTTATACTACACGAATAGTACATACTACGTACTTACATTTATTTCAAAATACAAACAACAAAGAAAAACTTCCTTGTCTTGTGCAAATTCTTTCAAGAGTGCTGTACCTTTAAGATTTGCCATTCAGATGACGAGTGAGCGGGTTGACTCTTTACAAAATAATTACTATCAATATCATCATCATCATCTTGAAAATCATGATCTCACGTCACTATTCACTTCACCATAGGCAGAACGTACAAATTCTAATGAGTATATTATTTCTACTATGTACGTACTAGCTCTAATATAATGTTTGTGTGTAATGAAATGACAATGACATTTATTTTATTGTATGAATGAATGCAATTAAGCTATACACAATAATTGCTGCAATGTAATTGCCATTTAAAGTCTAAAGGTTCTGTGAAAAGAAAAATAATTGCGATTACAGTTACATTATTATGGAGAGTACCTCGATATTTTAATTCCATAATTTATCTCCACCGCAATCCTAAACTGTGTACAAACACTCTCCTGCTTGTAAAACACAGTATAACGCTAATAAATTCGATCGAGTGAATTAATATCTCAAAACACAATAAGAGGTACCATACTACTTCGACTAACACATCATACTGGTTTGCAAAGTAAAGTACAACGTGATTGTTTTTGTTTTAATTACATCTTGTGTCAAATCATTCAAATCAACTGTGGTTTGGCTACAAGTCAAAAAGTCAAACAAATAATTCTTTCGCTCGTTGAATTTCTGTATGGGACTTGTGATGATATTTTACATGTTCATTATCATTCCATTCCTTTTCTTCTTAATAAAGCAATATGCCAATATACTATATACTGTAATATTGTTACTGGTACTTCATTCTCATAATTTTAACAATAATGCACAACAATGCAATGGCAACTTCTCAAAGCTGTGTATTGTATAGTATGGTACTTTGTTTTTGTGTAAGTTCATTGTTAGTAAGTTAAGGTGGGTTTTTTGGCCATGTTGCTGTAAGCACTTAATAAAAAGTGCAATTGGGATTTTCTGATTCTTTTCTAAGATTACAATGTCAATACATGTTCATTTGTTAAGAGTAAATAGTAAATAAGTACCTAAAATGTTTATATAAGTACAGAAAACATGTGCTGGTATATATTATTAGTGTTATTATAGGCGTATATAATACTTTTACAAGATATATAAACTTAGGTAAATAAATTGTAGTTTATATTACTATTAGGTAGTAATAGAGTAGTTCTAAAACGATTTTGCCTTAATACGACAGGAGATAAGTTTGAAAACGCAGTAAGTACAAAGATGAGATGCAGGAGCTTGGAATTAAATAAAATCTCTAATGATTTCCATCAAGAGATGAAGAAGATGATGAAGATGATGACTCTCTTGACAAGCTTGATAATGATAAAATCATAAAATAAAATAAATGTTGTAGTTTAACCAGTATACTGATATTATGTTATAATAACCATGAACATTGCCATTTCAACAAAATTGCCTATATAATATCATATGTACATGTAATGACTATAGGCATCTATCTCTATAGGGAATTCTACAACATAACGTAGTTAGTAAATAGGTAGCACGATATTGTTTTAGTAAAATTTACTAAAGCTATAATAATATTATACCACTTTGTACTAAATTAAGTTAGCTCAGATTATCATACACCCAATCTTCAGATTACTTTTTATAGTCACCACAACGTTCAAACAGATGTACAAAGATTTTCCCATGTAAATTGCATTCTTTATTGTAGTACACACAATTACTGCTACATTATTTATATTTACACAGGAATAAATGCTAGAAAAACTCATGGGAAACTTTTTTTGAATTGTAAGCCCTCAAATTTTCATTTTAAGCGAACATTTGGAAGTTTTTGTGCTTAACTTAACATTATTAAGGGCTATTGAGATAAATTTGGCATTGTAAACACATTTAACTAGAAAGAGCAGGGAATTTGTTTGTGGATAATGTAATCTGGAATTACAAAGTGAGGTTATTGCATAAAAACTTGTTACGCACATAAACAAATCTTTAAACAAAGGATTATAAACTGAGGCAGGTAAACAAACTCATCCGTGCACACCGAGAATAATGTGGTCAATTGAACATAAAAAGATAAATACATGAATACTCTTTCTCTTTCCATTAATATCTTGTCTGTATATGCATAGTGTATCTTTGTGGTGCTCCCACAGTTAATAATCTTGAGGAATATATATACAAGGATAAAATAATACTGAGTGTACCTCCAAAGAAGTTAATTTTTCATGTGGTATCTTCAGACTTGGGTTTTGTATGTGAGTAGTAGTGTGTAGCAGGATTAAAGGAGGGTGAGTGATCGAGTGTAATAATGAAACGGCAGCCCACATGGAATTGCATTGTTTATTATGCATTCTTCTAAGGTCTGTGTGTTGTAGAAGCACTTTAGACTTTTATTCCGAACTTACATAACAGAACAAGCTTTGAATAAGAATCAGTCGGCTTTCTTTATTCCATCGCTCCGTGTGTCATGTTTGATTTTCTTGAAACTTTTTCAAGTTCTACTTTAATAATATTATACTGCACACGATCTCATTTGAAAACCTAAACTTCTCTCAACCTGCTACTGCATTTTTATACTTAATCATGTTATCCATACATACCTATATAAGCATAATCATTCAAACCCTAATATATACTGTCAGTCAGTTATATGCTAACTAGTATAGGTATATTGGAAACAATAGGCAATTTTATAAGTAAATACCTACTACTTACTCTATGTATATAAAATCCAGTGGTGTGCTTTTATATACGTATTATATAACTCTTTATAATATATACCTAGTTTATTTAGTTGTTTGTATTTGTACAATGTACAATCTCCATTAAGGATTTCGTCATAACTATTAACGGAGTAGAATTCAATACTTTTTTGTAGACGCACACACAAATAAACAGTAATAGTACAATCGTATGTTCGTTTACATCGTTTAAGTACATAAAACATTCATTCACACATTTCCCTACACTATGTCGTATTATATAAGCCTTGGTCTTTATCCTTTGTGCAGCTGGATTTAGCACGGTAGCTTTAAAAATGCACGAGCAAACAAAGTGAACAAGTGTGATGTGTTTGAAAGGATTACTTAATTCGCACTGAATTTATCGAAATTCTTTTTTCTGAAAGTTAATACAAGATTTTTTGCATTTACTAGCTTTTCTATTGCACAATTAGCAGTTCTACTTTTACTATCATCACAATCACAACCACCACGACATTTTATTTCTAAACGTGTATAAATAATGCTAATAAGAAGTAGTTAACTTTTAAAAGTTAATTTAAACTTTTTCATGCCGGTCTACACTTAGAGGGTTGTCCACATTCAGTTCAGACATGTAACTTTGCACATATTTAATTGAAATACAAATAGCAGCAGTGGTAGTACTGTGTGGGTCTCTTATTTCATTCAATGTACGTAGTTTTTTCTTGTATCATATCGAGTTGTAAATTATCAATAGAATAGTAGCAGTGGTAGTCCATTCTGGTTCTCGTATCAGTACAATGCCTTAAATCTTGTCCTACAGTCAAAGGAATGTGATTACGGCATCTATATATGTATATATTCATCATGTACTTCATTTTTCTACCTGTATAGATATATAAATTATATACAGACACAGACACGTATTACCTATGTGTGAATGAACATTTGTTATTTGCATTGGAAACGTATATGCATTACATTACCTAAAAGTTCACACTACATAATATTATACAAACTGAGCTCATTTGATCGGCAGAGTCCATAATAAATTGACGAGATTGGAGCTAATTAGAAGAATTCTCACTGTACAAGCCCCACTGATAAATGTAAATGTTAATTTTCTTCTCTGTACTTACTTATATAAGAATTCGTTCATTTAGTTAAAGATATAACTCATACGGGTATAATATAAGTATATAGTTGTAGACTTTGTTGATATCTTTTTTACAATGAATGATGTTGATGATGAAAAGCTTTTGTCGGGTGTGCACCAAGTGTATCAAGCTCAAAGTCACCTGTTACTGTTACGATTACCCCTATGTGTCTTCTAAACACATAATATAATATACCTACTCACAAATCACAAGCATAATAATATAATTACCTATATACTTCATTTGGTATAGGTATAGGCTATAGGTACCATTGTAAATGAATGTAAGTTAAGAGAAAACGCAGGTAGCTGTTAAAAAAATTAGGAATATTATCTGGTAAGAATAAGAAAGATATAGAGACTGAATGTATGAGTGTGATGTTTTTTACTTATAAAGGTACTTAATTTTTAACTATACCTACTCATTATTGATCTGTGATCAGATTAACGTGTGAAATACAGAATAATCAGCAATTGAACATTCACAACATTTGCTTAGTAGATAAAAAACGATACTTTTGATTCTTGCGTATAGACATAATGCGTAATAAGAATATTACTGATATATTATAGACACAAGGATACTAATAAGTAGTTTTAGAGCACAGGAGATAATGTTATAGTTGTAATTGCTGTAATCGAGTACAGAAATGTACTAGAAGTTTGGAAATTGTCGAAATTCGAGTCATGGGACTCTGTTACTATTACAGTAATAAAAATTGCAGTGATAATTGTATGGGGATGGAATTTCTTTTTTGAGAGAGAACCTCCTGAGCTGAAATCTTTATCCTTGCTGATGATCAAATCTTTGGATCTCTGTTGGTTGTGTTCTGCTTTCTTTCGGTCATTGATTCCTCCATATCAGAAACAACTCAATAAATCTTAAGCATTTGCATTTTACCTTATCTGTAAGTGGACTACATACATTATACACAACCACAGCACTAATATTTATAATAAACTAGTTGTAATATATAGCAATAGAGATACTGATACTGGTAAAGTGACCGTAGTATTACACACAGATTACTTACTATCTCAAATCTCATCCACCTCACCAATGTACCAAAGTGTAAGTAGCTCTTTTTTATTCTGTTACTTTATACTTGTACTACTCCTGTACGATTTGAAGAGTGAATTCTTTTCGTTGTCATTTGTTTTATTGGCATTGTTTTTTTTGCATTTCTTTTTAGGCTTTGCATTTACTGTACTATGGTATTATAATATTATGGTATGTTAATAATATATATCTAGACTGGTATAGGACGTTTATCGTATGATCGTATGTATAATGCGACTGTATGTGATAATTTCTTGACTCTGAGATAAAAGTAATACTAGTACAACTGCTTACGCACAATTTCTTTCAGTATTCAGCAGACATAGACAATGGTAGACATGCATAATGATGTTATAGACAAGAAGCATAACAATTATTACATTTATTTCATATCTAAGTGGAATATTGTGTCCTTTAACCGGTAGCCTTGTCACAGTAAAAAGAAAAATGAAAAGCAATCCATTTTGGCTCTGCCAACTAATATTTGAGACTACAAGGCATAATTCATAGAATTTAGAAGTATACGTGTGGTTTTCTTATTGACTGCTAATATCATTAGTTTACCTGCGATATATACGATGAAATGAAGTAATTACTAATTAGTTGGGTTAGACAGAAGTTTTCTGTTCCCTGAAGCATTTGTGTTTTACCAGACAGTCAAGACACACACTAATTTGTAGCAATTAGTCACACTTAAGATGGATCTTGTAAATTAAAAATCAGAGCAACTTCACCAGAAATTCTACCACGTATATTCCTAAAGTTCTCGAGTGAGTTTTATAGTTGTATAAAGTAGAAAAATGAATTATTACTCTTTTAATGTGTTAATTAAAGCAAACATTTTTGCAATGTGGAATTATACAGTGTAAGTGTCAAAATCTGTAAAGGTCGTACTACAGTAATATTATTACACTAACTAAAAGATTCGGTATCTTATACAGATCTCTGTGAAGGTCGTTTTTATTCCATTTAATTGTATACACCCGTCTGGAGACATGTTTAGTTTGAATTCCTTTGTCAGTTGCATAAGACATTAACGTTGTAAAATGAAATGTTGCTAAAAATGTCATAATGAGACTGATGTTTGAAATTATTTATTGTTAAATGGGCTATGAGCATTCATTGAGCTTGTTATGTAAGGTTGAAATTTGTAAACAAGCTTACACTCAATTAATACTAATAAAAATGAACCTTTGATTGTACACAGCAACCTATTAAAGTAGAAAATATCTCAGGCTGTTTATTTTCTTCAACATCGGATTGTACAATGTAAGAATGCAAATAAGTAAGAGTGTATACGTGTAGTCTGTAACAGGAGAAACATGACTTGCCAAAACAGAAATGCAAATAATAATGAGAGCTGTACTTAAGACAATGCACCACAATGCTAAATTTGAAACAACAGCAGAGAGTCGAACGTGTTTAAAATAATTATCATTTTGAAATGAGAGAAACGAATTGAAATGAATATAAATAAGAATACGTACATAGCATTGGCGGATGGAATGAGTAAATAAAACCAAAGGTTATTTATTATTATTAGATGTGCATTCGGAAAGTTTTTGTACTTTATAAGAAAACACGGTGGTATATACCTAATTAAAATTATAAAGAGATATAATAATTTGCCTTGTTATAAAGACCAAGATAGAAATGCACAGCTAACAAGGTTTAGTTCAGCATTGTATATCTTTTTATCGATTTGTGATACACCTTCATAAATATTTATAGTTGCTGTTTCATATTTTGAATGATAATGGCAATAATATTTAGAATGCACTCTCTCAAGTACTTCTGCATCCCATTCAAGTGATTAAACCCATGAGATTTCATTTCATTAATTAGGGCGTAGTCTCCGACAATGTATATACCTATAAGCTTTCTGATGATGATTACAAAATAATAAAAAGGAAAGATTTTCAATTCACTTGCATGATGTAGTGCTGCTCGTCTCATGGTGAGGAATAAAGATCCTTAAAGCATTATTCAACATTGCAGTGTATGTTTCTAAGTAGGTATGGTACATACATATAATAACACAATTTATTTGTGCAAGAAAAAATTATAATACGCCTGTAGCAAATTTTTACGTCAGTTAAAACTCATATTACCAAGATGCATTCATACTTGCATCTGTGTATAATAGATCTCAAATTATTTTGTCCAACTACGGTTGGGAATGCTAAAGACTTCGTTTAATTTGATGACTTGACTTGCAATTGGAATTTTGGATTAGTATTGAACCTATTAAGTTGTAGGAAAGAATTATTCTAGTCAATGTTTTTTTTTCAAATAGTGCGGAATAAAATCGACAAGATTATAGATGAGTTTCCAATTTCAAGATTATCTTCACTTTTCTATTCTTATAGCTATAACGAGAATGCATTGACATGGTATTGTTCATATGATTTTGAACTTTGAACTTATTGATTGAATCTGCAGAATCTGCACTTGGCAAATTAATTAATTTATGATCTGAAAGTTCAGTGTAGTACACGACTTGATTTTTATTACTATTATACTAAGTGTGTGCCTTTGACACAGACATTGAGTATTTTATATGTATTTTATTAACCCTCATGAATTTGATCCGAATACTTATTCTTTATTGCTACTATTTTACATTCATCTACTTATGCGAAACCATATTAATTTTGCATAACTTACGAGTGCACTCTTGGAAATAAAAAATGGATGCTGCGGTCCTTTTGTAGTGCAAAGAATTTGCAAAGTGCAAAGAATGAATTGCACCTGTTCTGCTAATATGATTACTTAAATGATGATTGGCACGAAATAAAATTCACAGTTTATGACACTGTACTGAATTTAATTTTTTATAACTGCATTGTAAATTTCATAAACTATCCTTTTATGTAATGGAGTTGTCTCTACTACTCTTTTGCAAATAGTAATCATTTCATATAGTACCTTTATAAAAACACTAAAATATTGTCACACTTAATTTACATTGTGAATTAAAATCGCTCATAGATATAAAATTATTATTAATTCCTGTCAGATTTATGGATTGAACGAAATACCTGGCATTTGCACTAGTAAGAGTAATTGAGTTTATGAATGAGTCTTAGTAAAATTAAGTATTATTTGGGCCAAACAAGGTGACTGGTCATTCACAATAGTCAATTTAGAGCTCATTTGGTTTTCCCCTCTACTCAAAGTCAAAACACGGAGTACACGTGCACTTAACTAAGAAAAGAGATCAGGGAGGCTGTGCAAATGGACCGAACGTTTTTTTCACAGACGAAAAGTCGTTAGCACTATCATTTTTTCATCGGACAAGCAGATTTTTCTTTTGAACACGTCATTATGACGGCTATTGTTGTATCTAAGAATAAATCTCCTTGCCATACACTTTTACAAGCAAAAGTAGATCATTATTGGTTTCATAATATTATTCTAGTGCATTCATACATAACTATAACCACATAACTCTGGTACTACAAATGAAAATCATTTGCAAACGCATAGTAGTAGTAGGAAAATATTTGCGTTTCATTCATAAACACAATAAGAGAGGCAACACTTTAACATTTGTCTCTTGATTGTACAAAGAGGAATTACCTTGTACCTTATTTAATATTATTATTATACAGTCTCAAATGCCTTTCTGTCTATCCGTCATTATCATTACACTCTGAGAGGAACATTTTAGTATAGATGTGTAATAAAATACAACAGGTAGGTTACAATATGTTAACAAGAGCTATGTATGTAACTACCAACTGCTATTATTGTAATCGACCATGTAAAAATGCCGTACATTTATTGCAATCAGAAAAGTCAAGTGGAATAATCAGATCATGTAATAATATCAGTCAAATCAGATCAATTTGATTTTCAAAGCTCAATGAGCTCAGTCAGATTAGATCTGACAACAAAGAGCAGTCTTGTTAATTACTTTTTAATGCGTTAATGGCTAATCAAAAATCCTGCATTAGCACACCTGCCTCATGCACCTCATTAATATAATATTGTCTACTCACATTATTCTAACAACAAAGCTAAATTCTACATTCTTCATTTCTTTCCACGCAAACACCTGCTCATTATTACAATAACACCATAACTAAATTTATTTACTACCAGAATGAATTGCTACTGCGTGTGTACTTTTTTTACGTACAGGAACAGTTGACTTTTTGAGTAAGTGATGAAGGAATTAAATCTGACAGTGAATTTGTAAACGTAAAAATGCAAAATAATTATAGCAATGCATAATAATAGTTTTAATCTTAGAATGACACCTCGTCATTTTTCAGTTTCATAAATTACGAGAGGGAGAGAGTGTGATGTAATTTAAAGGATCAAATTCAATGCTGTACAAAGACATGACGAATTAACCTAAGAGTATGTTCTTATTGGTCTTTGACTGAATTTTCTTGATTGACAGGGGCAAAACATGAAAACAAATGTGAGAAACACTTTTGTGGTTGTATATAAAATACTGCGAATCATCATCGTGCACAAATATAATAAGTTGCACTACAGGAGCTGTGAGATCAATTGAGCAAACTTTAATTTTCTCCTTTATTTCAAAGCTCAGCAATCTAATAGGTACTCTTATTTATTTCATTTCACACCTGCATCTTGTAAACGCAATGTAAACACAAACTTGTATATATATGTGTGTAGGTATATAGACTGTAAAATATTCCGTTATACTTGATGTACATCAGCCCTTCCATTTTTCACTGTCGATTTCTTTCTACTGCTACTACTCTGTATGCGCAGATAAATATTATAGACTTGTACTTCATCTGTGTGCAACTTTTGAGCATTTAACAGGGCGCTTTTTATGTTGACAATCCAATTTGACTTTTATATCAAGAATTGCATCGCGTTATTAATATTTATGTGTCTGAACATAAAAATACCGTCATATACTTCATATTTATGATTATGATTGAATTAATATCCTATGCATGCACACTTTTAATGTGTATCAATTTCTTTGTATATAGTAAGTATTATTCCTACACACATTGTACAGTTAAATCGGCAAACTAATATCCATATGATTATAAACGTAATGTAATTAAGTCCTTCTTTATATGGCCTTGATCTAAAATGTACACACATGTGTAGGTACTATTAACAGCCTACTTATATACATAGTAAATATAATCAAGTGTAGTAGTACCTTAGCACATATTTTACAATTGATTCTTAATAGTAGTGCAATAGCCTTTAGATGTGTTGCTGCTCCTACTACTACCAGAAAGCGAAGCTCATGCAAAAATGCAAACTCAACGCGTTAACATTAATTCTTACAACATTAAAAACACTTTTAAGGTAGCAAGTCACAAAAGTGGACCTTACACTATATAAAATAAAGTTCACTTCGATTTTTCTCCAACCAGTCACTGCATTCTTCATTAAATGACAGCATTTTACTATAGGTACGCTTTATTTGTCTTGCAGCTTTATTAGACACGCTCACACATAAATGAATAATCTCCACACACACAAATACAATAAAACGAGTCGAGTTACTGCGAATTTAGATTTTACATACATTTTATTGCGATTTTCTGCAGAGGTGTGTGTTTCTTGGCAGTTTTCTTCTATTACTATTCAGACTGTTTATAAAATTCATTGGTTTTGTGTGTGCATTCTTCTTTTCTCACTTTTAACAATATAGTATATAACTCTTACTAGTAGGTAAACTTATAATACAATGTATACATTACTCTTTTGTACTAACATTTTATCTACGATTGGCATCTGACTCTGAATGTCTACACTGCATTGTATTTATTTCTAAACTATATAGAACACGACTTGTAAAGTATAAGAAGCTTTGCCCTTTACCTTATATTACGCTTTAATATAGTGTACGTAATATAAAGTGGATATAAATTACTATTGAGAATTTCCGATGGGAATCTGTTTTGTACAAATCTGATCGTCAACTTGATTCCATTGCAAAGACACACATTATAAGGTACTTACTAATATAAATGGAGAGACACAGATACACTCACTCATTTTCCACTCACATGGTAATTAACAATAAAAATTCGTTTGTACTTAGTATATAGTAAACTTGGTTACTTTTACTGTACAAGTGTGTGTGAGAGAGTATTGAGGGATGTTACACAAGCATGTGCTACTAATTTCTAATAATTGTCACATAAATAGTCAAGTACAAGACATAAAGTGTTAGTTTGTAGGTGCACTGCATTTGTTTAGTTTACCTTAACACTTTGTGTCAAAATCTTTTATTTTATTGGTGCAGCCACCCTTATCAATCAATACTCAACTATGTGCATGCTTGTTTAACAATGTAGTTTCCTTTCTGCTCATTGCACAAATAATGCAATTGTATATATTCTCTTTCTGCCAACACTAACACTGTACTACTCGTTAGATTGATGGTTCGACTTGATTTGTTTTCTGACAGTTTGCCAACAACATATTATACATACTACTACTATACACAGTAAGTAGAATCTGAAAGAAAGAAAAAAAATCCGCAAATAGTCAACGCTACCAAACAAGGAGAATTGACATATGATGCAGTTTAATCACAAACCATTCATTCACTTTTTTCTGATAAACTTACTCAGCTCCACCCCCAATGGCTTCTGTGAACCACAAGTCTATTATTTTTGCCGGACTGTTTAGTTTTTTAAGTATTTATATCAAGGGACGCGTTGACGTAAAGTTAAAGAGATATCTATATAGGTAAGTGAACTTCTTTGTATGTACAGACATGAAATATTCTTACAAGGAAAATAAAGAATAATAGATCAATGCTAATTATTACGTAACACAGCATATAGGCATTTTTTCCGATTTAAGTGCAAATTCATTGTTCGTGGATACAGATATTGAAAAGATTTTTGTAAGGGGTGAAATAATAAATGTCTTTGTGAACATTTCGTGGTGTTAACAAATTTTAAAATCTTTTTGTGTAGTTATATAGGTGGATTTTGCATTTTCTTTTAATTTACAACGTGTTTGGTTGCATTATTGTGTAATAAATTATTACTACTGTGATTTGCCTAAAGATTTTAATTCATTATTGGTTGGAATGACTAAAATAATATTTTACTAGAGGTACGTTGCATTTTAAGGCAAATTGGATCTGGAGCAGCTCCCTGTTTATTATACTCCTTCTTTTTGTGATTTGCATATAAATAAAAAAATGTAAACACCAAATAGAGCAGTACATTTATTACCGTAGGTCACTCACTTTTGCTATGTACATAGCTAGTGGCATTCCATATACAAATATTATTATACGATAGCCAATATAATATTATACAGCGGTTGATTGACATGTACATGAGAAATGCGAACTTGTTGCATGCACTTTTAATGTGTTCTGTGTGTATCTGAATGATAATAATATGATGCTGCTGTAGGACGAAAGTGTAAGATAATGGAATAGGTATTTCAAACGAAAATGAAAGAAAAATTGCTCTGTGGTATAATATTAATATTGAAAAGAGATCACGATAATAATTATTATTATCATATTACGTATGGAAAGGCTTAAATAGAATTTCATTGAGGTAGTAGTACATAAATACAGTACAGTAGCAGTAGGAGTGAAATAAATGGAGCAAACTATGATTACCATACTGAATTATAAAAAAGGTAATGTTAGTACATTGTATTTCAGTTAAAAATGAAAACTAAGTGTGAGAACACTTGAAATTTTCAAGATTCTGCATTGCAGAGCAGATTTTAAATTGCCGATTCACTTAAATACGGTAAAATGCGTAAATCTCAATATAAGACAATTCAATTGTATAGGGTGACTTGCCTAAAAATAACCTTGATTCGAATATCTTTGGTGTACTTCAGGAGGAAAGAAGGTGCTTTATTGTAAATGCCACCTTGGTATAATTCGATTCGACTTATTAACAAGCTGAAATGTAAAAGGTCTTTGTGATCATCACATTAGAACTTCAATTCTTGTCCCTGTGGTAGAATTTTGCTCTAATTACTAAATAATACACATTGTCGCACAGGCAAAAGGAAAAACAACCTGTAGCATACAAAATGCAACGAAGTGTGTAAAGAAAACCTTTAAAGAGTTATTATTTACTCGTATATCACAGTACTAATAAATATTAAATGTTTCTTTTGATTTTGATTGATTTTACAATCAAAAAGACCTAGATCTTTACAGATTATTGTCTAATTGCCTGTATTCAGTTGTTCACAATGTTCATTTATCTTTTCTTCGGCAAGGCTAAGATCACACATGGCTACAGGCAGCTTACTACTACTCGGAGAGAGAGAATTTTTCTAATTAATGAATCCCTCTCTCAAGGAAGCAATTAATTTTTAACTATAGTAAGAGTTAACAATTTATTCGCTATAGCATTTCAATATACTTTTACTAGAGAGATAGAATATAACTACCTACTTATGTACCAGTCAGACCTATACACGCACCCACACCTACTAAAAGTACTTAACAAACAAACATGATAATGTAGTAAAAAGAATAAACCTCCTGTAATGTATAAGCACAGAATTTCATGTGCGGCACAAATTAATTATTCAAATGTGATGCATAAAGGCATTAAGCTAAATTAAAACACGAATCTTCACATAAAATGCATCGAGAAATAATTTTTGTTTCTTTTAAAATGTAAATTGGACATTTTCAATTAAAATGTTTGCTTTTAGACATCACAGTCATTAGACAGTAATGTGAATGTTCAAAAGACGCACAGAAAGTCACATCATAGAGTCATCCCTTCAAATTAATTACGAGTGCATTCCCACACATAGCGTTGTATAAATAAGTGAATAACAATTCACATAATAATATAATCCAAACTAAAGAAAATAATAAATTTACATTTCATACTACAATACAACTTGCATAGAAATAACCATACTGCAGCAATAAATCCTTGTCCTTATACTATACCTTCGGCTTTTAATACATCTCTACTAGTATGTATAATAACTTCAGAGAACTTTACCTTACCTGCACATTATTTACTTTTGTTACAGTACAATACAAAATGCACATTATAAAAAAATAATTCAATTTCTTAGAATTCCCATTCTTTATACCAGTAAAATATTTTCCTCTGCTGGTGAGTTGATTCATTTCATTAAAATTCCTATTTACACAACATGAACAGCAATTTAACAAATAACTTTCTTTCCACTTGGTTTGTCATCGTTATTGCAACTTGTAACTTGCACACAAGTGCACTCGTTAATAAAACTCTTCTTGTAGGTAGAAAATACAGAAGAATACTAATATTCACCTGTTTCACTTTGATTTTTGGGATGGGCTCTTATATTTTTATGTGCTGCATCATCGCACTCGCATGGCGTACGTAAGAAAGATTTCGAACGACTGCAGGAAAAGTGTACTCGAGCTACTTGTATCCGTCCTTATGCCACAACAAACAAACGACGACGACAACATGACATGGCATACGACTGTGACAAAGATTAAAAGACATAACGTCATTTTGACGACAACAAGACAATGAATGACATTTCGTTTTGCATGAAATTCAATCTATAGTTTTTTTATTTATATATACGAGTTTACGTGTAAAATACAAAGACAGCATGGTAAAAGTATCTGTATAGGAAAAAGGCATGGGAGAACGTCTGTAGAACACTCCCTAATTTCATTCAATTTGAATCCTGAGCTTTGTTGCGGTAGATATTATACATGTAGTACATAGAAGTTCTTTAATAGCAAGGTAAATAGTATAGAAGTGTAGTAACAAGCAATGAACAAGAGTAGGTACATAAGACACAGAGAGAGAGATATGTAAATTATATGAAATTATATAATGAAATCAAGTCTCAAAAGAAACGACGACAACGGCAATAGTATGTAAATTCCTGTTGTGTTGTCGCCTTGCTCGTCGTTCCGTGTGTATCCTGTTGTAAAAAATTTTGATTGATGCATGTTCTACAAATCTGTGTGAATAAATGAGATCCGCCTTTTTATCTAAAGTGTGTGTATAGTATTTACGATTTACATGCAGTGACAACTTACAAACATGACAAAATGGTGCGACCACGCTAACGAACCACGCTAAGTGATTAAGATTAATATAATTTTATCTTTTCACAGTAGAAGATTGTCCGAGGGAGAAGGAATGCAATAAATTTTAGAAGTAGAGGTATAGAGAAGGGTAATGTAATAATAATGAGGAAATCCGTACGCAATAATAATAAAGCTATCAATAATCAACAGCTCCTGCTGCTATCATAGCTCTTGCTATTTTTACAAAGTAGAGTAGAGGGTAATTAATAGTCAGGAAACGATGGAAGTCGGTGATCTTATCGGAAAATACCGCAAGGCAATTTTGTCGCAGATGGAATTTCAGATAGCAAGTTTTTATAAGAGACTAATTGCCTTATTTGTGTTGAGTTGAAGTAAATTATAAGTAGATTCAGTTCTTTTCTTTTGCTTTTCTAACCAGTTTCTTCTTTTATAGTCAGTTATTTTTACAGAAGCCATTTTTGGCCTGAGAATTACGAATTACTACATATAAAGTGCTGACTTTATTATGAAACAATAACTTTTTTCTTGTTTGTATAATTTTTGCTAATATTTTTTTATCAGCTATAGATTTTGATGAATTTTACTATTACATTGACTGTGAGTATCATAAAAGACAAAGTTCGTTTGAGTAGATTTTGAAGAACCTACATAATGAAAAAGGAAAGTGATATGGTGTACTGTGCTTGTGGGAAAGCAATTACACTAGGCATGGCTTGCCATACCTGAAATATTACGCTTGTGCCTTCAATTCTGCCGTAACCATCATCATTTAAGTATTTCAAATACTTTTACACAGAATACAAGGTAGAATTTGTTTTAGCAGATTTGCGATAGCATTGCTGTATTAGCTTTTGGATGGTAGATGCACCGGTTCGCATCAGAAAGATACACAGTAATTAATAATTGTAAAATGCGATTTTCTTTTCATTTAGATTAATTCTTAAGAAGCTGGAGTAATCCACTTTCACTACTTTCAAATTGTCGTAAACTTGTCTAACAATGTCAACACGATACGAATATCTGTATTCTAATTTTTAATAAAGCAATTCATTGCGGTTTAAAATATTTTATGTGACTTTTACATTTTTGTGCACCACAAATTAGTTAACGCAAATAATATGTGAATATGAATAAAAATATATTATGTGTAATAGATTTCTATTTCTACGAAAGGTAGTGTATAGGTATATGCAATATGTGAAGAAATGTACATACGACGTACACTTTGATCCTTTTTGTAAAATAGCAAGAAATATTTTTCTGCTGCACTGCACATGTTTTTTGTACAAGTGTTTATTAGATACGGCTGGATACCCTCAAGTGGGGAATTAAGTGTGACGTTCATTCATGGTGCAGTTTATTGCACCTGCACTCTCTTGCAATTTTTCGTCCAGAAAATTACAGTCATAAAGAAACAGCTCAAACAATTACTATTATGGGGAATACAAAATAACCTTGATTACACTTACAGATATAGTTTTCGTCGATGATGCCGCGGTGGATGGAAGCATTAAGAATTTTATGGTAGCTACAAAGATAAATTGCAAACAACAAGAAAAATCGTAATATCGTATTACAGACGGAAGCTTTGGACCTTTCATACCAGTTTTCCTGTCTAAAAATGTGTTTAATAACGTTGTACTCAATTTAGTCCACTTTTTGTCTACCTTTAGGTTAAGGATTCCACTTTAAGTGTAAATAACCTGCTGGTAAAAGCATGACTTAGGTCAGGATCGAAATAAATGATTACAAATCGACTTTTCATCCTTGATTCAAAGTAAACCATCAGAAAAGTTATCTATGCGTATAGCAATAACATTAACTGTAATAATTCAAAATGTAATTTGTAATAATGTTATTGTCATTCGCTCGTATAGGTATTTCATTACAAATTACATTTATGCTCATTGTAAGTCATGTAAGCTCACTTGAGAACAATAGTGACGACATTATGTCAAGCGACATTTTTTCAGAATCAGTGACATTTATTAAGTAAAAGAAAAAGAACAATGGTAAAAGTGGAAAGAATTTCCCATAACAATGCTCATGCATTACAATATAAGTAACCTTCTTGCTTTACAACTGCCTGGGTATGATTATAACATTATAATAATGGCGCATGCAATAGCTTGACTCATTCATGTCATGATGACATTATAAAAGAATAAAGTAATGAACTCTCAAGGTAAATGTGGGATTGAACCTGCTTCTTGTCTTTTATGCAATCATATTTAGCTAATTGTAGTTGCGAAATTACAATTTGCTTGGATTAAAATCGATTTCATTATTGTCAGCTCACATTCATCGTGGAAAACCATGGTTTTATTTCCACTACACGTGTATTAACCATGCAAATAAAAATACCTTAACCTACATGCAAGCATTTAGAATAAGGTCTCAATTTCTATTCATAAAAATTAAATTTTCAAATACCAATGACAAAAACCCAAACGAAAAATAACACAAACCGATTAGAAACCAGACACGATGCAAAAAATTATTGCAAAATGTAAAATTATTCGCAAATTTTGTCTTACAAAATGCAATACTTCCTTTTTACCCGGTTACATAAGTTCACATTTACCGTTTGTCATTTTCCACATTGATGTATGATTTAGTTGTGCTTCATTAATCTATGTTAGCTCAAATAAACAAAAATTTCGAGAAAGAAACAAAATAAATGTGTCGCACCATTTATTCATGTAAAAATGTACTTAGGAAAAACATTTTGGATTTTTAGCCTTAAATGTTTCTTCCGGGCTGTTAAACTCCAAAAATGACTAATAGCCCTCATCAATTGCATGATTGTTATTCTCGAGGGAATTACATAATGTTGATGTTGTACCTCACTTTTCACTTAGCGAGTTAAATCATGTGTAAGTGTAATATGACACGTTCTCGTATTATGTACAGTCTGTCTATTACTTAAACTGGATGGTAATTTGGTAATGTGGTTGTTCGTACCTCATTTAGCAAACAGACATTTTGCAAATGACAATTCTGACACTGCGAATTTGTGCATTTGTAATGTTGCATTCATTATTATGTCACTTTCATTGGTTCTTTCTATTTATCCATCACAGCACATGCAATTCCAACAAACGCCATGTGGCCGTATCGTTTTCTTCGTATGGGTGCAGCTCTTTATATTATATCCTCCTCCAATAACAGGCACAATATCATCCAACGAAATCAAACCACTTTTAATAGCAACAATACGTTGTGTGTACAGAGAGAGACAGTTTCTAAACTGAATGAATGATCTCCTGGGAAATATTTCAACATTACTACCTCCTAGTCTCATTTTCTTTTACCTACCTAAATTTTAATTAAATGAGTCTACAGGTAGGTATATAATGTAAATGTGTATGTTTATGCACTCATGTCCATTTCTAGTGTACATACTACTACAAATAATTTCTACGTACATGTCCCAAGCACCCACGCGTAATTAATTACCCACCTACTTGCATTTTACTATAGGTATGTGCATAGACACCAAGGTGCGTTCTAAAACGTTACAGCATCCTGTTTTTTCTACCCTGTGTCCAAATAAGTACACATGGGTAATTATAATTATAATTATAGTAGCTATGTCTCTGAATAGAATTTGATTTTGTCATGTAATGCAGTACACACAGTAGTAATTAGTTACGTACTAGTCGCTAATTTCTCATTAACATCTATATGTACACTTCCGTATATATCTATATAGCTCTAACACTAATCTTGTAGTGTTGTGAATGTTTTTAAACGTAGGTAATAAGCACACATAATAAATATATCAGCGCACCCATTAGTTATGTCAACCGATTCATTATCTCGGCAATTTTTTTTCCTATTAGTTCAATTTAGTTTAGTCGTGCACACTTATTAGAAGTCATTTTTATTCCTTTTATATTGCGACTAGACTAGAGATTCCTTCTGTGTATGGACCGCAGGATCATAACTCATTTTTGCGGTGTATAAGGACGTTTGCCTATTGTGTTGTCATAAATGCACCGCTATTTTATTGCAAAATAGTAGCACATTCACACATTGCGGTAACCGCTCGTTCGTTTTTGTACTTAGTTAGTAGTAGTAGTAGTAGTCAGCAACAAAAACAATGACTGGGAATGTAAATTACAACCATAAGTGAGTCTATTGCCTTTGAAACATGCGAGATTGCTTTATATAGGTAAGTAGAAGTTATTCCACAATGTACTTGCATAAAAATATTGTAGGTATAGAAATACTTACTAATAATATAACTGTTCTATTAAATCATCCCATTAAAAATCTCTAGAAATTATTGAATCGTTAAAATATTGTATTGGAATGCAGAATGTAGAAACAAAATAATAATTCAAAACATAAAAAGACGAGCTTGTGATTTCAATAGTTGTTCTAAGAGGACAAAAGTGAGTCTGTTGTTCTTTAATCTTTTTATTGCATTTATTCCAGCATAGTACTAATAGTAGGAGGAATTCTTACTTGTTAATTACTGAAGCATTTTAGATATTACATTGTACATTTTTTAAATATCTCTAGGAATTATTAAATCGTTAATATTTGGAATGCAGTAACAAACTAATAATTCAAATGATAAAAGGACGAGCTGAAGATTCCAATAGTTGTTCTAAGAGGACAAAAGTGAGTCTGCTGTTCTTTAGTCTTTTTATTGCATTTATTCCAGCATAGCACTAATAGTAATATAAAAGTGCAACATTTTCTTAATTATTATTGAAGCATGTTACATTGCACATTTTTTTATTTTCTCTCTGTTTTATTGAAAAGTATTTGTGTTTCGTGTCTGTATGTGTGTGATCTCTTTGGTTGTGTTCGTTTTATGAGTACAAGGTGGACTGGGAACAGCTTTATTATTGGCTTAATATGTTTGCAAACGATATTTCTGCAAGCGTAGGAGAAAAGGAATATTTCTGCACTGCCTTTTGTATGTACTACAAAATGTAAGGGCACCGCAGCTCTTATATAATATGCCGATTGTATGTATGTACGTGTCTCTAGTGCTACTGCAATGCAAAACTACTTACAAAAGAACTGCAAAAAATAAATGAGAGAATATTCGCATATAGGTACTAGAAGTTACATCTGCAGGAGAGAAGTAGCGACTAAGACAATTATGATGCAGCATCCAAATCACGGAGCTCAGTTAAAATTTATTACCGTCATTTCGGCAAGCTCTTTGCAGAAATGCTTTGATTTATTCATTTCCAGTCAAACCATTCATTCTTTCTTAGAACAACGAACGTTCTGTAAGTACACAATTCCCAACCACTCCTCCTCCACACATTAACACAGGGTGGTCGAGTTTTCCAAAGGACTCCTCCAAAGGGCTTTTTCTCTATAGTGTGAGAAAATTCTTATTTTTAGCAACACTCTCTGCTTTTATATTCTGCTCGAGTAGTTTTCCAATGCTCTATGTCATTGAACGTCCTTACAGTTCAAACGAACGATAATATATCTTGTATTTGCATTGAAATCAATTTTCTCATTCCCATTCAATGCATTTCATGTCCAAAGGGTAATAAATACTGAAACTATTAATTACGCTTTATATATATACAGCTTGTAGATTTAATTGCACCCATTACTCAAACCTCTAAGGGTGTAATAATTATTAGAGACCTTAAGAAAGAAGAAAATTCTAAAGAACTTATATACGTTCAGTTCACAAATGCTGTTTTAAGAAACAAACTTAAGAAAGGAGGTATATAGTTTGTACTTATGTCTTCCAGTTTTTTGCATAAAGTATGTGAGTAGGTATATAAACAGTACAACATAGTTGTAATTTCACCCAAAGGCCAAAAAATTCAAAGACGAGTTTTTTACACTTTCAATGTTGAATGCTCTGCTTTGTATATGAAACTTGCGTAAAGCAATGACACATTAATTGTGTACAGAACAAGAACAACTGCGTACAAATTCAATTACCTAGCTGAAAAAACCCAGTTGACAATAATTAATGAAAGTTGTTTATTGCATTGTATAGAAAAGTAAATGTGACGAGGTGAAGATGATACCTGCACTTTTTCTCGTCAAGTACAAAGAGGTTTTAAACCACTTTAGAAAAAAGGAAATCAAACAAGTGCATCATGAAATGAATTGTTATGCCAGGCTTGCAATTTACAATCACAAGCTTTAACTATACCTACATACCTGCATTTATGTATCATTTTACTTATACAGAGTGTTGACTCGTTTAATATTCACTTTTCCAAACTACTATACGCAGATATACCATTCTCATTCCTTCCAAGTACAACGGAAACTTTAAAGAAGGTTTATTTTATATTTTATGCATTACTTTTTATATATAGAGTATAATGTTACATTAGTTGTAGATATCTTGTACAGGTAATAGTATAGTGCAAGTGTAAAAAAGATGAGTTGAGCCGCATCTATACGCCTTAGTCTCGTTATCACTTCATTTTCCATTGTAGCAGTTTTATTGTACTGGTTGGTGGTTGTGGTGATGATGATATGGTGATCAATTGATCATGAGTCATCATAATCAGATCCCGCCATCATCCCATCATCATCCCCGTCATTGTCGCCGTCTTCGTAAAGTGAGATCGACCGTTTTTTATGTGTCACACAGAAGACAGAAATATCACATCTCATTACATTACTAAGCACAAATCGAAAATTCCAACCGCATCAAAAACGAAAGCATCGTACTTATAATTCCAAGTAGGTATATTTCTACTGGCATAATTGCAAGAGCAATATATTGTAACAAAATTAGTCGGGAATAAATATAGAGGTATACTTCTAAGAAAATTACATATTATAGAACTATTTATTATATATAATATAAATACCTATACCTGAAAGTTTATTCAATGTATCTTTTCTGCATTAAAAATTATACAGGTAATGTCTGTTTCAGGTACTGCTTTGCTTAAAAAGAACTTTACGGGTTGAATTCATCGATATAAAAAAGATGATCATGCGGATTATTTTTTCTGTGAAGAAATCGAAAAGCGGAATTGATTTGTATGAAAGAAACCAATGAAATGGAATAAACATACCTATAATAGGTAAAGTAATAAGAATTAAATTCCATGTAGGAAAGGAAGCTTACTAGTAATTTTTATCTGTTCTTCCACATAATATTAGATTTTACCTGTAGCATTTATTTTAATCTTATGTATTGTCTTTTTACTTTCTGTATGGAGGAATACCAATAATATCTGTTGTTGTCTATGAAATATTATAAGGTATGATTTTTCTTCTGTTCAATCAGATTGTGAATTATAATCGATTGTAAGCAGTTTTGATCGGATGAAAGAATCTGTATTTTTTTTGTCTATACACAGATATACACTTAATATATTATTATAATACAAATCTGTCGAGATTACCAGCAGATCATAATAGTATGTATCTATACTGTAATTTTTTGTATACTATCTGTATTACTGGTAGTGGGATGATGATGACGACGACGACAAGCCACCAAGACACGACAAGACACCTCCTGAGGCAGGGTGTGGTCTTTCATCATCGGCAACCGTTTTACTCGTCAAAGGATATGACTGACCCCCATTTCTCGTATACCATTAACTTTATATTAACGCAAAAATGATTATTATATAGCAATAATCCACAAACCCCAATTCATTAGTATCCTCATACACTTTTCCGTTTTCTTTTCTATTTAGTAAAAAATTGCAATCAGCAGATGTATATCTGTGTCTATATACAAAGATTTCATCCGTAATCGCAATATAAGTAATTGTGCACACATACACACTACACAAATACACAAAGAAACTATCTAAAAGGAAAAACTCGTCAGAGTAATAATAATTTAATAATAATGTCAGTTATTGTCTTAACTTATTGGTTTGTTGAACAATGTGAGCGATTTCTTTGTAGTAGGTATATTATATTGCTTTGATTTTTCCTGGTCTGACTGGTTGGTTCGTTTTGGGTTGTACAAATCAACTTGTATTTACTTATAGGGATTTATTGTTATTATTTATCGTGCATGATGTGTTTTTCTATGTACGCAATAAGTATGTGACCGAAATCTCTCAACATTATAACGATAATTTACACTTAAAAAGATTTCAAAGATTTTATCGCATTATTATTGCCATACGATGGTGGTGATGACGCTGTCATACATAATAATAGATGAACACGCATGTACAGAAACACACGTACAATGTTCTAAATGTTCCTAAGGCAAATTTTTGGCCAAACTTGAATTTTTTGCCATTTCACTTCTAGCTGAGCAAGAACAATTTTATTATTTTGCTGGGTTACGTACTACGTACGTAGATTTTAATTTTAGGGATGGGTTTTTGGGAGTAGCAGTCAGTGTCAGTGTATATAGTTTCATATTTGATATAAGGACCTTGCAATGTATGTTAATAATATTACATAGGTACATAGTATTATGTATATATTATAGACAGTAGGGGAATTGACTTGTAGAATGGTTGGTTTGCATATGAAACGCATATTACAGTAAGAAATTGATTATTATGATTGTATGCACTGTGCACTGATATTATATGCACATGTGGTAGTTAAGTCAGTTACCTGGTCGCTTTATTAGTAAACTATTGAGTGCTAATAGGCCAAGAAACAACTCTGGTCGTATGCTACCCTGTGATAATAAAAAGCTTAATTTAAATCTTTAAACAATAACTTTCAATGAAACAGATTTGTTTTTCAATGCGAGTTGTGTGGTCTCCTCGTTTAAAGCTCACCTTCTCTTTTACTCATTGCAGTATTACACTGCACCACAGCAGCCTAATACGTAATGCAGTCATAAAGAGAAGATATTATGATGCAGTCGTGTACAATGCACTGCATTTCAATAAAGTGCATTTTTATTATGTACTTTGTACTGTAAGTAGCCGTAAATAATTTTTACCAAGTCAAAAGCTACTACATGCTAATCAAAGCTTTAGCTTTGTATTTTGCATTATATCGCTTATTGTAATTTATGCAATCAGATTTATTTCATTTTGTACCAGTGTAAGCCTAAATGGTAAAAATTATTTCATTTTCTCAATTCATTTAATTTTAGGAACTATAGATTCTTCTGATTCGTGGTTCATCCAGCTTATATTGCTGATTTTGTATTCATAAACATTTTGTTTGAGTTGCTATAAGGTACTGTAAGTAGTAAATGTGTGGAATGCTAAAAGCTACCTCTATGCAAATGACTTTTATATAATTTAATTATTCCCTTTACCTTGCAAAAGATTAGATTCGCGGTTGTACTTAAGTGCATTATGCATACAAAACAAACTTACTCTTAATTGTGTGTTTAAAGAAATTAATATTTTTCTGATTGTATTTAAAATAAAAGTAATGTGTGTATAAAGGATTAGGTTTGCATAGATTTCGTTTTTTTCAGATTTCATCAGATTCATTACTTATTGTTATCTTTTGTTTACATTAAGTATGCAAAAATAATATTTGCAAAATGTACTTATTGTTGTAGTACTGCACTGAAATGAGTAATTGAACCTGCGCGTATTTAAACAAAGTAGTAGTACATAGTAATAGATAATAATGTGTATAAAATTTAATCACTCAGAAGGTCTTTACTTTATAATCTATCTACTATTACCATACTGCTTGTGTTTGTGTATCTTTTTATTCCTTTCTTGCTGTTCCCAAAAGATAATGCGAAACTTTTCTAGAATCATACATCTTAGATTCATGCAGAGATTTAAAGCGCAGCTTAACTCTATATGGAATAGTAATAATAATATGTGTGACGATTTGATAACAAAAAATTTTACTTGTGGTTGCAACAGTTTGACAAGATAAAACTGCAGTGTATAAAAACTATATAGGTTTATATGCGGTATAAAAGTATCTATATAGACAAGACTCTCTATATAGGTGTATTGCACAGAGGTATTCAGACAGATACAAATTAATAATCTTGGTGAATGAACTGAGACAACCTTAACTTGTCAGGATTTCTTAATACGAGGATTTAATCTGGTTCACGCATAACCCAAGAAGAATCGTTTTCATTTTTCATGCTCAATCTGATTTATTCTTTTAAGTACCATTCGCCTGTGCACTTAATTTCTTTCATTTACAAATGATTGGCCATAACAAAGATATATTATAATGAACCACCCACGTATGTAACGTATACGTTTCACAAATGTAAAAACTTAATTAATTTATCAAATTCATCATAACAATAATCTCTTTGTGCAATCCTTCACCTATACTACCACATTAGAGAAAATCCATTCTCTGTCTGGAGAAATTATTGCCTCGTATTGAATATTAACAGGTATTATTGAATGCAACAGATAGAAAGCATTAAAGTATAGAAAAACGAATTACTCACACACGTGAGTTGCCTTTAGGTACTTACACGACCAGGACGATCCCAAAAGCAAAGTAAGTTGTTTGTAAAATTGTAGAATAGGTACTACGTAATGGGAAAGCTAATTGCTCAGTGTATAAGACAAGACAACGCCCTTTTGGATTTAAACTCAATTCCAATCGGTGAGATTAAACCAGGTAAATGTCAGTTCAACACATTCGTCATACATTTATCGACTCTCTGTAGGTAGGGGCAATACCCCTGGCGCAAATGAAAAACTGACTTCACCATTCAATGACAAGATTTGCATTTTATTTGCATAATACCCCATAAAATTATTGCATGTACCATAAAACCAACACATATCCAAACAATAAATAAATAAAAACCGTAGCGAATTTTGTAACTAACAGCGAAACTAATTTTCAAGTGTAAATCCTTCCTTGTTAAACATAAAGGGGGATTTTCGTAATACTATACCAAAAAAGCCTTACACTATATATACAAATGGAAACTTCTTGCATTTTAGATACATACAGAAATAAATTCACAATTGAATAAAAGAACCTCTTACATTGTTTATACGTAATAATGTGGTACTATAGGCACTAGAACTGATGATGATGATGAAATTGAAATTATTTTCTATACCCAGTGTATAATATGTGACATATATGTAATGTATGACTAATAGCGGAGGGAAATGATGAATGGAAGCCACATACGTAAATGTAACTGATTAGGGGCCATTGAACACAGACAAATGCATATCACACCCCATAAATAATAACAATACACATGAACTGATAAATTACATCAGAATCAAAAGATCTCCTTATAAAGGTATACACGTACAACACAACATCGAGAAATGAACTATAACAAATTACTTCATATAAAATCAGCTTCACACATTATAAAGTAACGAGAATGTGTTTCCAAACGAGTAAATCACTTAAGGGCTATTTTCATATTCCTAAACTCAACTCGAAGATTGGTATTAACAATAAACTCTACAGACAACAATCACACTGGTGTTAATACATAGGAATAATAATAATATCCGTATAGAGAGTGAGAGAGAAATAAATACTATGCATATAAAGGTATACTACTATCTATTTTCAATTCAGGACCGTATACAGTGAATAAAATCGTTAACAATAATTCTAATGCTTGTAGAGAGTAGTTTATGTATAGCCGATACGCATTATGCATGCAAATTGATCGGAATGTTGATTTTTATGTGACCTACAGCCATACATGAAAAACTGTCGATCTTATAAACACAATAGACGCAACACAGAAGTATTGCACTGTAAAAGAGAAATATCTACACACACGATACTTTTATACCAGGAGAGACTACTGGGTCAACTAGTCGTTCAAGGCATTGTTCCTATTTACTACACACACTACCATATTTATCTTTTAAGTTATGTCGCCATGTGTAGCCTTTTAGTGCTAGTACTATGGTAAAATGCATTTTATTTCCTAGAATTTTTCAAGCTGCTAAAAATATCGAGTAGGTATTGTTCTCTCGGTATTGTTGTATGGAAAACATTGCAAATTCTAAAGGTATTGAAGTTTACAATTATTTGAACATGTAAACTAAAAATGTTTCCATTGCAATTTTTATGCAAATTAAAATAATGCATTTATTTTGCTTGATAATAATATGCTAATTGAAAATGTATGTAGGTATTACGGCGGTACTTGCTTTCATAAGAGATTTAAAGGTCTTGAAAGAGTCTTGATATTTTGACTTTTGTTTAATTACTAAATTGGTCAATGGGACAGAGGAATGTAAACATTTCCTAATTCATTTGTTAAATAACATTGGCCAATAACAATAAGGATACATTAGAAAATTCCTGTGTGTACTTTTATCTTAATTAACCAGAAGAAACTAATAATTATAAAAGCGAGTCTGTGTAGACGATCCAGTTGAAAATTGCTACTAATTAGCCCGTATGGTATTTATTTTGCATAATATTCGTTAATCTCTCTGTGGTAGACTTGCACCACCCTTTAGACAATAATTAACACACCTGTACTTCCTATTATCCTGACCATCATTTGTATGTAGAAATGGTAGCGCAAGCACAACACATTAATCGGTAGTCTTTTATTATTCCATTTTTTAAATTTACCTTTGTATGTGTACAGAGTACAATTACCACGTCTGTGTATGTGCTAGTTATAAATTTAACCGGTGCGGTGTACATGGAATACTTCTATGTTTGTTTTTCTACTTGGGCTAATATATTATACGATTTTTGCGTATCAAATTACTGCTCCTAACAAGCACAGGTGTATATTTTTCTGTGAAATTGCTCTCGTCCTCTCTGGACTGAATTTATTTAATGCTGTAACATTACATGAGGACGTCTGAACACTGGTTAGCATGTTTCCAAGATTTATTGATTGTAAGACTGACAGAGATATAATAAAACCAGCTAAACGACACATACCCAACAACAAACAACGTCACAACGCAGAAAGAATTCCCTGCAGTTATGCACACAGACACGTATAAGATACTTATAAGTTGTATTTCTAGCTTTATAGAGAATATTATATAGAGGCATATATAGAGTATAGGTTTATAATATAAGAGACAAGCAAAGATGACGAGCAAGATAACAGATTTTGTTCTCCCGCAGCATTACCGTCTTACTTATTATTATATAACAATGATTTCCTATATACCAATAACCTACCAGTTCAAACTGCAAAATTTTTCATAAAAATCATCGTGGAAGATTCAGAGCAAGTATTGTGCGTAAGTAATAATAGTAAAGCTACCTGTTGAATCTGTGCAGTAATAAATTGGTTAACGAATCCACGGGGAAAAATAATGATGACAATAAGTCTGCCACGACAAAAAGAACATAAATATCCTTCTAGTTAAAACAACAGGCTTATATTTACTATACATTTAGGTTTTTGCTATAGTTTGTATATTATATTAGATTAATAACTATGTCTTTATATTTAAAGGTATAGTATGGTATTGGTAAAGTTAAAAATACGAGATTAGTATAAGGAGAGTGTGTGTATAATATGGGAGGGATTCGCTTAGGAGATGCTGTGAGCCTTTTATGGTGACATTTATGCCATAATCAGAATAATCACGTATGGTTCTCCCTATACGAGAAGAGACACACGACTCTCTGACTGACAACAGCATCAATAACATTTTTCACTCTTCTCACTATACTCGACATTTATTCTTATTTTGTGTGTCTACGTGTGCCTTGTGTATATTCGAGTAGTAGAAGTGGAAGAATCTTCTAGTAGTGGTAGTAGTGGTAGTAGCTCCTTCTCTTTTACTACTGTCACTTTTGTTTCAGGTGTGCTGTCAACGATTTTGCATCCGACTTGACATTTTTTCCCTTTCTACTAATAAATAGTGCCTGCAACGCTATAGGAGAGTAAAAGGTAGGGTTATATTAAATGCCCAACAAGGAATACGTAATAATTCTCTGTGTGTACTGCATAACTGCCCAGTTTGGCACTAAATGCTTCCTAATTATAATCATAAATAAAATCTCACAGCCACACTAGGCAAATACTTATCAGCTAAATCTAAAATCAATAAAATCTCACCAGGAAATTCTCAAAGTGTAAGTAGAAGCTACTGTACTACTATTCTCGTCGTGCTGTGAGTCAAACTTAAACAAATACACGTACAGAATTATAAAAGTACAGCAGTCAGGAATAAATAATTTTAGAATATGGACTACTGTGTATATAAAGTATGTCCATTGTCCCGTATAGTATAGAACATTGTAGAACAATACCAATAATAAGATTGTAATAATTATTATCATTTTTTTATTATTGCTATCATAATTATTAGCTACGTGAATGAATGCAGTTCCTATATAGGAATTCTCTGTTTTGAACTCATTGCATTTTTGCAGGGGGTAAGATGGACATACAATCATAATAATACCACACACAGAAAATATTACAATAATAATATTAGTTGTTTTGACTAGTGAACTGTTTACTTTATATTTCCTTGTGTTCCTGTCTATGTCCTGCTGCTACAACCTAAATTTTGCAATAATTTTACATAGTATAGAGCAATACTAACGTGGCAATCCAGTTACTGCTATTTGTATACGGCGAAAACCTATCTGTGCAGATACAAGTTAGAGATATTAAGATATTTTATAGAAAATTTTAATATTGTACTTCTAGATTGCAACATATAAGAATTATTTTGTCTATAATTATAATGACATAACACACAACAAGATAAAAATCAACCCAAACCATCTGAATTATTTGGCCAATGTATTTTCTTTGACTTGTTATTCCTCGTAACATAATTCTGTAACGCAGTCTAACTAAAAAGTAAGTAGCTGTCAGGCAGAATAATATTATGATGTGTTTCCTACCGTATTATTAGTCTGTGATCAGACAGATCAATAACCGGGAATGCAAATGCACTAGGCATTACTTCATAAAATACAACACTTTTTACCTTTTCCATACATATATACCAGTATGCATATTTCCCTTGTTGTAGACAAATACAGACAGTACCTATATAGCTATTAACACAAAATAAAAAATCATAACGCTTACGCATTATTATTATTATTGTTCCTAAAGTTATATAACTCGTTTACTTACATTGAATTACATTTTTATGTATAAATCAGTCCAACCAACGCATAATAGTAAATAATAAGTGTGTATTTTTGTATGAAATTATTAAAATCGACTAGGTAGGTACATTAGAGCTATACAGATACCTTATAGGTATATATCTTGGCAAAAAACGCTTTTATATTGATTTACCTGTAGACACAGTGCGATCCAACTGTTTTACATACAATTTGCATTGCAATTAGACTCGAACTGTACTACAAGCATTGAAATGCTCGTTTACTACAACAGTTACTTTACTCGTAATAGTAGGAGCCACACGTTCATCATGCCAGACTGAAATGCACAAAATGTACTGTTAACATCACCCTAGTAGTATACTACTTAAAATCGTATCTGTACAGTTCTCGCAGTCTTGTGACGAATTATATTGTGTGTATTGGTAATTGCACGCGTAAACTAGATCAACTTTGAAAAACACGGCAGCCTCTTGGTCAAAACTAAACGAACAACATACACAATAGTACTAATATGGATACACACACTCTCTATGCTTAATCTCTACACAAGAATAATTTTATTACACCCCTCAATATTCCAAACCACATACATACTGCAGGAATATCGTTTACCATTTCGTCTTTTTAATGCTTCACATTATAAAATAATAATAACGTCTTGTGTTTTCAAAGAGCACTTAAACTTTTTTACCTACTATACCAAAGAGTAGGCAATAAGTAGTCAATGAGATCAAATCAACTAACACATGTACGACAAAACTCTTATTTTTCTTCACACTATGTTATTTTCTTCGAAATTACATTAAATAATGCTTTAGAGAGTGTTATGTGTGTACTACACATGCATTAAACGACATCTGCCCCATATACATTTGTATTTTACAAATTAATCGCAGCAATCAACAAAGTTTACTGCTCTATAGGAATCTCTGAGTGACTGACACTAAATCGAAATACTCAAAAGTGAAACTAAACTAAAGCAAAGCAATTATCGATCCATGTACATTATTACAAGCATCAGGTTCAGGTACGTGCATGGATTGCATTGTATTCTTGTGTATAAAATATACATATTATTAAGTATAGTCAGTTTAGTGTGACTTGATTGACTTGGCCAATAATTAACTGTAAAGAGTGTACAGTCACCTTAATTGAAATCACACTGGGATACTGCTACCACTACAATTACTACTGGCAAGTGCGGGAAATATCCGCACACAGGTAATAAAACAATTCAAGTCCCAGCCCAATTGTTGTGTGTGATAATCCACATCTTTTTCTTCTGGTATGTGTTTAATTGTAATTGTAGTAGTCCTGCCAAGGAACATTTTATTCTGTGCTGGTTGACTTGCTAATGATGATTTTCTTCCCTATTGTTCTTCAACATCATCATCATCATCAGGATCATATAGTGGTCATAATAATTAGTTCACCCCAGAGTGGTATGAATGTAAAATGTAAAGTAATATGTAAGACAAGAGCAAGGATTTTTTATTTGTTAAAGGAAATGCACGAGAATTATGATTGCTCCTAAACGATAGGCAGACCAGAACATAAAACCAAATGAGAATTCCAAGCAGGATTATGGATTACTATTCAAATTGCACTCGTAAAAACTTGTAAATGTAAATATCGTGTACGCATCAAGGAATAAATCAGATTTCGTCGTTCTCTCAGATAAACAAAAGATTATATTACCAACAACAACTTTATGTTGTCAATTTAATTGCATTTTATACAGTTTAGACTGGAAAAGATAATTTTTATTGCTAATAATCAATGGGAAGTCAATAGGTAATAATTCCAATCTAGTCCAGAGAGCACACACAATCATTTGCATTTTCCCTAATGAAATTTCCTTTTATTGCAACAAGAATGAGTTTACCTGTAGGAAAATACAAGATAATTTAATAAAGCTCCAGTATTACACAGTCAGTAGAATTACTAATCTTTTTATTACACATTATAACCGCAAGAGTTATACACGAGGAAACCGTGCACGCGTAACTGTAATTTTTATTATGCATGTTATCATTCTGTCTTGTGTGTTCACTTAATTTTATGAATGAATGAACCATTCCATTGAATTTTCATTGAAAATGCTTGCCTTACACTTATTGCTGCACTCGAGGTGTTGTGGCAATACTGAATACGGAAAAGTGTTCTTTCAAACATTGTCAGTCACCCAGTAGTCAGATTAGACCAAACCGAAATTATGTACACGATGTATTATGCAAAGCTATATAATGCATTTACCTATATAGGCATTTGCCATATATTACATGACAATTCATTTTCTATAGTAAATATCTGCTTGTACATTGAAATGACTTATTATAAGACAGAATGATTTGTGATGGCATGTAGTAGTGCCATGCTATGAAGAATTGAGACAGTCAGAGGAAGCCAAGAAATATTTCTTATACAGAAATGACCTAAGCATTGTCCCGTTTTGTTCCTAGCTGCATATACTACACCTAATAATAATAATAATGAAATCAGATCAAATCAGATCAAATCAGATGCTTGTTCTGATAACACACACCATCATCTTTTTCGATCTTTCCCATAACTAACTAACTATGACTGTACCTATACATTATACGGGTATAGGTATATATTACATGGAAGAAATCTGCAAGGAACGTGTCTGCAGTACAAGACTGTTGTGATTTTGTCTGTGTATGTGTAGGTGAACTGAAAGATTGAAATCTACATTTGTTCTGTGTTGTATGTTTGTGTCTCTAGGTTATAATTCCAATTCGACCGTTTATTTCTCTCATGACACAGAGTCAGAGCCAATAATGCCTTACTACACGTATATGTATATATTGGTAGTAGAGCTAATAAATAGTAAAAGTATTAAATTTTTTTATCTGTAGCAGCAGAAAACATGAAAGATGTGGCTGTTGCAGCACACACACTACACACACTCCTGATTCACTGGAATGGGAACTATCTCAGAAATTCAAGACAAACCATTAAGTAAATCATTTTGACTCGATGCATTATAAGTACAATAAGAGCTGTGGTGGTAGTAGTAGGATTGCATTATTTTATATGGTAGCTCGTGTGTACTTGTACTGTTGTGGTATCACCATACATTTATGCACACATCTTTTTACTATATAGACAACTTGTTCAAGATTATTGCAAAATGCAATCTGAGAATGGAATTCAGTGCAGCAAAGGACTACTCGTACCAGAACAAGTCGTGCACATGTTTAAGGAGCAGTCTAGTAGTAGTAGAAATAGTAGTAGCAGTTCTTGTACAAGTATTACCATAGTTAAAAGAGTTGAGGATGCAATGCATATTTTATTTATAATGTTTTTATAACTGTATATAGAGAGTAATACTACTATGCAATATGCAGTAGCTCTAGTACTACTACTAGTAAAACAAAACAAGACACACACACAGACAGACACCAGGCGGACACACGTTCAGACTTATGATAATAATAAACCAAATGAGAAAAATGCATTTAGTATTCAATGCAAAGACATTTTATATAGTATACCGCGTTATTATAGACTAAAGGGTATATAGTACACTAATGCATTATAATTTAAAGAAGTTCTTCTCAATTGAATGTAGACACGTACCTAATGTATTTATTATTGTAGTGGTGGATGGAGTAACAAATATAAATACATGATTAATGAACGAGCAATAGAATTGCATAAGCGTTTACTACTACTACTACTACTAGCGATAAGAATAATAATCATTGCACTAATAAACTACTACAGAATGAACATTAACATATTATTTAGTCAGATTTTTAAAATTAGAATGTTCTTTTCTTTTACCTATATATTATTACCTGTACTTGCAGTTGCAAAGTACAATTTAATTGTTCATAATGTTCATATGTAGGTAATAAATAAATAATGGTGAGTAACGACCCTCATTGCATCTTTAATTGAGAAAATGTACTAGAAATATATTTTACGAGAGATATCTGTGGTAAAAGGGTGAAAGATTTACTATGTAAATAATATTTGCGAATATTTGCAAACATGATTGCAAATTTGGCATTTCATATGTGGTAGCACATACTTAAATAACTGAAGAGAAGAGAAGAATGATTAAAAGTGCATCTGTTATGCCTACAGTGAGATTTATAGACTGTTGTGTAAAATATAAAAGGACTGAGTCAGTTTCTCAATGATTAAAGGCAAAATAATAAAGTTAGCATGCAAAACAGGATCAAGAGCTGCTACCACTACCAAACTTCTTCTATTTGGTTATTTTTTAGTGGAGTAGTAATTGTTGTATGTAGACACGTCTGTGAACATGACCCAAAAGAATGTGTTCGCCGAATTTGAAAGAAAGGCAAAAACAAAAGGGATAGTAGTAGTAGTAGAAGTAGTAGTAATAATAATAACATGCATTTTATGTGTATAATGGGGTATAATTAGCCTCTTTTCATTTTCTAGTATTTTATGTGCTTTTCGCGTATTCTTCTTCGAGTGAGAAGTAAACAAGTAATTAGTAGCAATATGAATACTATCAACTCTGCCACATGATCTAAATACAACTCACGATTAGTGTCTCCTATAGTATATACAAGCTTAACCATAGATATTACCATACAAAGCATTTATGCACTACAGAAATAAATACTACACATTTATTTCAATAATTTCACATTATACGACATCAATAACAATAAATTACAGTCTTCTTTGACCACACAACTGAAAAAAACGCAACAGTAGTGTCAAATGTCAAGAGTAGCCTTTGCATTCCCATCTGTAGACATAGTATTTAGTTTTTAGGCATAACTCCCCTGCAAATTACTACGTAATAATTATTATGTGATACACAAATAGTTGTAATATCACTACACGCAGATTTTTAGACCTTTGGGGTAAATTAAACCTAATAAATTTTCCTTCTACGTGGAATAATAAAGGAAAATGACCTGCTGTTTTAGTTATAGAACGTTAAGAGGTCATTGCTTACAACTACTCAACTACTACTACTACTACAATTACTACTACAGTGTAATAAGGTATGGTAATTGTAGTCTAGTTATGTAGTTATAGTTTACTTGACCAATGTAAGTATTGTAATAGTTGTACTAGGATTTTTTTCATGTCGACTTGTCATCATAAAGATGTTCCAATTGTCAACAGTCATATGGGTATAATAATTTCCAGGGTGAATCAACAGCTTTCTGCTGGTTTACTAATTCCTCACACTTCTTACACATTACAAAACATGAAACAATAAAATTAAAGTACAAACAGATGAGAGATAACGCATTGTGGTCAAGTGCACTCATTGTCAATGTAAATTATTGCAGAAAAATGTAAACTTTCGTAAATGTTTTTGAAGTAGACACAGGGTCTCCTACTGTGCAACTCAACCTCTTTGTTCATGAAGTTATTGCTGCATTTTTTTAAAGAAATTCAACGCAATTCTGCCAAAAAACCTTTTTCTCAAGTGCAAAAGGTCTCTGTCTCTCTCTATGTCAATTAATTTCACACCATTACCAATACTATTGCATTTTGGCAAAAGTTTTTACCTAGTAAATATTTATACGCACCCACCTTACCTGCGGTGGGCTGAATTCATATTTGCATTTTTTTCATGTATATTCGCAACGAAATCCTACATAATTTTATCGTAATTTACTACAGTTACAAACTATCTATATAATATTTTTACAATCAAGCAATCTTCAGTGCACATCTGCAAAAGCTAAGGTAAAGTAAATATTTTGGTTAATAACTGTTAATGAACTGCTCAGAAGTATGGCATTAGCAACATTAATCATTAGCAAATTAACAAGTGGTAAAATATCGACTAAAATATTCAAATTTACACACAGAACGGTTGTTACAATGGGATAGAATGGATTTAACGTAATAAATCATGGCGCTATGATGGTAGCATTGTATTTGAATGCATAATAGACTCCTTCTCTTTATTTTCTGCAGAGAAATTCAAAGTTCAGTGTGTACTAGCACACACGTGCTGTCTAGGTCGTAAATGAAATAATTTTATGATGCAACTGAGACCAGATCAACGAAATAAACATAAAAATGACGACCAATGAATGAGCAAAGACAAGCTAAAAGGCAAGCTACAGCCGTAAATTCTATTTACTCGTACACGAATCAGGTAAAGAGACGGCTCCTGCTTATTTACTAATGAAGATATTATGTACACCTCTCTCTCTCTCTCTCTACAGTGTATAATATAATATTTCTGTACCTATAATATTATATACAACTTATGCCTAATATGTAAATATGTCTCACTATAACTCACATACAAGAATAATCGCACAATCTCAATATGTACCTATAATATTGTATTACAAGCGTGGTATCTCTATACCATACTGCTTTCCTTTCGTATTTGGAATTCTTGGCTTGATTGAGTTATCGAAAAACACATTTATTCAGCACGCGGGCAATGGCAATTGCATTCTGCAACCATACAGCTAATAAAAAGACAATAGACACTCATCGTCAGATTGCATCTGAATTTTCATAAAGAAATTATTTTTTATGCGTACAACTTGAAAACAACTGAGTTCTCTTAACATTTGTGGATTCTACAGCTTTAAAATGTAAAATGGTCAAAAGGATAAGAAGTATATAGGTAAGAATTGATTAGAGTTGAGAGAGTCTGTTTGTGTTGAAGTATATGGCTGTTGATGTTGGAAGTGATCGCAGGTAAATGATAATGATAAAATCGTGATTGGCTTGTCTAGTTTAGTATCTGTTATCTTTTAGCTCGCTCGCTTCACTTGCTCTATGAAATCTGTGAAATGGTTTCGTTTCATTTGATTTTGACATTTAGTTGTAGTCACATTACACAAATTGCATAAACTCTTTAAAGAGGTATATAGTACTGAATAAAAGGCACAACAACATAATATACCAGGCTAGTCGTCTTTCTTACAGTGTATAAATAAATAATTTTGCTGCAAGTAAATGCATCAAGCTGTCCCAATCTCAAAACAACAGGTAACTCTGCTCTCCTCGAGACTGTTCTACTAAAAAAGAATCTACGACAGGTTTCTTTGTCTATTTTTTCATTGCAATTACATTTACACTCTAACAATTATAAATATTGAAGTGAACTTGCAATTTAAATCTGTAAAATGCACAATGCATTGTAAAGACGAGCGAGGCATTGAGCCTAGCTGTTTTTTCTATTCCCATTTATTGTTTCCTTCACACAGAGACGAAGAATAATTGATTAATTGGTAATGGCGATGTATTTTTCCTTTAACGCTCTCAATTTAAAAACGAAAAACAAATCTGTGGTTGTATGCAACACAATATTCAATTAAGAATAGCGTTTTATGAGATTTATGGCCTTTCACCTGAGAAGGATAGCCATCAAGTCATCAAAATATTAACAAGCGATCATGCATATAATGCATTTATGTAATAATGCACTTAGGTACTGCCCACGTCATTTACAGATGCACCACACAGGTCAGGTCAGATGTGAGTTTGCTATAAGGTAACTTTTACCATGTGTCACAAATCTGTTATAAATTAGTTAAGGAGTACTAGACGGACGAGACTTGTCACGCATAAAAACCATTAGAACATTGAATTTCCACTCTGATCATCCACACGACTATGTATAATGCATAATGCACTTAATGTACGAGTAATACACATAATAGTGTGTATTTACTATTTGCTATATACTTGGCAATTGTAGGATTGGAAATTTTCGCTGACAACCAAATGAATTGGCTCATTTTTTGAAGATGCCTTGTAATTTGTTAGCTCATGTGTTGCAAAAAAGCATTTTGTGGCAGTAGGTAACTAAAAGTAGAGTAGGTACATCATTCTTAACTCAATAATGCATTATATATTAATAATTATATATATATAGGCATTACTCAAAGAAAGGGCTAATGCATATAAAATTAATGAAATGTTTTACAAGTGGGTGACTTGACTATAGAAGTACAGCCGTTCTTCTATATCTCAACTTAAAAATGTATTTATACAGTCTGATAGTTTTTCCAAGGAAAAAAATCTGTCTGTCTTGTTTACAGTTGTGTTGCATCAATCAACGAAGGCAATTCTTCCATAGGGCTATATACTATATACCTATGTACAGAATTCTTCTATATAGAGCTATACCTATATATTATATTATATTTTAACTTAATGTGTACATAGAGAAATGAAATAAAAGGTAAAATTAAGTATATAGGTAGGTATATGAAAGGATATAGCCAAAAGAAATTTTTGCTGACGTTTTGTTGGTTTATTAGTTATTATGTGGTGGTTAAGGGCAATATAATGGAAGTTCACATAGACATTGAGTTGGTTTGTTATGGTTTTGTACGGCTTGGCTTGGCACACACAGCAGTGAAGATATTTTGGCATTAAACTTTAACCTATTTGGATGAACGCCGGTTTTCTTATGGACTGCTTGGGAATTGTGATGTGATCTGTGATGATGATGATAATAATGATGATGATGAGAAATGTAATAGTGCTCTGTGCAGCAGAAAACTGTAATAGACATTTGTGAAAGCACACAACAAGCCATACGCTGTACTTATATAGTACATACATTGTATTATTAATTGTTATTATTATTACCAACTTGCAAAATTCGTCTCGTTTTATGATTCGAGTGGGGTAGTAAATATATATGCAACTTTTTTGAATATCTCACTTCTTGCACGCGCATAATCATGTTATAGCATATAAGTGGCAAAGTCATTTAGACATTTTGATTGGCTCAGCACGAAACAAAATTCAGTTTTTCTCTATTTACTTGTAGTTACTTAGTTTGATGCTTTATTTCCAAATGTTGTTCTTCTTATAGAGGTACATGACTTACGTCAATGCAATCGGATACCAAAAAAGATCCTAAACCAGCCAAGAAAGAAAAAGGTACCTACAGATGTTTATGAAAAAAATATTTGGATATATTTAAAATAGTTATGCATGGCTTTGGCTAGTATAAATAGTACAAGTAAGTAATCTGTACACACTCTACTACAGATAACATTCAAGAAATATCATTTCATTGTTTTCAATGAATTTAAAAGTGAATGATTCTGATTTACGACTGTGAAGGATCAATTATAATTCACACGTATAAGAAATGAAGTACCTACCTTACAAAATTCTATTATGTGTACTTTTTCTACCTGTACGTTTACACTTTATACAGTGGTATTCTCTCAGAGTATTAACTTTAACTATTTATTACACAAAGCAAGGCTGTCCCATGCGTATTTTATTATACGAATCTTTCAGCATTGACAATAAAATGACATGACTGTAAGCGTACAATGTATACTTAATGTAAGTTCACAGTAGTTTTGACTAATTAGCATTCAGAAATGGTTTTAAAAGGGTTTGGCCCATTTCAGATTTATTTCCAGACATAATTTAACAACAAGATTTAAATACCATTGTGAAACTTGCATTGTCATAACATGAGCACCCAGCATAGTACAAGTACCTATACACGAAAGTGTAGAGAGCTTTAGACGTTTATTTGAAGACCTCTACCATTTAATGTCACACATTATTTACATACAAACACATAAATTCAAAGTTTACCAGGTTCTATGCCTTATATCTCAGTAGTACCTGTAAAATAGTAGTAAGCAGCATAATATACTGTGGCAAGTCTTACTTGAAACATGACAAGATTACCAAAAGCTATATAATATTATTAACTGCATTTATTTCAACTTAGGTTTTTGTCAAAACACGCGAGAAGAAACTAAATAGGCGACTATGGTGGAAACTTTATACCTGCACAAGGTAGACTGAAGTAATTAACTGTAGTAGACATAATCGTTCTTCTTGGAAGTGTAGTTATTAGAAATGGAAAGAAAGAGCATAATCAGAGATTTAACAAATGTTCTTTTAATTACCATATTTAAAGTCAACCGTTTAGCAAAATCACCAGACGAAGTGTAAAAATGCATTCCGAGAGTGTTTAAAATGTCTCAAAAATAAAAGAGACAAAAAGAAACAGAAACTCATTCAGAAATTGTCAACACTCATGAAAAGTTTCTTATGGTTTTCTCTGCACATTACTAGCATGCTGCTGACATATTGACACACATGTAAAAAGCACGATGAGATTTTTTGTCCACAAACTGCAAAGTTTTCACAAAATAGTTGTAAATGTCTTAATGTACAAAGAACTCACATTGTGTTTTATAAATTGTTGTTTTTGAGGTTTGTTTGTGTGACAATCCTTTCTTCCAAGAAGAATGCAATTATAAATTCTCCTGTAATTTTACTACAGTACTTAAATACCACGTTTTAGCATTTGGACACACCAGTAGGTATTAGCATGAGTTTACGCACATAAACATTTGATTTTCTCTCTTACAAACAACTTTTAACAATAAGTGTCTACCGACACCTGTCTACCACTTGAGAGGATTTCATATAGACTCCTTGGTACTCTATGTGTGTATGTTTGTGAAGTGTAAAGTGTATTTAAAAGGGTGAGTACTTTATTATGTTGTAATTTAGAGTGGAATGTGTGTAAAATCTTCTCGTGGGATTTTCTCTTTGTTATTGCAGTTTTTATTGCAGAAGCGTAGTTAAAGTATTAGTTGATGTGTTGTTGAAGAATGTATAGGAATGAATGAACTCAAGTTGACAAAATCCTTATTCATTCTTGGTTAACCTCAGAGAGAGAGAGAGACAACAAAGTTACAATCTCATGTAACTAAATCATCTTCACTTTGACAATGACTTGAGACAAAATGAAATTGAAAGCGTTTTTCATGAAGTTCAAAAATACGTTCAGGGAAACAGCATTAAGCTATGTAGTGTATAATTTAAGTCTGTAATAAAATTGAATAAGATGAGAGATTGAGACAAATTATGTAAAGAAGTCTGCAAGTTTTAGGATTTCATCCACAAATAATAAAAATGTGTAGAAATCCCGGAAACATAAGAACCGTGATTGTTTTTTGAACTTATGTAACATTGTAAGTCATTATAGCAATTATTTGTATCACTCTATACGAGTTACGAATTTGGTTCGAAGATGTTATCAAAGATCTCATCCGTTATTTTGCCATTTGTGTTTGTTGTTGTGTTTTCCTTTTGTTTTGAGACTTTTGTACTATTTATTGAAGTAAAGTAATATATTTGTGCCTTATATATTGAGGAGAGAGACAGCAGTGCTTAAATTTGACATACATTTTTTACAATGGTATAGACAGAGACACACGCAAGTAATAGTTTTGTGAAGATACACACAAAGACAAAATTGAAGTGACACACGAATCCTAGACACAGTAACATAAAAAACTGAGAACAAAAGACTCCTCTCTGAAGTCGAGAGTTTGACTTTGTTTGACTGTCGAACTTTTACGAAAGAAGACCATAAAACGCAACGCAACTTTTAACGCATTCATCTTTCTTGCCAGTCACTTGAAGAATAGTCTTAGGCATTTCGTCTCTTTCTTGTGTTGTCTGTCCATATTTAGAAAATGCAGATAAGAAATGAGAAAATGCGTAGGAGGACGATCCGCTCTTTGCATATTGAAATATTTTACTACTTGAGTAATTTAACTTTATAGTTTAATAGTAGCCGAAGTATACAGGACTAGTCTTATCATGAATTTATAAAGGAAAATAACCCAACAAGTCCTGGCGAACGAGGAAATGTGTTTTTAACGATTCTCCACAGAAAATAAGTTATTCTGTACAGCTGAAAGAAAATGAACTGTGAAACCTTGTGTCTATACTTGACATGTGGAACATTGTACGATGCATTCATTCATATTATGTATTATGTAAATAGAAAAAATACCAACATGGCTTAATAAGTAAAATGCACGTACATGATCTCGTGTAGGGACCATTTACGGGGAAAGAGTCAGTCAGTCACTCAGTCACTGTGTCGGCAAAGTTGAAAGAGTTTTTCTTATTTTTATTTGATTTGATCTCCGATGATGTGATGAATACCACTTGGAGGAACAACAACAACAGCAGCAGCCCGCAGATCAAAGATTGCTTTAATTTGGAAGGGTGGTGCTGTTACTGTTGAAGTTGATGGTGGTGGTGGGTTTACAAGATTGACTTCTTCCAGAACCATAACACTATATAACCGTAATAATGATAATAATATTGAGCTTTTAACTAGGTAATTGGAAAGGAGCGAGTTTCTTGCCAAGTTTCTCTCGACGTAGTAATTTTAATTGACTTCATTTTTAATTTGACATGACATGACATAAGTTTGATACACAAAAACATTTAGGATCATCGTATCTTTCTTCAGAAGAGAGTAAGTATGAAATCTCGGCTTACCAAGTATAGATGGGAAATAATTAGGTTAAAACGCAACTGAATAGCCTTCACTCGATCATTGACTCATTTTGAAATATTTTTCCCGTATTTGGTGGAAATAATTGGAAGCACACAGAGAGAACATTCTTTTACTACTACTACTATAGTGGTAGTTCGTTTTAACGGGCAATTTATTTTTGTTAGGTTGCTCAAAGAGATCAGAGAGATAAAAATGTTTTTTTAGCTCAAGTCTACTACTATACGTAGGTACAATTTAATTTTCCTCTCACAGAGAATTATACTATACAGAGATGGCCATCGTCATCATCGTTGATACGGATGGTGATAAAAACACGAGTTAGTTAGGCATTTCTAAAGTAGTACAAGAACAAGCTACAAGAAATATACATAAAATAGTCATTTTGATAAAGGTAATTTGATGTAATTCGAGAATTTGTACACAAAAGGCTTTCTTGAGTGTAAAAATGTAACAAAAGTGACAAGTGTGCGGTATATTACACACTGTGTGTTTTCGAAATATCTGTGTATAGTTACCTGGCAATTTTTTCACCTGCGATTTTGCAAAGTTAATAAATAGTTTGGACTTTCGTCCTCATAAATTACAAAGTATCAAATGGTATTTATTGTTGTTTGTGATGCAAAAGACTTTTGGATGTTAAAAAGATGAGTACAGTACTACACACGACAAACGATTAGTGTTTCTCTAGATATTATGCTCATCTGTTTCAACAAGTGGATGTAATTTGGACAGTGACGTTATAAATGCATTGTTTACCCCAACAGAGTTAGTAGGACTAATATATCTTAGACCGTTTTGCAGCCGCCCCGCCGTTTGGGGCAAAGTAATAAGACAAATGCCTTTAACTTAATGAATTAGCTGTAGGCACTGTAAGCCAAAGCATACAGTGAGAATTAGTAATTACACACTTGAAGCGTCGTATTATCCATTGTCTTGTCTGTGGCGATCAATGATTTATTCGTGTGACTACTTACAAACGACAGAGGAGCCACTGCTGCTGAGAAATAAATCATTCTTTGCTAATGCATAATTTAATAATTCTCGCTTGCATAAGAAAATATTATTGTGGTTCTGTTCATCTGTACTACTTAAGTTGTAATACACATCTGCATAGTTGTATAGCACAATATGTTTATTTGTAGTATGACAGGGAAAATTAAATGCTGCGGCAATACATTTAAAACTTTAGCAATCCCTTCACCCTGTAAGAGATTTATCGCCATTTCCGATTGGAGTTCCGATACGAGTATCAGTTTTTTACGTCCAAAATAAAATTGAAGCAATTAAATCTCAAGATTTATTTATGAGATGATTCTATTGATATTGTAAATTGACACATTCATTTTTCACCGTCATTTCGTACACAATGCATGGAAAAATTACAAGTATGCATTTTTAAGCGAAAGATTTCTGCGATACAATCGATAATTTGATTTTGCATAAAAGAATGTTATACATCTGCAAATATTTGATAAGGATTTTTAGGATAAACGTGCCTGTCTTGTTAAGATTGTGATGATCTGATGATATAGCACACATTTCACAGACAATAAGTTGCGTATTTGTTAACAAGTGCACTGAATAAGAAACGAAAGGGAAAAACACGCTGTATAGACAAATCACGTAATTTATAATAATAATATTATTATCTTATAAAAAAGTAAAACCATTACAGATTCGACTTTGTTTGGGGATTCTGTAACTTAATAATTCAAATTATGTATATTTGCAAAAAGTTTGGCAAGCAAAATTGGCAAAAAATCTCACACCTTAAAATGCCGTCACGTACGACTATTATTTTGCGATAAAAATTAACATGATGGGCACACCGAGAGCACATAAAACAAAGTGTAAAAAGTACCTAAACAACAAAACCGACCTGTCCGTCCAAGAAAAAATGTTTTAATGATTATTTCATTTTAATGGCGATTCAAGATCAAAGTTAAAAATCAATAGCAAATATATATCTGCATAATTCACACAGGGAATTTTTAACTAGGTATATGTGTAATCTCATAATCTCACCGCAAACAAATCAATAACGCTTTATTGATTGATTCATACCGCTTTACGTAATTTGCCAGCAGAATGTTTTATTTCTACAAGAGCAATATTGCACAAAATAATAATATCGTGAAGAAAATGAGAACACAAAACATGCAACAATTCCATGCGTATACTACAAAGAGCATTTTCTTTCCAACTGAACTAACCTTTGCCTTATATTAAATTGTAAAGTTAAAAGTAGCAGGTAGTAAGGCAATAAAGTACTTTATAAAGTTTAAAGTACCTTTTGTTTACGTTATTACTCACCACGCTACATTAAATTAGCGTACCTATGCAAACTACTCAGTTTGTAAACATTAAACATCACTCTTACTTTTATTTTTCTTATTTTTTCTACACTTATTGAGCATCTTGCTGTACATTACGTATTTAGGTACTTCATGACAAGTGCAGGCAGTTACGCATTAGTTATGTACTAGTGTACTACTTGTGTTATATACAAGAAAACAACCAAATGTAAACAAAACAACGTCTGTTGGGATGTTTTCTGAGATTTTTTCCAATTTTCTAGTTCAATATTACAATAAGCACAAGTATTTAATTGTTCTGTGTACACGTTCTGTACGCCAGAAGTGCAAAATGTACAATTTTTGGCTTGAATTCAGAATTTGCGTGTTTTTCTTCTTTTTCTTTGACGTGTTTATTTCAAAGTGACCCTACGAAGTTTATGTTGTGTCTCTTATACATACTTTATGCATACAATGACTTCAAACCCATAAACAACAGTATTGTACCAATTCAAATGTAATTTTTATTGCGCTTTAAGTCAATAAATGTAATTGTAATGAACATGAAAGTGGTTTTGCGTAAATGAGTGAACGCAGAGAGACAGAGAGTGAAATGTAAACGGTTCTTTGCCTTTTGCCTATAGGTTTTTCTCTAATTCAACTTAATTCTCCACTCAGGACAAAGTAATTACACGTGGTTATATAATATAATAATAATGAAATGCAGGTAATTCTAAACGAAAATGATGATGATGATGATTTCACGTGTAAACGTACTTAGGATAATTACATTACAGAATATATGAAGACGAGAGTGTCGTGTTTTTTGTTCGTATTATGATGCGTTGTCATTGTCATGTCATGAGATTCATGAGAATACAATAATACATAACAATGAAAGAGTTTTTAAGTAAAAGAGAAGTGTGCAAAAAGAATTCTTTTTTCTGACATGTACTATAAGAATTTCCTAACTTTGAAGAAAACACGAAAAGATGAGAGAAGCTCACAACAGAAGCTGTCAATCGTTACACTCATCACTTGACTACTTTGTGCAAGCTTTACATTATTACGTAACAACATGAAAAAGACAAAGCAAAAATATTTTTCCTTATAATCTTCTGTTTAAAAAAAATATATTTACCACTAAAAAACACTCTCTACAAATAAATCTTTCCGTATATGATAATATGCAATTAATTTGGGGAAAACATATAGGAAGACACATAAAGTAGATGAATACAGTAGGTACTGTGTTTAAAGAGACGGAGGATGATTCTTTGCATTAGATTGTTGTGTGTGGGAAGAATTTTGTTAACAAGTATTTTTTTGTGGTAATTAATTTTGCTGGGAAACATGATGACCACATTACGCACATGTTTAAAGGTTTTTTCGTCATAAAGTCAAAAATGTATAAAAATTCTTACATGAATTACATTGAAGAAGTAGGACATTCACTTTATTGTGATCTAATATTTACTTACTTAGTATTATTATTATTACCATCATTTAACCGAAAGTTGTACGTTTAACATTCTACATTTAATTTCCATTAATTTACTTGATAATTTTTATAATGCGTTTGATTTTTTTGCAAAAAGTGATTCAAGTTACCCCTTTCGTATTTCAGGCAGATGCTCACACAGGAGAATTTACACAATGTGTTAGGTTTTTCGTGGACAAGGATGAGACTGATATAGAATGTAGTTTTTTACAATTACAATAATTGGGGATTATTCATGAAAACTACACCATTCTAGGAATACCTCAAATATTTAAAAGAAATAATATGCAATTTTCGTACAAATTACAGTACAAGATAAAGCATAATGAACGGTTTCAGTATAGGTTTAATTTGATTACAGCACACGGTTCTTCTGAACAAACAAAGTAACGTGACTGACCACTCGACTAAATAGTTGGACGATTGAATCTGTTCTAAGAAAAAACAAATTTTTTTCTCCGCTCTCTACTCGTCAAATTTAATTGGCAATTGCAATCTGCACCGACGTAGATTAAAAACTAAATTTTTATCAACTTTTTCACCATCAGGCCATCACTCCTAAGTTACCCCTACTATTAACATTCTAACAAACCACATCTTCCCATAATATTGCATTATAATACGCAACCTTTAAGAATATGCCTACCTTTACTGGTAGCACTAGACTCGTAGTTTGTACTTCATGAATTATTTATTACTTACTTGGAAAAATAAAAATCATATTCAAATTAACAAGTGCAAGTTTTTCAAAATAAAATCAGCAGTTACTTATTTTACACATGAAACTGACACACGAAAGACACCGAAGTTAATTTACATGACAGTTGTGCAGTTTTCCCGTTAGAAAATTTACAATCAAATCTGGACCTCAGAAAACAGATTTATGTGTTTTCGCATGTATCCTTTAAAGATTCATAAAATATGGAATTTTAATTTACGACATTACATTTTAGGATTGCTCTGTACTTATATCTCTTCTGATCTGTGGTGGAAAGATGAAAGAAAGAGAAAAAGATAGATGTAATTTAATATTAAAATACAAAACAGACAACCAGAGTGCTATATAATGCTTATAGTAAAAGAGTCAAGTCAAGAGACTCCTTGCATTTGTATTTGCATGCATCCCCTCTTGTTAAAATGTGAATGAATGAATGAATGAAACTAGTAAACTAGATCAACTAGTTGCAATGCAATTTGCAACATAATGAATTTAATGATTTTCAGTTGAGTGTTGATGTACGCGACATGAATTTAATAAGATGAAACAATACAGCGCTACAAAACAAAGAGCATAAGCCATAACAATACAAATACTTTAACTCTTTCGTCGTTGTGTAGCCATACGCACTCATATCTTATCCCTATCCCTCTATACTCCATTCATTCACGTGTAAAATATCATCTAAAAGCCTTTTACACCTTCTGCACTTTAGACACAAGCAGCGGCTATGAGGGAATAACAGAAAACTTATTAAAATTACACCATGTAATGTAATAGCAAGTAATAAGTAAACAAAATCTTATACTGTGTAAGTAGTAAATGCATACGAGTCTCCTTATATTTGCATGTGTCTTGTGTATATGTATATACAGTATAATATAATGAATGGTAATCCAAGAGAAGAAGTTTTGCAAAACAGGATCGTTTATTTCACACGTAGAAGAGCAAAGCAAAGTTCTTTCATCTCATGTCAGTTATCCCACACCACCAGTCGCAGACCAACAACAATAAAGTAATCGGTGACTTTTAATTTAAGAGGTGCAACCTTAGGTTACTCAAAATTTAACCTGATTAATTAACGCGAAACAATCAAGCCGATATATGCGATGATATAATGATAAACAGTTTCTGCACTGTTCTTCTATGCGAATAAACTTTATTCATAAAGAATATTATTATTATTACGTATTAGTAGTAGTGGATGAAATATTATTGCTTCTACATGCTAAACGTAATTCTATGTAAAAACTTTTTCACAGTTTCATTTTTACCTTTAAATACTCAACTTAAAATTATCTATTCTTACTTAATTGCTTATTATGGACAGAATTATCAAGGAATAATAATAATACAATGACATAATAATATATTATGTATTATGTCGCCAGAAATGTATTTTTTCGTATTGATATCAATTGGGTTTAATTCATTCATCTGTAGGTTATGTAATTCAATGGTCTAATGTTTTCTAACAAAAATCAAAACGTAATAGTAATATTATTTGTATTTAATCTATTTCAATTATTTATTATGCTGTACCTAATAGGTATCTTTATGTCATGCTTAATTAATTGATGAAAAATATAACGGTGCAATTAAGATTGCAAATATTATGTCGCCAGAAATTTATTTTTCCGTATTTATATCAATTCATTTATCAATGCATCATTAGGTCAATTTTTTTACTCTAGGTCTTTTATCTAACTAAAATTAATCACTTTGATTAATAAAACATGTATGTACAGGTTTTTATTTGTCATTTTCTGTTTTGCCGTGCAAATTTATTGTGTCCGTATTTAATTGTATCATCTAAGTATGTTTAATTGATGACAAAATTAAAAAGGAGCAATAAATTACAAATTATCCTGTCGCCAGAAATTTATTTTTCCGTATTTATATCAATTCGTTAATAAACTCACATATCTAGATCAGTTCTTTTTGATTCAGTAATGAATAATAATGAATTACTTCGGTCAGTAATACATTTACAATTTTGTATTTGTCATTCTATGTTTATCTGCGTAAAATAAATGTGTGAGTAATGAATTCTGGTTTATTAGGACAGGAACTGTTTACACATGTAATGGCACGATTAAATTGCATATAGAACAGTGTCACCGTTAACACTGTGCGTACTAGATCAGAAATCTCAATGTTAGATTTTGATGTGAGAAAATTAGTGGCGATGATAAATTGTAAATTATGTCCGTTTGCAGATTATTGCAATTGAACTGGTATAACTCTTGACAGGAACATGGCAGTAGAACTAGCTGGGATTTACGAGGTGTGCACACACAGGAGTTGAATTATGAAAGGAAAAAGCCCATCAAATAAATTGTAACTTAATACAGGGGAAATATACCTACAAACAGAGATATGATACAACCAGTACCTAACTAAGTGATATATAATAGCAATAATAATATTATCTGTTTAGATTTTTTGCAAATTACGATTTGCACGTATAACTTACTCTGCTACAGTACCTGTGTACATATAATACAAATTTAAGCTCATTATTATGTTTCATTCATAAATTATGATATTATAGAGTGTATAGAGTAGCTGCCTATAAGTTATAGTTGAAATACTCGTTGAATGTTCACAAGGGGCTTCACACTTAATTTATTTCGCTGCTGATATGTACTGCAGCTTTATTACAGCTGACTTACTGCTATTTAAGACATAATACGGATATTAAAAAATAAAAGCGGATTTACTACCTTGCTTTTAGTGTTTGTCTGTTTAGTACACAAACGTGTGTACGTGTATATGGTATCTGTATAGATGTTGACTACTTTATCATTATTATTAAGTACCAAGTGTAACTAGGCACTCGTTGTGTTCTGCCTGTTATTCTTTGCAGTTTAATATTATGCAGACGTATGTGTATAAGTTGTAGCACTTACGTACTTCAGTTACTTACTTACTTAGTTTACTAGTAAATCAGATTATTGCTATAACTCACGCTCCGCTTTTTCTTTTTCTTTACACTACTACCCCATTAATGAGTCTAACATGAGATTTTTGCACAGATAAAAATAAGACTTATAAGGGAACTTGTTTGATTTCGTTGATGATTTAGTAAATTTGTTACTTTACACGCTGAGTATTACACAGAGGTAGGTAAGCTAAGTCTTATATTAGTAGTATGTGTAAATTAAAGGTGTATAGGCCTAACTTGCGTTAAAACTAGTACCAGATGTAAATTAACATTAGTCTGCTGTAATTTCATCACATAAGGAGAATTACCAGCAGTTGAACGATATTATGCAGGACCTGCTGTGTTCTTTTACATAGAATACATAGAAATAGGCAAATCGTTTAATTTTTTGCTCATTATTGGAAATAGGTAGTAGAAAATTAACTTTAATAACGATTTTCCTGCATTACTATTACAAATAGAAGGAATTATTGTGTTATTAAGGAAATCGTTACTTGTATACTGTAAAATATTATGCAATTTGCGTAATATCATAATTTAACATGGCCTCGTATATTAGAGTTGATTGATTCATTTAATATTTGTATGTAGTTTTATGCACATTTATGAAATATATGAGAGTGCATAATATTATGGCTTTGTTCAGTTTGTTGTCTCTTGTGTGAGGAAATTTACTTATAAAGCCATAGTAAAGGAAAACTACCGACAAGCCTTGTGAGTAATGAGATTTTTCATATTTGTCTCGTCTGGTTATCCATTTTAGCAAGATTGTTGCTCTATCTGTGTATGATTCCGCAGAGAGTCTGTAATTTATTACATGGTTTACGGTATTCAGTGCACATGCCGTTGACAAATTCACAAATAAAAGGTTCCTTTCAATTCCTTGCCTTTGAGTTACAATATACACAGATTTTAATAGACCGACTGCCTCTCCTGTGTCCCCTACTCACAAAACACGTCCAAAAGAACATTATTATGATTCCATATTATGTTTATGCAAATAACTCGATTACCACCAGACAAACCATGAACAAAAGAATAAGTTTGTATAGTAAGTATAAAAAAGACACATCTTTTTGCATAATAACGTGCAGAAATCGCCCCAACAATAAACAAAACAATACAAAATTACTCACACACTGTAAAATATCTCTCTCTCGATATAAAATCCACAACAATATGTAATGAGATCATTTTCAACCTGGAATACAATTTACTACCATAAAATCAATCCAACCTATATCATTTACCATACGCACATTATTATAGCATAATAATAATTCCTTAATAGCAATCATCACAAAAATGAAGGCAACTCTTTACACATGGAAACGATCCCAACTACTACGACCAGTATGCAAAAAAACGTACAATATTAAGAAGAATGGAAACAAGTAAGTCCATAAAACGACAGGGAGTTCAATATCCAAGTGACAGCTAAGGTGTGTACTCTTCTATATGCTACATTCATCTATTCCACCATGATATTCCCTATAGCACACACGTACAAACCATTTTCACCTTTAGCAACTGCAAAAACACATGCAATTTGTACAAGTACACTTTTAACAGTAGTAAAACCAGTAGATTTTTACATTGTACAGGTCGTCTGCTTGATCAACCCTTCTGTTGCTTTTATTATTCTGTAATAGCAATTATGTAATGATCTGGTATGTAGTAGTTCGTTTTGTATAGCTCTATATGTGCAGATTGCCATACACTCCATGTCATATTAATAATAGTCATAATAATAACATACATACATACAGTTGTGGTCACGTCGAGGCAAATCATCATCGTATTTATACACATAGCAAAGCAAACCTTATTTTTCCACCGTAATATTATGTGAAATAGGTGAGTGCGCCTGTATGTACCATGTTAAAAAGAATTATATACATACAAAATGCATTGGCAGAAGAAAACAAGAAAATTCTGATGAAGAACATAGTCTAGTTACAACTCAGGCGGTAAAGCACATAGCAATCATAATTTCTTGCCTTTAGTGTGTACTTTATATGCCAAAGTTACAATTAGCCGTGTGTGCTTGCATACAAATAGAACAACTTATACCTTAAGAATGCAAATGCAAATTCTCAATGCAAATCCCTATACTAGATCACTATAGGCTTTTATGCATGTAAATAATGCTTATACTAACTTAGTATAGGCTTTATGCAACTAAATGCCTATTCTATAGATTAGTATGGGCATTTATGCATGGAAATCTTTATACTAGATCAGTATGGGCTTTTTGCATGTAAATAATGCTTATACTAGATTAGTATAGGCTTTATGCATGTAAATAATTCTTATACTAATTTAGTATAGGCTTTTATGCATGGAAATCCTTATACTAGATCAGTATAGGCTTTAATGCATGGAAATCCTTATACTAAATTAGTATAGGCATTTAAATGCATGTAGATGCTTATACTAGGTTAGTATAGGCATATGCATGTAATTAATTTTTCTATCGCTTTGAATTTGATTGCAGTGCAATGGAATTGAGTGAGCTCTATATAGACTACTATATAGAGCAATAAACATAAGTACCTACTACTAGTCTATTTAATATGTGAAGTATGAAGAGTGTTTTGACTTGTTGATTATGTTACACGCATCATTGTATATAACTGTGTATATTATACCATATTGGATTCAACAGGTAATTCGTCCAGATCGTGTGTAGGCAGAAAGCCAGGAAATGTACATATGCAATATATATAGTAAGTCAGTAAGTAACGCACCTATTTACAAATAGGTACGTACAAACGTAGTAGAATATATAAGGACGAGTCGAGTCAATGAAATGAAATCTGAAATGCAAATTAAAAAAATGTTGAGAGTGTGTGTGTCTCGTTCTCGTCTGCATTGTTGTACTTGTATAATTTAAAGCATGATGTAATCTGAATACATTGGGAATTGGGAACTGTTGTGGGATATTTGCTGGCATGATCAAGTACAGTAATTGTTAAAGGTACGCAAATAGTATGCAGACAGGTCTACTATGTGCAATAATCCATAATGGTTAATCCGTATGTTTATTTCTCACAAGGATGATTATATTTTATTGTGTACAACTAATGGAGAAAAAGATTTTCATACAATGATATGAATTAACATGCACATGCACAATAAATTGCACAGAGACAATTATTGGTAAATGTATATATGGATGATGATGGCTTTAGTATAGGAAAGAATTAATTGTTGTGTGTATCTCGTTTATTTCTGCTATTATTACTGTTATTGTTATTATTACCACAGTTTTGATTGGATTTTTTCCGATCGAGTTGTGAGAAAATGCAATAACCGGGATATTTTTTGGCACGGAGATTTTGTTCTCCTCTTTGCTAAATTGACGATGATGATGGTGGCGAAGCTTTTGTGCATTATTCTTGCATTATATATCTATATGCTATTATATAATCGGTTATTTAAACCTGATTCTATATTCTATTGGATTCTGCTGACGTGGAAAGGTCTGCCAAGTGGAATACTAAATAGATGACTTTATTCTGTTTCCCCTATTGCTTATTGTTGTGGTGTTTGTGATTTACATAATATATTTATTGTTGTAAGCAGAAGGTATATGACCATAAAGCCGAAAGACCACATAGACAAACGAGACCACCCCAATAATTTAGTACACACTTTCCGTTAAAATTAGTATTCTTTTCAACTTTAGAACTCTTTGCACTTACTACTGAATTAATAATACACAGACACACAATACACCGTAATAATAATAATCATGTGTTCATTTTCATTTCATTGCACAGACTACTACTGCTCTTTTTTATTCTGTACTACCACATAGGAGAAATAATTACTTTGTTACATGATTTTTTACAGTAACTGCGAAAAAATCAGGGCAATTAAGTTGACAGAGTAGAAGTGGTAGTCGTAGAACGACTAATGTGTACAGAAAAGTGGTTGAAAAGTGAAACAATTAACTCTGTGATTATTTGGTGAGGACAGATTTGCCAATTTGAACTAATTATTGGCATTGAAACGTTGTGATTTAAAAGTAAGAAAAATTACAACTGTCTATACCACGGCTGATTGCTCATGTAATTATTGTACTTCTCTTAGCACATGAACTACTTAGGTATTGAACAGAAATATAGGTAGTAATTATGTTTAAAAACATTTTGCATACTTTATAATATCTAGACGAATTGCTGTTATTAATAATTAATAAGTTTATCAATGTTGTGCATACACTTAATAAAATATTGTATGAGCATCCATTACATTTTACACATGAAGTATTGCTGTTGCATGATTAATTATTCAGCGAAAATGTGTATAAATTAGCACTTTTGATTGTAATTCATCATACTTAGCAGATTTGTCCTAAATTCAATTTATCTCTCTGATGTCTGAAGATTACAAAGTTTTTCTACCGACCCAATTCAAAGAAAAATTTAACTTAACACATAACGCTAGGCATTTTACATTTTTAAGGTCGACTCTGCACCTCCCTTGCTTTTACAATGTCTCTCCTTCAACACAAACTACTAATTTTGTGATTATATCACAAAAAATAATATTTGTACACATTTCAAAGTTAAAATAGCAATTACGTACTAAAATATTTCATAAAATTACTTGTCAGTTTTAAAGGATACCTACTTATATAATACCTTTTACATTAGAGTGATAAGGACAAGGTAAGTTGTTCTATACGCTGATTCTGATTAGTTTCAACTGGTACACATATACATAGGTAATATGAAAATTGTACAAGCTACAAACAGGAAAAAATAGAGTATCAATGCAATTGCCATTAAATTTAATGCGGGATGACAGCTCATGTTCATCTCGTCATGTATCCATTAAGTTTGATGAAACTTTGACAAAAAAGCAAAAGCGATAGACGGGTTGATGGCAGACAAAGTGGAAAAAATCATTGTAGTGTATCATGAATACGGGAGAATTTGACAGATGGATCGCATCACCTATTCTTCTTGTCTTATGTCTACTAATCTGATGGTGATGATGATGATGCTCTTTAAATTACCTCAAAGTAAAGTTCATTAAATCTTTTTGAATTTAACTCTAACATGTCTTGTACTAAATAATACTTGTTGCTGCTCATCTTTTCTTTCAATGCTTCAACATGATTATTATATCTCTACGATTCAACGTTCAAACTTATTAAGTAAAAAATTCAAGTGCATACTGTATAAATGTACAAGAAACAGTAGGTGAGTGTTTTGTGGGATTTTTATATTAGCTGATTACGTGTATAACGCATGTACACGATTATTCTGCGGTAAGTGCCTTAAATGTCCATCAAATGATGATTACTCTTCTTCATCTTTTCATTTCATCTGCACATGTTCTCTAACACCATTAGATAATAATTAAAGAGCATAATGTTGCGCCTATTTTTCTCACTCACTCTAATGGCACATTAAGTAAATTTATTAACCTCAAATCAAAAGGAAAAAGTTGGTAGGATAATATTTGGCTTTTATAAATTTACTGCAATAACTCTGTATCTTTCTTATAGTATGTGCATTTACTATAAGGTACCTTATTTGCTTCATTTTATTATTTTATTATCAAGGAATTCGTTTTCCTTTGGATTTACGTAACACATTTGATACTCAGAGGTATAGAAGCGTGGAAGACACTTGGTTCACTTTGAGCAATAATGCAGAATGTGTGTAATTAAATAAAAACAAGTAAAAGTAGTACGTATTTCAATGTAAACAGCACGGCACGGTAAACACTACATCAAGTTAATTTAATACGTTGTAAATCTACAAAATTATCATCAATTATTAAATGCACACACACTCTTTTATAGTATAGTAGTATGGTGCTTTGTAATTTTACCGTCTTTCTTTTGGGGTAAAAAACATAAATTAATAGCAAAAGATGATACGGACAAGGACATTCATCTTACTAACTAAGGCATTTAACATTAACCATCACATAGTCAAATATCCACCACCCTCATCACCTCTAAAACGCATAAAGACCAACACCGCCGCACTACAAACAATAATGCCGTCTCATCTGTGCATTTTTGATTAACACACGAAATTATACAAACACACACATAAAATCTTTTCTTTTGTATAGGTATTATTAGATGGTATAGCTAAATAGATTCACGAATATCACGTATTTGTGTATTTTTATACACAGAAAACGTTTAAAAGTGTCTGGAAGGGGATACGCAAGTTTACCTGTGTGTTTTCTGTGTATATTTAATATTTACTAATTATGATGGACGGTCATGCCAGAAAAGAGTCAGCCAAAAATTAAATAAAGACACATTACGATAGAAAACCTGAAAACACGCGTGACTTACTTAATGAATGTTAACTTGCTTGCTAATTACGTCAATTAGACATGAGTATAATTAAATGGCCTGCTTTTTCACATTGACATGGCTTTTTTTTAAGTGTCTAGTCTTGTTGTAGTGGGAGGGAAGGACTTTAGAAAATACAAAGTTCACTTATTTTGAGTATTTACATTGAATTTTTCCTTCAAAAGTCGCTTTTGGCATTTGATTAAATAAATTCGTTCAGATTACTTATTTTCTTGAGTGTTTCAACTGTATTTCTGTATTTCTGAGTGTGATTTATGTACATGCAGTAGTAAATTACGCTTTTATAGATGGTAATAATACATACAGAATAATAGACAATCGAATAAATTGGCAGAAAGAAAATTAAACTGCTAGTGCCATACAATAAGTGTCTACGCGTATACTTCTACATGGAAGAATACATCGACCACATGCCCTTCCCTTGATTTAATGGGTTACGTATACGATCAGTACAGCTTTAAAGCATTCTGCACTCAAACACACTTAGCTACTTACCTACTTACTTGCAATTTCAATAACAACAGCCTAATTTACTCTCTGAGGCTTGAGGACCAGCCTTAATAATATTTTCCACGTTGGAAATCCATTATAAACTTTATACTATTCAATATTTCATGCATGTCAGTCAATAATGAACAATTCAATGTTATCATCGTACCATAGCTTATACATACGCACACATAATAATATTATTATTCAATTTTTTCAATTGATACATTAAACTCCTCCTTATAAGAAAATAATGTGCATTTTCCATATATTTCGATGGTAATCCATTAAGAACTTAATTGCACGTATAATATATATGGGCAGTTCTATTAGTATTCCACTTCTACCTCCATTCCTTTTATATTTGCACCATTAGCAATCATTTCAACTTGATTACGTGCATTTAAAGGTGTAATTTAATAACAGACTAAAAGGCACATAGCACATTAGCTAAAATACCTGCACAGTTATTAGTAGACAACATTGTAATAATATGTTGACCTTGTATAATTCAGTATTAAATGATTCAAATGAATACGTGACCTCAGTGAATGTGGAGTCTTGAGGTGAATAAAAATTTATAAACACACCACATACACCTTTGGTATTATTTATAAACCACTTTCCATGTTTTGTATGCAAATCTGCCCACAAAACACGACAACAATCCAAATAATAAGGAAATCTTAGTTGAATGCGTCTTTAGGACAGATTAGGGATGCTGGTCGTCGTGTGAGTCCATATTCATTGTGATTTTAAGGTGCAAGGCTGTATTATTTAAATTTAAATTGATACCGTGTAATTAGCATTTAAGCATCATCATTACAATATGGTTTAGTGTATATACCAACAGAGGAAAAACTCAGTCTCCTACGCATAATGTTACCAGGATGGTTGAAACAATGTTAAACAAATTAAACAAGCCTGTCCAAATCAAGTTCATCCATCTATTTAAAGTATCCCTGTGTGTCTGTTTAGCTACAAATTATGTACATATACAGGTACATGGGTTTTGTATAATAATTGAATGCATCATTTTGCACGTGTACTCATGAATATGTTTTCCTATTTTGTATTTACGTGTGTTGTGTGTAAGTATACGAACATATGGAAGAAAGTTCTATGTCTGTAATGTATACGTCAAAAAAAACGCGTAAATCTGTGCAATTTACTTCAACCTAGACCTACCACGCTAATTTATGTAGCATTTAACAAACATTTCACGTCGATCTTAGTCAAGGAGAATTCTTTCTGCTGTTTACAATATTTTTACTTGTAAATACTTGCTTTTTACATGTGCAACTAGGAATAATATGTACCTATACGCATAAAATGGCACATTATTCCTCTATCAAACGTTTTGATCTTCAACGACTACACTACTCACACTCACTTTGAAAAGGACAAAAGATAATCATAATAATAAAATATGCGTTGATAATGCTCATCCTCTTATAATATATTTGACGCAGCAAATTATACCTTTTGTGACGACGTCGGCAAATTATTCGCCTTATTTTCAGACAAGTACCCCCAATCTGCTTTGCTTTGCTTTAAAGGGAAAAAGATTATTACGCAGATTTACAAAAGTTAACAAGAATCCCATCACAATCTTCGTACAATCATATAAGTACACACTTGTGTATTTTTTTAAGGAAAATAATAATAACGTACTTAATTCTTCCACACCATCACACACAGTCACAGCCTTATCACCAGCAGCAGTAACGACAAATCTTAAAAAGTCATACATGCCAAGGCAAAACGCAATCAGGTACCTGCTTAACTTATATAAAGTCTTTTACTGTGATAATATCTCGCAGAAACCGCAATAATTTTATTTAACCAAATCAACCTTTGTCAAATAGCACACACTTAACCTAAAGGTTAGGTACCTACTTTACAAAATTTATGAGAATTTCCAGGGATGGCTCTTACAAACAAATTTACGACAGCTTATTATTGTACCAGTATGAGTATATAATATATAGGTACCTTTAAAACTGTATTATATTCTTAAGAAGGTTATACTGCCGTAAATTCAAATTAATATACTTAAGAAGTCTTGGTACATAAATAATAAGGCAGCTACTTGAATTATTAATTTTGTGTGAGCATGAATTGACAAATTACAAGTTCCACTTTAAATCTAGTGAATTGATAAGCTCCTAAGGTTGTGCAAACGATTGAATGACAAACATTGTCACACTTAGGTACTTAGACAAGTGTACTTGGTTAATTTGTCTTTTCGTTCTTTATATTTCATATCTTATTCTCTAAGTACTTTATATATGTAAGAAATACCTTTTTTGTTTGTTTAACGCGTGTGTTGAGAATTTACGTGTAAAACCATGGTATATCTGTAGTAAGGCTAGTAATTGTAGTAAATGGTAAATATCATAATGATATATACGAATGAAATAATAATATTAGCTTTTCATGGTGAGCTGACCGACCCCATGCTGCGAAATTCATGAGAGATTTAACTTTGACTTACATTTACAATTTACAACCACAACAACATACCAAAAGGCAATATCATTTGCTACTTTAAAGCTGCGTTGTCCTATATAATCATTTTTATGTGTCTATTTGCTTTTCAATTAATAATAACACTAACACAGCCAAAACAAATAAATTAAAATCTGGCTACACTTTTCCAAAGATATTGTTTCAATCTACTTATGTACTAAGAATATAGTAATTCCATTTTAATTTAGACTGCTGAGAGATATACGTGGTTTTACGTGTTACAATTAATTTCAATGAAACACGATGACGAACAGAAATGGAAATGATTTAGTTTCATTGATTCCAAAGGTAAACAATGAATTGCAGATGGATTATCTTGTTTTTCACAAGTGTATAGTTAAATCCATGCATTAATTAATGTTTTAAATCAACACGAGCTGCAGCAATTGCAATAAACCCCGTCATTCCCCGTTTAACTGTAACACTTCGCCTTGGATGATGGATAAAAACAAACATATTATAAATAAGGCTATAGCAGCAGTATTTTATGTATTACATGTAAATTATTTCAAATATACATAATCTACCTGTATAAACAGAAATATATTTGAATTATAGTAATAACTGGGGTTACTGTGCATTGAGATTAAGTCTTTCGGTATTTGTATACGAGTTGAGACTGTACAAAGGAATTGTCTTGAGATAAATTATACAGAATTGGTGTTTCTGAGTATGTGTACATGAATCCGGCCACCTTTTCCATGTTCTGTCAGTTATTGTGTCAGGAGCTGCATTTGAAACCATTATTGCAGTTTTACGTATACTTTCATTCTTTCTTCTATAAGTCATTCAAAGCAGCATGCAGAAATCCTTATGTGTTTCGTTTAATACTACTTTGGATTTTATGACGTGATAATTTGAAGGATCGACAAGTCAAACAGAATCCATTGAGCAATAGCGTAGTCGTAGCAGTAGTCGGAATAAATGCTAACTAATAACTCTATCAATATCAAGACAAATCAACAGACAAGTCAAACCAAACCAGCCATATCAAAAAATGATTACTATCAAATTGAAACGCACACTCAAGCGAAACAGATAGTATTCATGTTACACAGCTTCGAGTGTATTATAAACATTATGTTACACCAAACGAAAACAATGGAACAATTCAAAACTAGCTGAGGGGAACGTTCATTTCTTATGATACTCAACTTACAAATGTCCAAAGACACTTTTAACCCTTTAAACATTAAGTTGCCAATAATTTACTTCTTTTTCAACATTAATACTTTCCTTGTGTGAATAAATATTTAAAATTCAAATTTTACACTTTTGAACTGCCTTTTTGACTTTTTGAAGCTGAAACTTATAGAACTATTGGCATTTTGTCAGTATTAAATGACACGATTTTAATATTACATTAGAAATAAATATTCACGATTATGTGAAAGCAGGTTATACTACGTCATTCAATTTCTGCAGTATTCAATTCATACCTTCATACTTTAGAGATAAACTTTTGAAAATTGTCGCAGAATGTAAAAAAACCCAATTTAACAATTGTACCTATATAAAAACAAGCAAAATGTAAATACCTAACATTAGTCTGCTATAAAAAGTTTGTCATATAAAACAATGCAACGTAATATTTGTATAATAAAGTCACATATGGATTACAGTAATAAAATAATGAGACTTATGTTTAAAACTACATCTAGGTACATTATTGTTGCACAGTTGTGTGATTCTTTAGATGTATAGATTTCTATGTGTTGAGTTGATTTAGCACAGAGAATGAAGAGAATAGACAACAACTGACTTTGAGTTCGCAGTTTAGTTTGATTTTCGATTTGATACATTGAAATGCCCTGCCCTGAAATTTAACAAGCCTGTTGTGTTGTGGTATTGATACATACGTGCATAATATAGTAAATGTATAATGGTTGTAATAGGTATATTGATTTTTTCGGTTATACATATACATACACAACTATGAGAATGATGACGTATTATATTTGTAGAGTGGTTCAACACAACTGCAATTATTTAGGAAAGAGGGTAACAATGTAAATGTAAATAATATGATCTGGGTGGTGGTGTATTGCATTCTGTTGGTTGTATAATAGGCTCCGGGGTATTGTAATGACAAGTGGAAAGAATCACAATATAATATCCTTCCTAAATTAAAATATGTTTCAGATTTTATGATGCATGGCCCGTGGCGAAGATTTCCACACCGCAGCAACAACAATACCACTACCATTACGTACAGACATAGATACACTTACAATAACAATACAGATAGGTACACACGGTAATATATATCATGTATCTATCTATATTATCTGTATGCAGACATTTATTTGTCTCTCCTGTAACAGTAAGAGCAATTCTAAAAAATTAATTTGAAGAGCAAAAGTAATTGAAGGGAAAATGTAAATGGAACAAACAATTTAATAGTACTTATTCCATATTACCATACATCAAACCGAATTAATTGTGTCAATATGAATATAGGTAACCACATCTGAACTACAATTTCTAAAAAGATCAAACCTAAAAAATGTAAGGGTAATACACGGGAACTTATATTTAACAACATAGTTTTTTGAAATATTAGAAAAATGTGAATATGAAAGAACCCGTTTAGGTCCTATTGTAGTTTCAATTCTATTGTACTAAATTGTATATAGATAGGTTTTTTTAAATCGTACGGCTGGATGTGTAAAATGTGAGAATTAGGATATTCGTAAAAATTCTGGGTTATGTAAGTCGGTAAATAAAATCAGAGGTTGTTGTAAGTTGTAAGTAGTAAGGCAATTGAGACTTTAAGTTCGGGTGTCGTGAATTGAGAATTTATTTATTGCATATTTGTATTTCAGATTATAAAAAGGTAAATCACCTTTCTACCTATATGTATGTACATGCGTACTATTTTCTTTTATACAGATAATATTACATAACGAGATGAAAAATGCAATCAAATTTACTTTGCAGTGCAAACAAATTGAATCCCACAAGAAACTCTAAGCAAATTCAAATGACAAAGCACATTAAGTAACTAGGTCTTTAAATTCACGACGCAAAATCAAGTACACAAAGTGCACATGAAGTATTGAAATAGAAAATGTTAACACACGCTTACTATAACTTATATGTACACAAAAGGTGTAGCTCTATAGGTATATGATGTGTATTCCCTAATTCAAATGTAAAGCAAGGTTTTACTTAAAGAAAAGGCTATAAACTGAATCTCACGCATTTCGTTGCTTATATGTGAAAAACTCTTTCTCATAAATAAACTGTGGTACTCATCACAATGCTTTTCAATGCTTCTCCAAAGAGGCTGATTGACAACAATCCCCAAATAAGTCGACAGAAACCAAAGTCAATCGAGTGAAAAGGCACAAGTGCGAGACACGACTATTTTCTCCTTATTCTTTTACATTCGTGCTTTACAGGTTGAGCTTGGGCAATTGAATAAAGCCAAACAAAATTGGAATTTGGCTTAATTTTGTTTTTTACAGTTACTAATCATCGTCACCTTTACTATCGCCATTAATTTAAAATGTGTGTCACTTTTTTGGCAAGTCCATGAGTAATTGACAATGAGCTATATCATAAGCGTCAATTATTTTTGGGTTATAATTGTCTTTAGGATATCCCCTTCGACCTTAGTGTGATCCATAACTGTATGCAAAGAGTTAATAATAATAACCACCGAAATACTATAATGGAAATCTTCTTTGGCAGATTGAAATGAAACGTGGTATATAAATAAATGAATTAATTGCATATCCACCTGCTGCAGTTATTTAAGTGTGGATAGATCTGTACATGGATAGGTACCTGTCGCGTCTATTTCTATTTAATGTCAGACAACACAAAGAAGATTCACAATTTTGGGCAAGGACGCGAAGAGCAGATATTACATCGTGAGTCACGAATGTGGAAGTTTTTTGGCCAGGTTGAAAATACCTAGAGACAGAGAAGAGATGAGATAAAGGGATGAATCCGCTCAACACTCGCACAAATTCCTTTTTACAAGACTCGCCTTTTGACTCACTTCGTTTGTTTGTCCTTAATATTCATAATTGCTAAATACAGCACTGCACACAACCCATAAACATTTCTTCGCTTACAAAGGTTTAGTTCAATATTTTATTTTCATTTATTATTTTATTATTATCTAACTGCAATAATATGATGGTTCGAGTACACATACCATCTGCAAGATATTGTCATTAAAAATAAAATTGTTTCTCTAAAAATGTCTTTAGGTCTCACGATGCGATAAAAATTCTTTTACTGTAGTTCTAAAAAATTTCATACAGAATTCCCTAATATTTTTCAAGAATGACACTGAGAATAGGAAAATTTATATTATGTAAACAGTAAATGTTTTTTAATGTCACTGGAAATTAAAATGCATTACTATTTTCTTAAAGAAGACAAATGATTCATATTAAATTTTACCTTTAGGTAATTTATTTCTATAAAAACCTTTTGGTATCTGTATTTCTGTTCCCTGTGTGTTTCTGGTGAATATGAGACGTAGTTGCTATTATTGTACTATTCCTTTGTTATGTTTTAGTAGAATTTATCTTTTTGACTTGTCTGTCTTCTTTTCTTATTTCTTTACAGCATAGAAAACGTTTGCGATCATACTATTATCTCATGATCACATCGCGCATCCTTTTCATCTCTTACAGAGTAAAAAGAAAAGAAAATATGCCTTGATGTTGTTGCATACTCTGACTGAGAGCAATAAAATCTCCATCCCCTCGAATGCGTGCACTCATCATCATCATCACTTTACATGTTTTCTGTGTATCTTAAGAACAGGTAGGTTAGGTAATATAATACGTGCACTTATAAATACACAATAATCCCTGACATCGAATTACCATCACATCTCATCATCATGTACATTCAAACATTTCTTATTGCCATCATATCACGTCTGTGATGCGATTCTCTTTCTTTTGTACACACACAGAGTTTATTAAGGTACTTTATTTGTAGTACAGGACTACAAGTAGGTTGGTAGAGTGTATGCTTTAATAATTATTGCAGAAGTTACACATAAAGCCATATACATACAATATACAACCCATTGAACATGATCTTTGTTGTTTATGATGATAATGAACATACAGTCCATACCTAACTGGTGTGTTATATAGTGTATTCTATTATATTACTGGTAAAGAGTAATAAATTTAGTGCACGATATTTTATAAGTTTAATAATATGTATGCTTAAGTACATATTGCACAGAAACACATAAAGGTACACTCATCGGAATGCAGAGAAATAAACAAAGACTGTGTATAAATACCTCTCAGGTAGTGGAAGACGTAACGAGAGAGTTGGATTTTATGTTTATGATGAAATGTCGTGTCACGGTACAATAATAACACATGTAAGTAGGTATCTTTTACTGTGTAAAATATAGTTGAGAAAAACAACAAGAGGAAAGGACGACGCCTCTGCTTTTGCCTTTGTTGATGAGCCAGCGTGAAAGAAAACCACGTAATATTTAATTTTTAATAGGTAAGATGAGATTTCCATGACGGACGGACGGAAACATCCAAGCATTACACTCATGTTAATGAACACGGAGAAAAAAATCATTTTCTTTGATCAAGTACGGCCATTAAAGATATTTGCGGAGCTTATAAGGATTAACATAACTTCTTAAGTCGTTAATCTGCGTTTGTTGTATTTAGTATGTATAGGGTATGATATTAGACACATGGTGAGAAGAATACCATATAGAAATCTTATTATTATGTGAATTGCATACAGAGAACTGTCTGAAGTGTATATTTGCATCTTTGCTTAATCACCGTGGATTAATAACGTACATTACTTGAATTACTTAAGCAAATACACAGCATTAGCATTAATCAACATGACGTGTATTTGGATATTCTCATCTCTAGAGGGAATGTTTCATGAATTTCACTCTGTGTGTGACTTTCTGCTTGTGTAAGAGTAAGAGGAGAAATATTTCAGAACGAAACTGCAGGAGTTTCAGTTGATTAATTTATTACTCCTTATTACATAACGAAAATTAATGCGGCAGGAAGAGAACAGGGTGGTGCATGAGATTTAAATCCACTTTCTTCAGTAGGTAATTATTGCAATAAATTTAACTTAGTTTGTAATAGAACGAAGGAACCATGAAACGGAATAAATTTAGGTTATATTAAAATACGATGAAAGAATTAACGATAGAATAATTGTTCCGCTCGTGGTAATGTATAATCTGATAAATTTAATGTTAGAAATAATAATATTGGTTAATTAAAACAACCAGATGACCTTAAATTGTCTTTGTGACGAACAAAATTAAAGAAAATTAATACTTCCTTAATTATGGCATCTCAATTGATTTCTCATTGACAACATTACGGACATTTATAGTGTAAAAGTGTTTTGTTCTTTTTTCCTTTGCACTTGAATCGATCAGTTTAGTGTAAATGGTTGAGAACGGTCATTTAGTTTTTTCCGTTCAGCCCACCATTTAGTGTGAACCTGCCCATGTGTCTTTTGTGTTTTGTCTCATGGAATTTTCATCACTTGAATACATCAAATTACATAAAAGACACGAGGAATAGAAAAAGCAACTTCCCTTTGAAATCGTTCTCATTGATTTTTTCTTTCGTTCATTAGTCTTTTGTTTGTTTGGCAATCAATACATGTACATAAGTAGGAACTTTGTATGGCTCATTCATTATGTACATCATGAATGCATTTTGCCAACCGTCATAAAAAATATTATTGAAAAGGTTTTCACTGTGTCTTGTTATTACTTCATCGTCACAAATCATATCCTGGTCGCAAAATCAATGTTACGTTATTATTGCTATTGCAGAAGCATAATGGACTCATCTTTGTGACCTTTGTGAATAATTTATGCTCGCGTCTACTCAAATTACTTTAGTATCGATCCAATGAACATTATGTCTATAACTACAACACTAGATAGGTATATATATTACACCTATAGGTATATCAATATTTGATTGCTTGGTTTAAATAAATAATGATAATAATATATACAATATAAAACATTTATAATAATAATAAGGATCATCTTTGACTTTGAATAGCAATAATGGTCGTTTTGACTTTGAATTATTCATCTTGTAGTAAAACTTGTAGCGCAATTCTACTCACGAATTCCCAATAACAATGGAAATAGTACAATACTCTACTTGTATACTAAAATATTACTTAAATTACTTGCACATAGTAGAAATACAATGCTACTAACATTTCTATTTTAATAAGTTATGTGTTGATCCTCAATGTCTTTCTATACTCATGAACATGATTCGTTTCGTATTATTGTACGCAGTAAAAATTCTAAATTGTATTTTAATATTCCTCTTTATAAATATGAATTAGTAAATAGTAAAAAAAGTTTTATTGTTAAGAGAGACAGAGAGAGATGATACAAGTATGCAGATTTTTATGTTATGGTGTATTGAGATTTGAATCAGGAAAAGCCACAGAGATTTAGCACGTTTTTCCACGTTAAGAAGATTATTATTGATGATGATGATCACACCATCCACATTGAACAAGTCAGGATTGAGGAATTTGTTTAAATAGGAAAATGTGTGTGACTTGACTATTAAAATGACAGCCAGAGCAAGAGTAATTTGCTTACTGTGTAAGTTTAGTATGAGTAATATGAAGACGCAGAAAATATATCCGCTATCCGCCCATGTCAAGCTGAGACGATCGTGCAAGGACACACACAATTCAGAAAATTTTCATTTTCACATATACAGATACTAATAGGTTTGTAGTTTATACTTGCCCTGAAGTGATATGCATGCATGTACAGATACACGACACGCTATTAAAAATAATGAAGAGAATAACTGAGCAAGTTATCATTTGTATGTAGAACAAAGGAAAATTAAAGTAAATCTCAAGTTTTCTGCTGCTGCTTGAAATGTGTAAGCATGAATGACAAAATGACAATGAAACTGACGAGAATCGACAGAAACAAGATATTTACATTTCCTTTTGGGTTATTATACTTCTATATTACAATTTCATGCTTTATATATACTAAAACCAACACAAAAGCTTTTCCAACAGCACAAGGTTTACTCTCAACCAACATTCTGAACGAGAATTTTATTCCTCATTCCTTTACCTACAGCACCAGAATCAGAATTGCAACTTTTTATGTACAATCTAAGGCAGTACACGTATTTAAAACTTTTTTATTGTTTTCTAAACACCCCTGCTACTAAATAAACACTAAACGCATCTGTATAATGGTATATTGCAGTTTTAGTAGTAGTAGTGACAGAGAATGAAATGACATTCCAATGTTAAAGATTCTTTAACTTCTATTTACTCAAAAGAATTTATTGAATTCTCATGTACACGCTGTATTAGGCTATAGGTACACCTTTCTGCAGAAAAAATTCCATTGACTCGTGTATTATGTTGGAGATAATAATACAAATATTATTTGCATCACAAAGGAACTCGATATTCAATCATCCCTGAACTGTGTCGTGTCAAGACTGCGATCTATTGCTCCTGTGAATGTCTCTCCATTCAGTCCCTGTGCCAATATCACAGCCAAGTCGAATTTAAACATTTTTCACACACAAACTATTCCACATGCAAATTGCAACCATATTTCTTTAAATTCTACTTATATACGTACGTAATAATAATATTTACTGAAATAAATACACTTAGGTATATCATCTGCATATATTGTCAAAAGTGAAGGTGCTCTCTCTGTTGGAATATATACATAAAGAATTCAGGTTTAAAAATTTATACGGAATCTGCTCTTTGTGGTATTTTTACACTGTGTGTCACGCTAGTTCAATGGTAAAATGGAAATGCTCTGTGTAATCAGCATCCTATTGGGTTTTAACAATACACACACAATCCTCAACTACTACAACTATTATTGAGCAAACTTGTTTTTCTACTAGTGTGTAAGAATAAAAGACAACATTGAATTTGAGACGTGAAATGAAATACGTAAACCATCATCTCGCACACCACACCGCAAAATTTCTACACTTCATTCTTCATGTGTATGGTATAATTGATGTGCGTATAGATTGCAACTATAATAATATAGCGCACACTCTTCTTTGTTATATTTAGTTTCCACCAGTCGAGTATAATAATTATTAACACAATCAAAGTCAATCTTGCTCAACTTTTTTCAATAATTCAATGCTAACTCGAAATCAAACCACATTTCACTCAGTCAGTAAGAATGCGTGGCTGGAAGATTGCAGCAAGATAAGCTAGCACAATACAAATTTCAGTGTTGTAATAATCGTGTGTAATATCCTATAGAAACATGTGCGTTGCAAATATTAGTTCTATTTTAATAACAATTCTCTATCTCTTACATAAAAAATCTCGCGTGTAAAAATCTAATACACAACAAGCCTCACAAGCTTGTGACATTTTTATTGTATTACATCTACTTTTAGTTACAACATTAAAGGAATCAATTAAATTGTGGATCATTTACCTGTAAGAAATTTTGAAGTACGATATTTGTGTATTGAATGAGATTTCCTCATTTGACATTGTGATTGTAAATAGTAGTTTTATTTGTATACATTGCTAATTGTAATATTAATGTCATTTATTTTAGCCATACATGCATTAAATGAATGTAAATCTCTGGATTTATGTGATTTGCTTGTAAAGTGTGTAATACAATACAAAAACATCATTTCTATGATACTTTTGAGCTTATGTATTGGATTTTGTATTGTATGTGCATAAATTCCCGATATAAAATTAAACAGTTATAGAAGTTGGCTACATAATTCCACTTAGGCATCATGTGACTATATTATATCCATATAGTGTGTTTAAAAAGTATATCTATAAGAGGATTTGTATATGAAAGGAATTTACACATAGTTAGTACATAGATGTATAAAAATATGCTATAAGAAATATAAGTATGAGCGCAAGTTGACATGAAAAGCATTGTCGGCTCATTTGAGATATTTTTACGTCTCAGGAGCTTAGGAAATGACATCTCCGATTGAAAATTGAGTGATGGGAGATAGACGGTTGAGATTGCAGCCACAGACTCAAACGTAACTCTCCTAATCAAGTTCTCGCTTCACCAGACATCATAACTTGTATAAGCAATGTATCACTAAATACGACATTTACATTTGTCATATTTACAATTCATTTTTAGCATTTACTTAAGTAGGTACATCCTTCTCTGAAACATTTATTGTTGTTATATTTGCTTAGGGTTTGAATGAATCATTTGCAAATGTATGCAAATTCTTTCGGTGCTTAAAATATATCTCTATTGTAAAATATAACCATTTTATATATTTGCATCTCTATAGACTTGTTATGTGCATTTTGCATTATATTGTGTATTATCCCATATAAGAAGGGAGAATTGACAATCATAACGGTATATTACATAAGTTATTAATAATTTTGTTCCTTATAGTACCAATCCATCTAAAGTTATTATATAAGTCGAAACGCCCTCTTAACTTATAAAAATATCGATTAACTCTGTCTGTGGTAATACACATGACATTGTTAGACAGTTATAGCTTCATATATAATACAGGCACACATAGATACACCTTTGTAATTCATTACGAGTGTTGTAATACAATCTGGACTACCAGAAACATATTTACTGTTAAATACTTTACAACTATCACAGCTAAACATCAAATCAAATAATCGAATCAAATTTACAACCGTTCCGATTTATGTAAGTAACTACTTATCTTTTAGTTCAGGTTTACAAGGGTGGATGATTGGAAGATCTCTGTGAGAAAACATTATTTGGATACATGTACTACTTACTTAAATACAAATCCGACCTGAAGATTTGACCTGTACGATTATCACAATTGTAAACAAAGTAAACAAGTACAATACTGTAATATTATAACTGCTGCAATATTTTACATACAATTTGCAATTACTATACCTGGGTGCAGTACCAATAATAGTAATACCTACGCGAGTTCTATTTTTGAACTCATAAGGAACTTGCTATTGCTACATCTCATTAAAACTCTTGTACATAGTTGAAACGTAAAAGTACCTATATGAATGTCACAAATAGATAAGAGATCAACGCTCTGTTTGAGGTCTTCAAAACAAAAACAAACAGAGGGACGAGTATAAAAATTATCAGAATGGAAACACATGAAAAATTAAACTATTTTTTGTTTACAAATTTCCATGTGTAAACAAAATTATTTTTACATTAGCATTTTCCTCGGCAGAGTGTAAAATTATGTGTATAAAAGCATATTGTAAGAGATACAAAGAATTTTGTAAGAGATGAACATGAGGAACTTGTTAGGGGTTATATGCTACGTGTATGGTTACAAGTTAAAATATTGTTGGTAGATTAAAATATAGCGTGCACCTATATTGCGTTAAATTTTCATTTGGTCTTAACTGCTGTTCCTTTTAAGGAAGAAGCTAATAAAGTATTTTCCACGTCCTGCTGGTTTAGTGAGTAATGATGGGTGCCCATAGCAGTTCAGAGCATTCATAAAGTAATAACATAATATAAATGCAGGCAAACATCATAAACATAATAGAACCTAATGGATCGTTCGTCTCTTTATTTTACAAAGAACAAAATATGTTTAAGTAATAAGAGAACGAATACACTGCAACCTTCTACTAAAGTCAAGTTTTGTTGTTGATATCAAAAAGGGAACTTATTGCATTCTGCAGCAGCAACAACGTTGAGATATTTTACTACGATATAATAAACCAATTATGGATCTCATCCTGAAGGTATACGCGTATAGATTTTCCTACACGATCACAAACTGCCTCGCCTACTACATCATCCAATTTTCTACTTACTGTATACCGAACACGGTTGAGACTGACACACATATCACAATAATTCCAATAACCCATTGACTTTTATTCTTCTGTCTTTAGCCTTCTGTTCTTTTCTTCATGGATTTAAATGGAAATTTCATGAAAGAAATATTACAACCATTGTTTTTAGTTGTACATAGCAATCCATGCTGATTTAAACTGAAATTGTTATTATGGCATTGTCAATTTCATCATAACTTGCTACTTTACGTTTTTTGGGGCTCTCTCCTACTATACTCTACCTATTTTGAAATCAAAGTTGGTCAGGTTAATGAAAAACGTGTGGAATATTCCCAGACAGGAATTCGTTACTTTATTATAGCCCCACTATATACTACTACCACTACCAACCACACAAAATTGCTTTTTTATTACTGTATAATGTCATACACTTACTTACTTATAAAATAAGCGTGTATAAAATCCTACCAAACGATTGCCCTGCGATATTGATAATAAAAATTATTAAAAATGGTCCGACGAGTGAATATCTGTGCAATAAGTCACAACATTATCATTATGAGTATCATTTAGAGTAACACTTACTAAATAATATTATTACTCTAGTACGTCAGATGATTCATGATATATTTACAGGTACAGTTGAAATGATATTGCTATATAAATAAAAACAGTAGTAGTAAATCTTAATAATGGGATATTTGATTCATCCCTCTCGTCTCTTACACCTGTACTGCTGTAATATTCATCTCTCTCTCTCTCTTTGTGCAGGTAAGTGTATCTATAACTTGTGTTAAGTATTTTATTGGGGTGGAAACAAATTGAAACTATTAAATCACCATTTGTCTCTCACACCTTTACCAAACAGGCCTTTCTTCCTTTCCTTTTCCTTTAGTGTAAAAATAATGTTCTCTCATCACTCATTTCAACCAGAATTTACAATTCACACGTATGACACGGCATTACCATACTTGAACAAACGCCACAACCCCGCTCGTCCCCTCACACTCTTAAGAAACTCATCTCGTGTAATAATTTCAGTTTCTGTGATGCTAATAACAATATTTTTTACCAAGATATACCTAGGTGGACATAATTTGTGCATGTTTTACAAATATATATTTACTAACCAAAGTCTTTTACGTGTGTTTGCAGTCCACACTCCATAATATTCAATTTGAAACATTTACATTTACCCTAACGCATACTAAACGCACATTTTACATAAAGCATTTTATAAGGTAAATTATAACACTGCAATTACCTATTCTTTGTAAACTATTTATGTTAACAATAAAATATAAGTTGGTAGAACCTGTGTGTACAAAATGCAAACATTATTAAGGTAGAAATATACAGACTCAAGCTAAAAATGTGGTATTTTATTTGTATATCTTTAAATAAAGCAAGATTTATATATAGACACGCCTCTGTGTATAGGTTTCAACCGTGAACTATGTAATTTACCTTAGAATGAATAAGCGTGTGTGTTTCTTAGCTTAAAATGTGTTAAATATAGGTCTTTGTGTGTTATAGGCTTAAGATCGCTAATTACACACTCACAGGAGTAAAATAGAGGTACGGTGTTCGATTTTCCTGAAGTGATTTACATTTTGTATTTATATATTGTAAACACATTAAGTACTATATTCATTCAAGATAATGGTAAAAGCAATTCATGTGGAAATTCGAAAGCTATGTGCGTATATCTGTACACATAGACATAGTAGAGTCTTTATAAATAAATACACAGTACACCGTTAGTACAAAGGTAGTTATTATTATAGATTGGATACTACCTGAATAGATAATACTTTTAATATTGGAGTAATACCTTTCTCAAGAGACATTTGTGCTATTTATGTGATTCTTTTGTCAGGTAGTTTTGTACAATGCATCAACGAGATAAATATATACACTCGGGGTGCTATTTTAAATGTCCATGCTTTACTTTCCATATATACTACCGTCTCCGAGAATGAACTCGGTCAACGTTAATTAAACAGAGAAATAGTATTTTAAATTCACAATGCATTTCCGTTGAACAAAGAAAATGAATGAGACTCGTCATCTTAAAAGTTTCTGTTTATAGAATCTAATAGTACCTATGTAGGAATTTCAGGTATTTTCTTTACAGAGAGACTACTAGATGTGTTTATTTTGATTCTGTACTAAATTACTTGATGTTATACAGTTCCTTTTTACAATTTCACTATTCAATTGTGTAAAATAAGAATTTGACGAGTGAGTCTCATGCAATGCAACTCATACCTACGTGCTTTATGTAAATAATGCGATAACAATTGAAAGCATTTCACTTTTATTGATTTGGACACGTTATTATTATCATTATTCTTATTATTGTTAGCTCGGCTCGTTTCTTTCGTCCGATTTGGCTATCGGCATATATAATTTAAATTAAAGTGAATCCATTTAGTACGGCTATACATGCTTCAGTGTTACATTTACTTATTTTAATTTCTATACGGAGATACATACTTGACGTGGTATATAATATTGTTGTCATTGTTGTGAGATGATGCGTAGGTGCGAGAGTGGAGTGTATAATACTAATGCACTTTTTACAAATGACACGTAACACTATATACACATTGAATAAGTAATTCATATAGGAAAAGTATGAAAAATACACACACATGAGTGTAATGGCAGGAGGGATGCAGGAAGCTTTCAATTCATTTAAGTTTAGAGAAGTACACAGAGTGACTTACGACGATTGCAATTGTAATTTTCTACTTTGTTCATTTCTTGCCTTTGTATAGAGCTATCGTATTTTTCTTTTCTCCGCGTATACAGGAAAGGAACCGTCTTCTCTTTTTTATCCGTAGGTATCGCAATAACTATTTTACCAACACACTACTAGTATAAGGCACATAAACACACAACAGGCATTTTTATACACATAATGCTCTCATTATTCATTCTTAAATAGGTAAATGCATTGTTCCAACAAAAGAAAACGTTAACTAACACTTTAGTAGAATTATTAAACTCGAAAAGTTTTTTACCATGTAAGTATATGTGACTTACCCAAAGAGTCACGTAGTGTTTTTCTGTTTCTTTTTATGATTATGTCGATTCTCAGTTCAATTGGTAAAATAAAGTAGTGTAAGAGTAGTAGTAGTAGGAGATGTAACAAAAAAGATTGTCTGAGTGAGTACTTATGTATAATAATATAACACGTAACACTTTAAAAAATAAGAAATGGTTACATGAAATTATAAGTCTTTGCACTTCAAACGATTTATCTTACACATTTCCTTTCTCACTACTATAACTCCTTCATTTACAATAAATATTACAGCTCTCTTCTATTTTTTACTAAATTATCAGTATGGTTCGAAATGGACTCTGAATGGAAATGACTTGAGAATAGGAAAATATTTTTTCCATTGGTATTTTGCAAATAATTTAATACGTTTAGTAGTTATAACGTCTTGTACTTGTGAGCGGATGTATTCAGAGTGAATGGAGTAAATAGGTATTCGATATAACAATTTCACAATTAAAGTCAGCATAAATCTCCTTTTCTTTTTTGGAGTCTCCTCTGACAACATTAAGACTTTACTTTTATATTTACCATCATTGATTCCCGTTTGCAAGCGCTAGACTAGCCCCAGACAAATTTAAACAACCCATATACCCATAAAAGTAACACACGTAGAGAGTATTTAAAATAACTGTAACTAAAAAGCATGCTGACCATAATACATAATAGAAATATACCTATAGCTTTATATAAAAACTTATAGCACGTAGATTTATTTATGTACGCGTTAAGTTTTTATGTAAGCACAAACCGTTATAGCATAATTTCCACATGACTTTTATATATAGACTTTGCCATCCTGCCAACAAAAAAGGAATAGTTCTTATCGGAACATTAAAGTTTCCATTTTATTGTGATATAATAGATCTCCTGTATAGTAATTGTATGTGTAACTGTAATACAATGACACTGTGTGTATGAGTACCTTTTGCACTCTACTCAGGCAAAAGTACGATGACATCCAAATACAAAGCTCAGTAGTAGTAGTAGTAGAATAAAAGTAAAAGTATGCATTGTATTACTTATTGCTGTAGATATATCTCTGTGTATTATATACCACGTAAGTTAAAGTTTATGCACTACTTATAAGAATAATAGATGTAAATGTACATATGTTTCTTGCATTTGCATATTATTTGTATGTGATGATTTTTTCTTTTTCCTCTAAGGCTCGACTCTCTGACAATGTCTCGTCGTCGACCTTTTTGTCAGAATCCTAAAGTCTGCTGGGCTAGTTTTTGCATTTATACGACTGTTGTAGTGTGCAGGACGACTTTGACTAGTGAGAAATCCACATCCACATGGAAATCTCATCTGACAGTAAAAATTACCGTAAACAATGTAAATAACCACCAAGAGGTTAGCAGCAGCAGTAGTTCTCGTATAGAACTATGTGCACTTTGTATTTACCTATATTAGAGACAATAATATAAAAGTAATTCCTTTATTTTATATTATATATACAACTGCAAGAAATTCATATAATTTTATATAGGTACTATATAGGAGTGTTGAGATTCTTACACTTCCACTTTACTCACATCAGTACTAGTAATACCACTCGTACTACATTTATTAACTGTAACTTTGACTTTCGTTTCTGTGTACCTGTTGTGTACCAACTATCTGAGTACACAGACACGGTGAGTAGAAATTCTCATTTTTTATACCTATCTGTATGTCTCTACTTGTAAAATAATGCAATCTACCTGTACTACCAGTAGTACAAGGACTGTATTACATATAATTGCTCTTGCTTTGCATTTGTAAGCGATTATTAGTGGAGGAATTGATTTGAAACACACACGGCACTCTACGCACTTGGTACACAGAGTAAAAGCTGTAAAAATATGCAAGTAGTGTTTAATTTTGCATAGATAATATTATAACGTGCGTTTATTTGCAAGGAGCATCAATCTACAGTTATTTTACACGTAGGGAGTATACTACTATTGGATTTCTCTGTGTAATCTTCTAATGCGTTCTCCAAGGTGTGTAATCTTGAATGTAAACCTGAAGAAAGGAAATGCGTAGAGATAATATGTGTAATTACTTTTGTTTTTGTTTGTGTAGTACTATCTTGTACTACTGTTCGTGAAGAATGAGAATACGTGTCCTATATATACATACATGAAGGATGAGACTGTGTTTTTACACTACAAGATAAAAGACGTATGTAAAACGTGTACCTTTAACTAAAGTTTTTACTACTTACTACTATAGTGGAAGCTCCAATCGATTTTTATTTATTGTACATGGTCTAACCAAAACATTACTCACACACTTTGTTGTTGTATTGTTGAAAGTTGAACTTCCACTGTGTGTTTTTGAGATAGGGAGAAGGAGGCGATGGAAAAGTCATAAAATCCAACATAAACTTCATTATCGATGAGAATCTCTCCGTGTGAGATAAATTGATTTGATATTTACAAAGTAGAATTTTTATTCTTTTTTTATACGTGTGTATATTGTGGTAGATGAGTAGTATTTAACATGGGAAGATGATACACCTCTTCTCGTGTTTCTCAACGAGATATCATTCATCCGCAACGTACTTCACTATATCCGTCTACACTATGTCATTATCCAATTTGCAATGTGAAGTTGAAGTTTATTCCGCGAAACAAGCAGAAATACTCTAATTGAAAAGAAAATTCTGTCGGGTTATATCAAGTTACCATATATACCTGTAATTGTACACAATTGAATTTTTTTCACGTATTGTACTTTGTAATTTCTTCATAAGTAACACTTGTATAATTTTTGGAGAGAGAGTTTTTGGGTCTTACATTCTTCACTTACAAATTATGAATTATTACATGAAGATACAATATTTCGTTGTATTTATTAAAATATTCGAATTGAATGTAGGTATGAAGGTGTAATTACTGAATTACAAATTAATGGAATAATAAATGTCTCATTGAATACAAAACAGTGGAAAATTGTTGTGGGAAATATTCTACTTATTAATTAAGTGTTCACTTAACATTTAAAGCGAAAGAATTGGGCAGAAACTAGAGCTACATGCTTATGTGAATGTAAATTACACACAGAAAAGCAAAAGTTTTTAATTGAATTGAAATTACTAACTGCTAACTACGGTATAAGTTGTAAGTAGGTATATTATTATTATTGCAGCAACGAATGTTTTTTAAGTATTACAAATTTTTTAACTGCTTTAACCTTCTTAGGTGGGAATGGGAATCGTCATGAAAATATTTTCTGAACATACTTTTACTATACAAGCCAAGCCTTTTTGCTTTGGTGTGTAATTGTGTCTTGTGTGTATAAAGAGTCTGTATACCTTCAATGAATAATAAAAATTGTAATCCTCTTTGTGCAAAATGAGTAATAACTATTTGCGATTTTCCCATAATCAAATCTTGAGCGTATGCTGAAGAAAATAAAATATCGTGAGGATTGTGTCCAATCTATTCTTGTTGGTACTGCTAAAATATTGCGTAGTGGGGAACGGGAAAGGTTCTCTTACTTATTACTCTGATCAAAATAATAATAATCTAATAATAACAATAATAACAGTCATGATAAGGAATTTTTGTAACACTATAAATATTATCTTGGAAATTATTTTTTCTTCAAGTCAGATAGTTATAGGTGTACCTGTTTGTACATCGTGGTTTCATTTCAGAGGAGTATTAAGGGATTGGTGCCAATGTCAACGAGAACAGATTAAAAAATATACCGTATAGTAAGCCCTTTAAAAGGGCAAAATTAAACACACACTACTTTCTTAATACTAATACTGTTGTTACAATTACGTAGGTTTTTACACTTTACGATTATAATTTGGTTTATGGGTGACCTGCAAAAAATTAACTATGATAGTAATGGTAATCATCATATTTTTTGCAATTTGTAAAGGAAAATATTATTTTTAAAATGCATTTGTCCAAAAATAGTGTTGTACAACAAAATCATGACCAGAAATGGCGGATTTTATGTTGCTTTATAATGCAGTTGAGTTACATATTGAGAAGTGTAACACAAAAATGGATTAAAATCGTTACCTTTAAGACTTTGAACTAAATTAAAGTGACAGAACAGACCTTTAATCATTTTGTGTTTGTAAAATATTTTCAAGCTGTAATAATTCATAATTCATACATACCACACACGTAGAGTGCTAATATTTAATAGTCTGGTAGTTACTCTGCTGTTATTATTATTGCAGTAAACATTTGCATTGAGATAGTAGTAGGGAGGAGTAGTATAGTAATAATAATATTCACAAAAAACTTCAGGCTTGGCTGAATTGGGTTTAATAAAATTCCCTACTTATCTAAACAAGAAGATAAAGTGTAATGATTTGTTATTCCCACTTAATGCACTTATAGCTACTACTATACACGCATTACTATTACTGCTTAAACAAATATAATACTCTTCCATACGTAACAAAACAGTCTTTTATTATATTCGCTTACCTAAATGCATGAGATGCATTAATGTTTATTTTCTGACATTAAATAAATAAACACACAGCAAATAAAACTGTATAAGAATGAATGAGGTAATCGAACCTTAACGGGACATCTTCAAATCTACACTAGGTTAGAAAAACACGTGCATAATAATAATAAGCACACAAAAATGAGACTTAAAGTGTGTTCCGGCTTCAAAGAATTCTTTTGTGCAAACATTACACACGAATTTCGTGAATGTGCCCTTTTAACACATAATATATCTCAACACATTACTCTTTAGAGACCTTTTGTGGCAGTAAAAGCCCAAAAAGTAAAGCAAGGTAATTTCTGTTGTATTTACCTGCCAGAGCAAAGCACAGCAACAACCCAGACATCATTTTTTACTATTTTAGATCACAACACTTCTAAAGTCATTCAAAGATCATTGCAGTGGATCGATCTCTTTGCCAGTTATATGTACACTCCTCTTTTTTCCCTATAAAATTGCCATATAATTATTTTGGTACCTTTAAATTTAACACGCGAGTATGTGAACTACTCAGTGTAGGAAATAAAAAATAAATTGAAAGCTTGGTGAACCATAACATATTATTATACGAAGCAAGTGTTACTTTTTACTTATTGTTATTATTATTACTAACGTCTTCCCAAAATAGATACTGCAAAAAGTCCATCTAATTGTAAGCACTTAAAATATAGGCTTTCATTTCAACTTTTCTCAAGTTCAGTTTTAATAGAAACATTGTATAGAGGGCCGAAAAGATTTCGCACACATTTTGTATACACGTCTGTATATAAATTGGGAAAATGCACAATGAATGTAATATTAAAGCTGGTTCTGTATGTATAAAAAATATAAGCAGAAAATTTTCTCACGAATCACAAGCTCTTTGAACAGTGACATCGAATTTAACCCATCCTCTAAATGTATTTAGAGAAAACGCAATTTCCATTTACATGTACGCACATGTACACAGACAATTCCCATGCAAATATATCGTCTTATTTTTGTATGTAGCGTAGCGACCCTTATAAAACATATCCTAAGAAAATATCAATGTTAGAACACATTGAGCTCAAATGTCGCAGTACAAAATGATCTTTGCAAAGTAAAACTCTTCGACGATCTCTGAGAGCAGAAGAATAGTAAATCTGTGTATATATTTTGTAAAGTACACACATAGGTATATATAATGCATACTACTTATGTCTCTGTGCATTATTATCATTAAATTTTTATGATTGTGTAGACTCACACACAAACACACACCAATTTCATCCTTTCTCTAATACAAAACGGTTATAAATGCATAGCATACGGATATCACTATAATTTGCAAATTTCTAAGTATCATTTCACATCCTGTCTTATTAGATTTTGTATCACTGTGTAATTTTGAAGGGATATTGATGATATAAATCATCTTCATCACTTTCCTAGTATAGACAGACACACACAACGCACATCTGTCTTGTTATCGTATCTCCATATTAAATTATTATAAGCATTTCTTGTATTTACGTCTTCTCAAGTTGATGTTGATGATGATGATGATTCGATTTTCTCATGGCAAAAGCAAATGCGCTACATATCCCATCTTCTTCTTCGTCTTATTTCACGTTCACGTTCAATGTTCAAAAAGGAATTCAATTACTGTCGTCCTGTTTTTCTCATCTTCATCTCTCTTTTTCTTTTACATAAAGATTCTCTATAGTTCTACCTCCTGTACTTACATTCAATTGATTTGATACGCATACACACACAGAGTCACATGAATATTTTCTATGTGTTGGTCCTTTGTATGTATTTCTAAGTATACGAGTGTAATATATTTATTTACACAGTTACTTGTTACTTTGGCTTGGCCAAGCTTCTGAAATGCAATTATAATAACATTATCATTATTATTATCTTCATTTGAATCTTGATTTGATTCGGTATGTGCTCGCTCTCTGTGAGATTATTCTTCACTTTATTGTGTGTAGAAGAATAAATTCTGAACATGTAGAATATTTGGGACTTGGACTGTCGTCGCACGGAGAAGCTCGTTAGTGCAAAGGAAAACTCTCGGTGTCTTTTTTCGCTTGTCATTTGATTATGCACATTCAATTTCAACAACAACGGAAAAAAGACACATGTTCTCTTATCACGGTCTTCCCTACTAAATAAATTACAATGAATGCGTTTGCCTATGTGCTATGAAAGTACCAGAATTAAGTAGGTATCCATATAATGACTTTATATTCTTCCTTGTAGTATTCTTCTGCGTTTATTTCGTTAATGTGACAGGTATTTTCTCCTAGTATAACTTATTTTGTTTCAAACGCGTCGTCAGAATAGAAAACTGACATGACATGACAGGAAAATCATAGACATGTTGAATTAATTTTATATTAATATTAATACAATCTTCCAAAGACCGTTTTTACATTTTTACTATAGAAAATGTCTTTCTTTGCAGACCACAGTGCTAGAGGTATATATGGGTAATGGACGTAATGGGTTTTACGTGAATAATAAGTAGAAATTCATAATTGATACCTTCATATGCATTTTGTACGCATTAATGTTAATTTTTTACGCTTGGCTGTACATTTACGTTATGAAAATAAGAACACACGCACCGTTTACGTAAATTAATGTGTAAAGTGTGTACCTAAAGCTCTTCTTCATCTTTCAACTTCATTTAACACGCTATTGACAAAATTTCCTTTGTGTTTTGCAGTATAAAATTATTTATTGGTAATTGTTCGAATGATAGAATTATTATATCCATAAATGATTTGCATGGGCTTGGCTTACTAATATGTAGGTATATAATATGTATTACATGTAGGGTAATGTATATAGTATAGGCATTGATATAATTTTTTTGATATTAAGTGTCTTCTTCTGGGATTGTAAATCTTTGAGCAAAAACGAAAATATTCAACTAGGAGAGATAATAATTTTGATTTGAGGCTAATAATCTTATTGTTGTTGGAAGGGATGCGTTTCCCTGTGCTAAAAGAATTTGCAAAGGTGTGCACACCCTTTATGCCATCATTAGCATAAAATAAGGTGAAGGGAACCCATCAAAGCTCCCTCCGAGCAACAATCACAATGCAGAAAATAAAGCCATTAGTATAAACTCAAAAACTATATTGTAGTGATAAACATTCTCGCGAAAATTCTCAAGTATCACGATCTTGAGCTAAACTTTGGGGCTATAATAATATTACCGTGCCTCTTTATCTCGATCATTCCCAATTCTTGTACAAAAGTTGAAGAAATGCCGTAGAAAAAGTATATCAGTCTTAGAAGACACTGTACTTCAATAATTTAACATAATAGTAGAGAACTCCCTTGATAGTTTTAACTAACACAAAGATAAACGTAAACTCTCAGTCCAATTTGGCGCATTAACCACAATTTTTCACCCATTCGAAGATTTCCTTTTCTATTTCATTCACCAGCACCTTAAAAATCACGTGTAGCAATTGTCAGTGCTCTTGACTCTTGACTCTGAGAATACCTCATTACAAATTACTTAGGTATGTAAGAAACACTAATAAGTAATAGTATAAAACACAGCGTAACGAAACAAAGTGTATAAAAAATATTACGATAAGAAGAAAATTATGGAATCATTAAATTACATTTTGGGAGGAAGGCATTACCATTCTCATGACGGAATTTCTATTAAGCCCTGCCAAAATTGGATTCTTTTAACATCTCTACAGGTATTTTCATACCTACAACACTCATATCACATTACCACACTCAAACATTTTAAAAATCTACGTGTAATGTTATATCTTCTACGTACATAATATGGTATTACAAATACACACTACTACATACACCTTTTACATGTAAGAAAAATCTGCTGATCTTGAATAAAAGCACATAGACACACACACATTATACATATACATATAAAGACATAAGTACTTTTCCCATTTACTATTCATACAAAAATAATTACAGGTAAATCAAAAAGTTGGCTTTGACTCTTGTTACAAACACATTATCGTGTATTGCATTGTCGTAGTGGTACTTATGAATCCTTTCTTCCAATTTCCCTTAAGCACATACATTTACCTGTCTAATACCAATATACAAGTAATATATCCACAGGCAGAAATAATCGATTAAATGGGAAGATAAGTCTTTGTAATGTAAAATGTAATACAAGTTCTGTGATTATCATCATTTCAAAAACAAATGTTCATTATAGATTACCAGAAAAAATTAATATATACTTATATTACTACTACTCGTATAGTTATTCCATGGATTGTCAGGCACAGAGAATAATGATATCACACAATATATCACATCAGTCACAGTTGTTTGTTGTGGCAGTACTAGCACTACTACTACTACTACAACTACTACTAGTAATTGCAAACAGAGAGATAGAGACGACAAGTTGTTAAGAAGCTCGTTGAACAATTCTTTCGTCGACAGAAGAAAACACAATGTGACCTTTGACTTGATTTGGACTTGACTTATGAAGTTTTTGAGACTGTTTGTCTCTCTTCACTCTCACATACGACAACATAGGTATATCTTCAATATTCATTCGTAATATAAAAGTATGTGGTTCTTAATGTCTCTGTATACAATATAAGTACGTCATAATCATCCATCTCAGCAGAATATGTAGTAATATTATTATTATTACCTACTATGCCCATATAATGTAACTTCCTTGGCTTGAGACATTAGTATTATTCATTTCTTCTCACACAGCTACAATAGTGTATTTACTCTGGCAAATGTCCATAGATAAAACCAATCTCTCTCTCTCTTGCCATGTAGTATATAAAGAAAACACTCTCAGGGAGTGCATAACAACTTAAATGTAAGCATAGGTAAGTATTACCTATGCATTTCAATCTTTAATTGTATAGCAGATAAACATTTTTTACTACACACAAAGTAAAAGACAGTAAAATATATTTTTGCACTCTTGTCAAGTATTACACGCAGGGGTGATTGTGTAAATATTTCTTCCATTGATTTCATAAGGATTTATATATGCAGATAAATAAATTTTGTGGAATGACACCTGCTATATTATTACGGCTTCATTTTGTGCAACCGAAGAAGTCTTACAAAAACAAATACGGTTTCTGTGTCACTCTGTGACATTTTACAGGTATAAGAAGGTCTCTTATGTAATATTACACAAGTACACACGAGTATATTTCATTTTACGCAAAATATTGCATGAAAAATATTCACTGACACATTCAAAGTCAAATTGTTGACTAATAACTCTGTCTGTATTCTGTATAGAAAGCAGATATGGATTTTTCTTTTCACACTACTAATCCTGTCGTCGTTTTAATTGAAACTTTCACACAGGATGCTAATAGAGCCATAATATGCAGTCTGAGCAGCACAGGAAGCTTTTAAAGATTAGATACACTTTTTCAAAGTTGAGAATAGACATTAATTCTTATATACGACAATATCGTCATTGTATATAGGTAGTTGTATTTTGTTTATAAGCAGGTAGTACCTATTACCTATATAGTTGTAGTTAGATGGCTTGTTGTTTTGTTAGTGTGAATTATTGTCGGAGAACACTTTCCTACGTAATGACTTGTCAAATATTAACTCTATATACTACTCAGGTATCCTTTAGAAAATGTGTTGTAAATGTAACATGACATTTTATTTAGCACTAAAAAGTTATAGAAGTGTGTTATGTGTGTCTGATATAATTACGAGACTGTGCATTAACTAAATGAATAAATTTGCTTGTAATTAATGAAAACATCTCAATCTTTAGACTGAGAGAAGATAATTAGCTTACTTAACTTTTAAACATCTCAATTTGTATCAGAGCACCATGATAAATAGTTTTAGACTTTTGGCCAAACTAAATACAAGCGAGAGGGAGAGGGATTGACAATATTGCTGCTAAATTAGACACAGATAAGTTGGATTCTCAGAATGGTTCAGCAAGACGAGAAAAGTTTTTCTTGGGGCATTATATATACACATCTCACTCTAGAATTAGACTCTACGCGTTGTTTCTCGCCTTTAGCAAGCGTCTCGTGTTATTTCATTGATAAATTGACATTACGTTATAATTGAGAAAAGAAAGTTGACTTGGCTGATTATTATGAGAGTATTTTGATGTATTTCTTATTCCATACTCACTCATCCTCTTCTTTTCCATTTACTACTACTATAGGCTATGCTATTTATTATTAAGAGTTGTTTTTGCCTGCTGTGGCTATGTCTGTATGTACGTATACATACTACACAGTAGAATTATTATAATTAGAAGTTTGTCTTGCAAATTTTTCATTTTGTTTTATTTTTTCTCGACTTGGTCGTTTGTTCGTATTGTTCATGATTGTATTGCATTGGGGAGAAATCCGTACACATGAATCATTCATCTCTTCCTCTGCCGTGTTTTTATAAAAATAAATGCATAGGAAGTGTGCTCTAAAACTACACGTGTGTAATTACTAATTATTACACAACAAAAAGACATTGCTGTGTTATTTATTTGTTTCTGTGTCACAAAAAGCAAAGCACACCTTGCTAATTACCCGCTTAGGTACTACTACTACAAAACTCGACTATGGAGTTAATTATCGACATAATTTTTAGTAAAAATGCATGGGAGACCACACAGGGGAAAAGATATAGGATTTAGGTTGCAGTTGCATTTGCAAAGACAATTTTAGTTCCTAGAGAAATCACTTTTTAAAGATTATGGAGGTGGTCAAACACGTCAGAGTCACGAGTGCCTGAATAAATCGTATAATTTAGTTTGTAAAGTGCCTTAGATTGCTGTGTGAACCAGACTTAGCACTAACATACATACAGTGCGGCATATAAATCACGGAATACGCAGAATTTGGGTTTGATGTTGATTGTAAACGCAGGAGCGAGACAGTTGACCCAGAAATTAAATTCATTCATTGCTATAAGAAGAGAGGGATGTTGTAAAGTGTAAAGGTAAGTTAATAACAGAGCACATAGGGCCACGACACGGCAAAAGGTAAATGAATAAATAGGAACGCGTCGGTGGTGGTGGAGGAATGTAAAAGATTTTCTTCAGGTTTAGTGTATACCTAAAAAGAGCGCACTGTGCCATTAGTATTATTGTTTTTGATTAGCAACACCTAGTAAATTACTTACAATCAGTAACGCTGTTAAATTTTAAAGACTCTATAGGTATATGAAAGGTTAGCTTCGTTTGAAAAAATAAAAGGCAGACGACCGTGAATGGGAATAATGCTAAAAAGTAAAGCACACAGACAACACTCACTCACTTTAGTCACTTTTAACCAACTCGTCTGCTTTACATATTATAACAAGATCTGGCATTGTTTATTGTTTAGCCATTAATTGGCTATAAATTACCAAATTATATTACACAGACATATAAAGATATACATACAATACAGGTAGACTACTTGAAAACACTCAAGTTTGAACTTTGGAAAAATAATGGTCCTCGTATAACTAATTTATTTATTTATACACGTCATGAATGAAATTGTAAATGCATTTTTAATGTCTTGCCGTAAAAACAACTTCAGTATGTCATTCATGCATTTATTTACACACAGGTGTGTTATTTCTGTTTGTATTTTGTAAACAAGTGTACGTACTTAATAACTAGTGACCGTTTTAATTCTAATGGAATGTTTTTGCAATATTTTATTATGCCCTTATGTATAGAGTTGAATGACATTTTGGGGTTTGTGGATTAACCTTTCATTGGTAAATAACAAGCAACAATAAGGAAAAAATCCAATCATAAAATAATTTGCGATTTAAATAGAACTTTAAATTCATAAGCGACTCCTACGGGTTTTTAATTAAAATCTCTATGCCTTACTATTACAAATGCGCGTATAATTAGCAAAGGGCTTGGCTCAACTATGTCAATGTGATGTGATTGACAGACGCTCTGTATATACTTACATGAAGCAGTATAAACATACACTCAGAATGTAGAATAATGTTGTTTTACATTATTTATTATTGCAAAATTGAAGTTACAAGTATTTATACTGGCTTTTGATGTAAAAATGTAAATACCTACACTATATACCTCACTGTGTAAATTGTAAACGTATCAGTATGTATAGGATATCAGACCAAGCAAGGCAAGGGAGCGTGACAATTAGCAAAAGTTTGAATTATTGTTAATAGTAATGGTTTTATGACTTTCTGCAAATGCAAAAATGCACTCTTCTCTTCCGTATCAAATCCTAAACAAAAACATAACGTGACAGCGTAATAATCTCTAAGCTTATAAAATTATTATTATGACTAAGCGTACTACTGCAATAAAGGAAAAAACAAACAAACACAAAACACTTAGCTTTGATCTGCTTTGATTTACTGAAATTTGCAGATCTAAGAAAAATTCAGTTGTGCAATGTGTGCTACTACAACTTCATGCCATATACTAAGCATATTTGTAGTACATACTAAATAAGTTAATAAATAGCATAAACATGCTCTAACTAGTATAGAAGAGGACAAAATGCAGTTTGATCTGCACAGAATAGATTACTAAAAGTATTACCACACAAATACACAGAATTGCCTAAGCACATACGATTTAAGTATAACTTATACACGTACATTTATTAATTTGATTATACTTGCCATGTACGTAATCTACGTATCTTTAGGTATATAATACATTTCCCTGTATAAAGCACTACTACCATAAAATCTCCTCATAAAAGTGAATTACTTTAACACACAGTAAGTACCTATAGCTCTCTATGTACATATATAATAGGTTCTTGTTAATTCTCTCTTTGTCTTATGGAAATGATATAATTAAGTATTTTTTATTTTCTCAGCTTACACTTACACCTAATTGTAATAACACTACTAGTATTAGTAAATGAACAACACACAGTACACAGAAATTCTTCCGCATTGCTCTCAAAATCACTCTCACTGAAATATTTCATGTTATATAACGTGGTTAGCGTGCAGTATCTCAAGTGGGACTCACAATACATTGCATTATTTCACGTGCTGGCTAAATCCATAAAGACACATGGCAGTAAAATTATATAATTACCAATTTAACATTTTTATACGATTGCATGTAATGGAGATACTGTTATATAGAGGAGGAGGAGGATGAGGATGCTGATGAAGATCGGAGGGAGTCGTCATGATATTTTTCTTAAATGCTGCATGTGAGCGTTTTGTCGTTGTGTGTCGTGTGGATAATAATTACTGCATTACGTGCAGAGATACATTATACTTATTTTGTCAGGAGTAAGTATAATATACCAAATGAAAACGTGGGGAGTATTCTGTCTATAGCTATAAGAGTTTAGAACAAACCTAATAAAATCTTATATAAGTAATAATAATACTAATAACATTAGCAATATTATTCTTGTGGTTCATTACGGAGCTACTGTGTATTGCGTATAGGTTCTATATAGAAAAGCATGAGGGCACCTACTTTCGCTAAGTATGCTAAATAGTTTAATAGTCAAAGAGCAGCAAAAGGAGCATCATCATCTTCTTCTTCTGACAAAAATTACGAGTGTCACGGCATGTCATGTCATGACCTGCTCCATTGCTCTGCACAGCCTATGCTGGTAGTATAGGTGAAAAAAACTGCATTTTCCATATAGGTATAGCGATTATAACATAAAGCTGCAGAAAAATGTAGACCAATCCACCAATAATCAATTGTGTCGTTCATAATGTAACTTTGCACCTATAGACACATTCTAATCTAGTAATTATAGTGCATATGAGTTAAATACGCTTATAGGGTGTATTTTAGTAGGGGTTTGTATTATTTGCATATGAAATGGCATATGGTATAATAATTGTATACGATAGTCGTCACCAGAGATCAGAAGAGAATTTATACAAAGATAAAGGTGTACATAAACACACACACGACCATAAAGACACTTTTGTAATCTAATGGCAGAATCACGTACAGAAAAGATAATCGTTTACACACACATTTATTTTACAATGGAGATACAATCGTTGAAGATAATGGATAAGCAATTCTACTTTTCTTATCTGTGTGATACTCAACTACTACTTGTACTAGTCGTGTTGCATTCGTCGGGTTATACTACGTGCATTTGTAATGTGATCTCATGTGTAATATTACCATTACGATGTCAATCCTTCAATGTGTGAATGAATCTCAAGCTATACTAGAGGCTGCTACTACCAACCGAGTATTGGCTTTGTTTCCTTATGAATTATATGTAGTACGTAACCTAACGCGTTTTTCGTATCTCTATATGTATATTATTTTATATAAGTATATATTTTGTTTGCTTATAATAATATATCTACATGGTAATGTTACTTTGGTATAAGATGTCTTTTTAGTAGGAGAGACAGAGAGTCACGGAAGAATTACGTAAGAAACAGAACATTGTTTTTATATTTGCTTCAGTTTGCTTCTTGCACTATGGTCGCCTCTGTGTGTGTTTTGTGTGTGCCTGCCCTGATTTGACTGTTAGTGTAAGGAATTGGATTGCGTTTGCTAATTTGGGAAATCAGTAAGTAAGAAGTTATAGTGGATGACATGACCAGAAATAATTTCACCTGTTGCATAATAATCCATTACAGGTGCAAGTTTGTACATAAATACATTATTCTCTACTAAAGATCCTCATCGTGTGTTGAGGTATCTATACACAGAAATATTGTTACGTTACAATAATCATCGTGTGTCACATTACATGAAAATGTGTTACTTAAAAAGAAAACACTTTTTCCATATCCTGGTTTGGGTGGAATGGAATTTAAGGTTTAGTAATTAAGGATTAACATTAGAAATGTTGCGCAAACAAAACCTCGTGGTTAATTTAATTCATTAGGAGTATAAAGAGTGAAGGGACAAGCCCTAAATATATTTTGGGAAGTAAGTAGAGGAATTTTGTGTATTGGGAATGGCAGATGCGTGAATGTCAAGGAAAATACTAATAGTAAAGAAAATCTTCCTTGAGATTATGCTAGAGGCTCTAATACAGAAATACATACACAAAGTATCCTTGAAAGAAAAGGATTTACATTTTTATGTATCGATGATTTGTGTGTAAACATCGCAGCGTTAGTTATGCGCATTTATTTGCTTTCGAGACTGACTATTTGCATATATATGGAATTCCAGTGTCAGGGTAACTTTTTGGGAATTCGTCTCGTCCTGTCTTGCTCTTTTGACTTGAACATCGTTAACTATGTATGTTGATGGCTCGATCGTCGCATCTTCTTCAACGCGTAAAATACACACGAATAAACTACAAATTCACATTCCGGATTCAAGGTTATAGTTAACCAGCTTGTTATTCTATTCCTAAGTATATATGCATAAAATTCATCTTCGTCAGTTAAGAGTCTTCATCTGTATTAGATTTCAACTTATTTTTCCTTTACCGCATGTCTATAAATCTCATCTTGACAATCTTTGCTAATAAAAATTTTATTAACCACAGAAAGTACATGACTGTATACGCACGGATATGAAAGGATTCCTATAGGCACAACAGGTAAAGTAGGTATTTAGGTAGGTAGGGTAGTAGTGGTAGTAAAATAGTAAATCTATCACGAAATCAAGAATCTATTCCACTAATACTAAACGTAATCATCGATTCCACCACCAAGCTAAGTAATTCCAAGAAGAATCTTCATTGTATAAGTAAATACATGAATAAAACATGTATCAGAAATCTCAACCAGATAAAAATCCAACTCTCCCTTTTACAATCCCTTATCTCTGTGTGTTGTATATATTTTTTCAAATATTTCGTTCTTTTTGTCAGTAAATATTGGCATCCGTTTTTGCTCAGACAGGTTTTACATTGTTTCGTAACTACCTTTTCATTAAGCAAAAGAAGAAGTGTAGGTAATAATGAATTTTTAACACGGTCAAGATGTTGCATTACTTATTAGGTTGGTTCGTGGCGAAGGCAGACATACGTCTCAGTGTCAGCAAGAACAGAATAATATTTTTTGGCAACATTAATTACAAAAAAATCGTCACTGTCCTCCTAAGAACACGTCTGTCTGTCATTCAGTTATCTCTTCATCTCCTATATACACCCTTTTACATTCATTGCCAAGTTATTCTCCAAAAGTTCAATATAAACAAATACACGAGAATCTCAAAATAAACGCAGAACAATTATCATTTCGTGGAAAAGAATCTGTAGAAATAATCAATATTGGTTTATAAGAAATTCTTTCCCTTTTAAAAAGCCGGCACTTACATAAAGCCATTAAATTAAGTTTCAATTGTTTATCTCTGCAGATTACGATGACATAATCGGACAGAATGCAAATTAGAGTCAAAAGCAAGAGAGATGTTCATATTGTATAAATGTTCAACAAATAATACAAAGTAAGAGTAATGTTATGTGCTGAGAGTACTAGTAATGATATTATTATCATTTCTACTTACCTACTACTATAGCTGGCACAATTAAAATTTCAGGTTTAGAAAATTATCTTAGAATACATAATGATAATGATATGCACATAAAAGCCCCACGTATGTGTAAATACCGCAGAGAGACATAATATACATTATAGTGCATTCAATTGTTATACTTATTATAATGTATATAAGTACCTCTCTATAAAGAAAGAGCAACAGCGGGCAGACAGGAGCAGCACACGACTCTTATCTCCTTCCAAGTCATAAATTAAAAATCATACAATACTTTTAGTAGATGACCGGTTGTATGTTGTGGCTGTGGCTCTGTTTGCGTCTATTGTATATCTGTCTTATCTTAATGTGTAAAAATTCTATATACCAAATGAATGCCACAGACGATAATTGATTCCTCTGTGTGGTTTCCTTCACTTTGAAATCTTTTAACCGCATACGAAAGTAGTTAGGACTCATGTACTTAAATAATAGACGATTATCTCCGATTATTATTACTTTACAGGTGTACTCGAGAGAGTTAGTGATATACTTGTAGGTGTAATAGTAATAATATTATTAAATAGGTAAAGTTTCAATTTTAATTTACTATAGGTTATCCTGATATACATACAAGGATGTAGCGTAGGTAAAGTAAGTCTGAAAGATTTTTAGTAGACCGACAGGCACGTTCGAATTTTATTCAAATCTTTCATTATCGTTATCACGATGCCTGACTTACTCTCACGACAATCTCGTCTGGACGAACGCATTCATATACACTTGACTGTATATACTAATGTTTTAAATCCCAGGTAAATATTAAGCTTTTTAATAATTCAGAAAATAGAATGGTAGCAAAAAAAATAAATGCAGGTTGTAATTTATACTTGCCAACTTCTGCAAAGCTAACTAGCTTTTATTACACTTTTTGTAAAGAAAAATTAATATTATTAGCAAAAAACTAGAATGTCTTATGTATTAGAATAACAAAGCATGAGGAGGGAGAGTTTACTAAAGTATCCCTTGAAGTAAGCCTAAGGGTGGTACGACTTACCGCTGTAGTGATTTTCCCAAATGAACTTAAACAAAAATGGTTATACAAGCAATTTCCTGAAAAAGTGCAGTAGATTATTTTCTTTTTGCAATTACCACATTATTGTCTATACTTAAAAAGTGCAATGATACAAACGAAAGCTTTTTATTGGTTATTCTCGCAATTTTTGTTATTTCCGAGAATTTCTTCTAATTTCCACTTATTTACTTTTGTTTTGAGACTTCTGTATAGCTGACGTACATGATTGCTTCAATTAGCAATAGGTACTTGCTGAAACTTGATAAAGGTACAAAAGAAAACGAAAATGTTGTTAGAAATGTTCAAATGTTGCTAATGAGGAAAAAGCGTGCCTGAGAGTCCTCACAGGTTAACTCGGACCATAACTAGAAATAAGCAGTAGTGGTAGAAGTAGTAGAACCAGCGCAGAAAATCTCTACAGCCCATTATAATTCAGAATAATCACTAAATCATCATTTGCAAATATTGAATTATTTACCATCCTTCGTCTCGGCAATAAAAGGTGATGTGTGCATACGAAACTACAATCTAATAAACATTACTTATGAATTTATTTGCAAACTGTTAGGATACACACAATTAGCATAAATAATGTAAGTAAATAACCTTTCCTTGAATGAGAAAATCCTATGTGAATAAAATTTTCAAGAAAATACACAAAAGTTTCTTTTCATCTCATAATTACCTACAGTATAAAAAATAAAATATACCTATATACACAACCAAAGGTCTCTCTCTCTCTTCTAGTACAATCGACAATATATCTATATAGGTACCTGTCTTGCCTGTCTATAAGGTACAGATCTATATTACATAAGAAAATTATTATGTATGATATCTTTATATACACATAATATCCCCTGGCATATATTAGCACGCTAATAGACCCAAAGTGAAATTAAAAGTGGGGGAGTGCAAAATTTCTACTTGCATTGCAGCATATGAAGATATTGTGTATTTTTTCTACATTGTTCTTTTGTGTGTATGCGGTTGTTGATTTTATAATCATAATAATATCATTCATTAGCGTTTAGGTTGCATATTGCCTGCATGTGTGCATGTCACTACCACTTGTGCCTGCGCAACAATAAACAAATTATAATCTCTATAATACGTAATAGAATTTAAATAGCAGGATATGCCACCTCATACCTCACACAATCGATCACAATAGGAAGACTATCCTGCAACACATAACACAACACGTCCTATGGTGTTCATACAACATGTAGTCTGTATATTCCCTACAATATTGTTATTATTATTATTATTATGAGACTGTCACTGTATTTCCGGTTTGGGGCACCATGAGCAAAACAACAAACCATCAGTGCACCTGCAACAATGCTAATTCAACATTATTTTACCATTATTGCGAAAACTCGCCATTGCTTTTTGTATATTCACATTTTGTATCTCACACTATGTATATACTTCTGCAGCACGCTATGTATTTACCTTTTTACTCTTAAGACAGCTCACGTTTCTTTCCCTAATCGTTTTTCTCTTCTTATGAGTGCTGTATGTAGTATTCCAAGCATTTTGCATGAAAATGAAAAATACCAATAATACAATATGCTTAATGGCAATATTAATATTAAAAAGAACATAGCAGTAGTCTGTGTGTATGTGCATACATTATTCTACCGTTGCTGAACGCTGTTGAGACGTCGTGGTTGTTGATGGTGCAACTTTAGCAATATTAACAAATAATTAAACAGCACGATACTAACTACACTGAAGCACTTAGTATTACTTTACTACACCAATAACTATATTATAATATAACCTGCCTTTTCCTTTATGATAGGTAATCCTGCTGCTGCTATTTGCTTACAGAAAAATTTTCCACACAAGAAATCGCAATTTCCCCAAAGCAAGTTTGGCTTTTTTGTTTTTAGTAGTATCTTTAGGCAAATGTAGTTGACAATGCTAAAATGTTAAACTGTTGTGCACATAATCAACTCATGACTTTATTACGCTATAGGTATACAAGTTTTTCTTTACTTTTGAATTTAACCGTGCGATTTTCCTATTATAATATAGCGAGAGCAATAACCATTCATCCCAGCTAGAAAATAATTATAAAGAAGAAATAAACGTGGCTACAGCTACGGCTACCACTATCAAAAAGTATACCTAAGTGTACGTTGGCTCATTATTGCTAATGGAAAATAATATTTTCTTTGGCACCCTTAAAATGTAAATAAGGAGATTGTACTATGATTTCTCGTGTGTGTTAATAGAGTTTTATGCAGAGATGGATCGGTGGTTGCGATTGCACCTTAACGTCAAAAGTCACAGAGGAGATGGATGAAAATGAAATTCTATTTGCACTCCAGGGCATCTGATACGTATAAACACTTCTGTGTGCCTTTTTACCATGTTACAACAATACTGCAGAAACCTTCTAGCTATAGAATAATCTTATTACGGTGTATGTTTATAAAGAACCCTTAGCTATATAGAAATAGGTACATGTAAATATATTACGACGGTATGCATGCATTATGTGCATGTGTGTGTGCAACTGTGATAACTACTCTTTACTTTTCTCAATATGCCTTCTACAATTGTAAATGAAGGGTTTGGTTAGACCAGTTACACACAGACTGCTCTGAAAAGACCAAAGACGACCGTCGTTCGTACAACATTACAGCAACTGACTACAGTCAGAGAGAGAGAGAGAGAGAGAGAACCACACCACCACATTATTATCATCATCACAGAAGAGCAACAATGTATATATTACAATCTAAGAAGACATTTGCATATCCGCCTTTACAATGTAGTAGGTATTTATTTTTTACGAAGGTGCACGTAAGTTGCGTACAATGGCAGACAGTAATGTAGACAGACTGACACACACTGACATGATACAGGCCAAACCGAAAGAAATTCTATACTCTACTAATGTGTACATTACCATTATTGCATTATACCACACTACACCCTATACTACACCGTCAGAAGCAGCACAGAATGTTTATTCCAATCCTCAGGTCAAATCATGACGATATTGCATTAGATACATTTATAACACTATAAGGGATGAAGAAAGTATAAATTTATAATTGTATTACACTTAAGGTGACTATATAAATTATATGCAGATATATTGTAGATCCATATGTAGATGTAATGATGCTTAAAGCATTTTACATACACAGGAGGAATTTAGTAGCATGTGTGTTTTAGGTGTAACAATAACACTTGTAGTGACAATAACAATGAAGACAGTAGTAAAACAAACGCACATAAAAATTTAGTGTGTAAGTAATAATATTATAATTCAAAGGTTTATTTACTATTTGTATACGCAAAGATTTTTTAAGAAATGTAACCCTTTGTGCATTGCCATTGTCCTTTCGCATTTTATTACGCACTGTTTTCTTAGAATTTTATTTCAATGGTTACGGTAGCATGTAAAATGCCCATCCCTCAATTAACAAGTGTTTCACAGAGAAAATTTTCCCCATTGATATTTTATAATGCAATACTTTCGCTTTCAAATATTTCGCTTCTTGTTAAGTATATCAGAGTCCAAAAATATTTCTGAATGAATAATGAATCATTATTACATTACATTTTATATACCTTATAGTTATTATAGGGCTTTCAATCTCATTAGTTCGTTCATTATAATAAGATTGTGGTGAGTGTGACAAACGTGGCATCATTATGTTGATAGTTTAGATGGTAAATTTAGTTTGGAGATAAAAGAAGTAATTGCACAGGATGTGTAGTGATTTTAAAATGCATAGTTCCTCTTATTGTTATCGGAAATGGTTTTAATGATTGATTACGATCATTCTTTTCATGAACAGGCCAAACCACTGAGGATTGACTTTGTACATACGTTGAGTGCCAAAAATTATTCGTCTTCTCTTTTAGTAGTAGTAGTAGTGGTAGTAGTATTTAGTAGTAGTGAGAATAAGGATTGTTGAAGTCAAGATTGCTATGCGTTGCGACATTGACTTGTGTACACAGTCCAAGTGAAATTAAGCGATTGTGAATTTCTTCGTGTATAAATCACAAGTACATTGTGCAATTGTGTAATACAGCATGTAAACTGGAATTCAAATTAACTTTTACATGGTAGATTGTAGATATTTTTAAATTGAGTTGTGTGTACATTGAGTTGTATACAACATGTAAGTAAATAGTAACGGTAGTCAGTTGGAAATCTCATCAAATGAACCAAGTGCAATTTTCGTATCGGCCATTTTAAGGTCAGCAAAATAAATGGTAAAGTTTAAACCGTGAAACTTTTCCTTTTTCTAAATAATTAAAGTGTCTATGCCTTCCATACCTACTACGTGCTACAACTACTAAATTGTATTTTCATTTTTCATGTGCATTTGATTATTTGATATACATCTCGTTAAGTATCTAGTGGAAGGTTATAATACTTTATAGTTGCATGTGCATCTTCCGACACATACGTGAATATCTCTCTTTGATCGAGAGAAACACCTCCAATTTTGGTCACACTTAACCTCAAGTTAACCATAAAGCGATTTTTCAAAGTTTCATTAGTAAATCATTTCACTTTAGTTAACAATATCCCTATCATACTACACGAACCGTCCCAAGTGCATCTTTCAATCAAAATCCCACTAAACTGAAGTATTGTTCATCCCACAGCTCAGAATTCAGATTTAATAGAGATACCTCTATGGTATCAGTAAATTGTGTGAAAATTCGTATTATTCACATTTTGACTCTCATGGCCTTTCAACGTACGGAAAAAGGATTAATAAATATCCATTTCTTGCTAAACTTGTCCTTTAGAATTTATTAACACGAAGATTTTCATCTGGACAAGCGCAACATTCATTCTAGTACACTCTTTGCATTCATAAACTGAAATGCCACACAATTACTGAAGATATCGCTGACAATAAAATTGCATTGCCCTACTTAGAAAAATAAAATCCTAATGAAAAATTCCTTCCTCAATAGACTATTCACCTTTTTCGATACAACATGCTTAAACATGCCTAGATAAAGTATAACATGCCTATAAATTCAAGCTATACTTCATAATTGCCAGAGAGTAATCTAATACTAGGCTACCTATATCTTCCTCGAGAATGACATATTTTCCGATCGATTTCTTTCTCCTTTATATAGTCTACCGAATTGAAATGGATTCGTCTTGGTCACACTTCCACCAACACCACCACACAGTATGAACATATGTGCAGTATGCACAGAAATACAATTAGTACAAGAAACTGTGAAGGTATATACTTAAAACTTGTCTACTCAATAAAATCTGCAGTTCCAAATGAAACGCCATTATAACTCCAAAAGATACAAAGATAAAGATGCCTTTGAGAATGAATGTAGTACTATAAGGATTAGTAGATGAGACGACGACAGGTGAGTGAGTGAAGGTATGTATATACAAGTACAACGGATACAATGTACCAAGTGTGTATAATAATATGTAAAATGTTGCTAAAAACCTTTTGTGTGTTGAAATGTAGGCTATTCTGTCACGTACTTCGCTATCGGCTAGGCCAGAAGACCAACATCACTTTTGCACATGGCAGTGGAAAAACATTTTCCCAATATAGCCAGAGAGAGATTAGTATATCTAATGTGTTTTTGAATCCACACAGGAGTTGAAATAAGAAACAAGTGTATTTATACAGCACGAGTAAAGGGTAGTGCATTGCATTTTAGAAAAACATACGAGATGACAACAGAAATGTGATACTGATCATTTTCATTGCGATGTGCACTTCTGCTTTTTGTGTAACAACTTTAACTAACGTCATGTTTTCTTTTTGGATCGGTGGTGCTAAGCTAATATGAGACAGACTGAGTGCCACAACAAGGATATCATGCTGATTTGCGTTTTAGTGCAGTTTGTATAGCCAATGTAATGTAATACAATAATACAAGAAATATGATGTCCTAAATATATCCAAACATTAGACATCAAGTACGTGTGATAGTTTACAAGAGATATACACACTTTTCGTGAGCTTATATTTATATTATCAGATTCTGACGTGGTATTAGATGTTGTATCTCTGTACTTGTACACACAGCCAACTTAAATGGGTAATAAATAATGCAATTTTCCGTAGTAGTATTAGGATTGTATGCGTTCTACTATTATTTTGTATATGTGCAACTTGTACTTGTACCGAGAGAGAGACAGCAATAGTAATGTGAGCGTACTTACCTTAAGGCCGGTTCTACTTTAATTTTTCAGAGATAAGATTCAATTTGTGTTTTACTGCTATGCAGAAGTACGTAAGCTACCTACTTAACTGAAACTAGATATAACTAGAGTGCAATAATATATGAAAATAATCATAAAGGCATTTTGTAAAGAGATAGTTGTATATTATATCGTTAAACTGTCACATACACCACTGTGTGTAATACTTTACACTTATCAGGTGTCTTTTACAAGGATATGCCACGTTGGACGTCCACAGCAGCATCACATCACACAATTTCCTAACAAGTACAGCTACCGTTTGTTAAATGCGGAATAATGCAATTTTTTACGAAATAGTAATTCCGTTTTTATAGGCAGCTATTGATGGAAAAGTCAATATTAACGCAATACCACCTTAATTTGATGAAATATTGTAACTAAAGATAATAATACGAGAATTGTAGATTACGGTATTTTTACAGGTATTGCTTACAAGTAAAATATTGTTTGTCTATGTGCGTCAGCCGAAAAGATTGGAGTTTTACAATTAGAGCTAAGTCGGCTAATGGATTTTGCTAATTCTGTAATACAAGTTGGTACATTTTGAGAATTTGTGTGTGGGCATTGGTACTAAAGCTGGGGCTGATACTGTTAAATTTGGTGTTAGATTGAGTAACATTAAAAAATTAAGTTTTGATTAGCGGATTAGCACTTGTCAGTTGATACCTTAATGATTTTCTAATTATGACATAAAAGTCAAACACCTGCATTCAATTATTTCCTTCCCTTTGTAAAATGTTTGTGAATTAGCTTTAGAGCTGTTTGCCATAAGAGTAGTACACGCTAACTGTAATCTGAAATTGTATCCGAGTCGGCATTACATTTTCGTAAAGACACTTCCCTTTCGCTACTGCTTTGATTTTTGTGGATTGTGGTACAAGGAGTAGTTTGGAGTTGTAAATCAAACTTGTACTGGCCATACACGCGAATTTACTTTAAAAATTATTAGGAATGAAGCGTGTGTGTAGAAAACGTGGTTTTATTAATAATTTCTTTCATAGGTAATAAAAATAGATTGTAAATTGGTGTATAATTACTCTTGTACTTATTAAAGTAGTTTGCAATATTTTCATTTCTTCTTTGTAGGTAGCTATAAGTACTTGTGGCGTATGCCATGCCACACAAATCGTATTTATGTACTTATTGGTAGTAGTAGCTTTGGTTTGTGGGTTTTTGCCTTTGTCTTATCGACTGACAAAAATAAATTAGAAAAAGAAATGCAATGTTGTGATTGCCCATCACAATATAAGCATAGGTATATAATATGATTGTTATATAGAGTATACTGTGTATGTAAGAGCACTTTTCTTCTTACTCGTACCTTTATAGCGTATACAATGCACTACCAGTAACCACAGTTAATAATACCATAAAATAAAATTTCCTCGTAAAAATTATGAGTGCCTGACCTGACTGTATGGCTGCTCCTAGTAATGTTGATAGGAATTATTAGAGTTTTGACTGTAGCGAATTAAAAGAATTTTAATACAAAGCTACTGCTGAAGGTGGGAGGTTGGTTTATAACAGTGATGGAATTGATTCATCTCAAATTCCCAACACACTACAGTAGTAACATGAAACACAGTAGTAGTACAGAAAGATGATAAGTGAGCTTATACCGTTGTAAAAGCAATTTCTCACTGTAAAAACACAAAACGAAAATCTTTCAATACCTCTATTAGTAAATTCCTATGGTAGTAAATAGTACCTACATATACACACTCACAGAGATAGTATAAAGCAGAAAAGTACGAGTTTGTACAACACTCGGAGGAAAAACTCAAGTCATAAAGTAGAGATGAGATTTCAGAGGATAAGATATCTTTCTTATCATTGTTAATGCATAATTTATTGAATATTTCAATTTTTCAACGCATTTCTATACAAGGTAGGTATTTACACATGTATACAAACCGTTTTCTTACTCTAATAACTAAGTACTGAAATACAGATAGTCACAATAAGACGATGAATTGCGTAAAACATATATAGACTAGTAGAGTAGAAGTTGTAGAGTAAAGCACTCTCTTTGTCTCAGTGGTGTTTTACTGTGTGTTTTGTTTTTATTGTGTATTATATTCACAGGTTTACCTATAAACGCATTGAATTGTGAAAAATGCGCAAAATGCCTTTTGAAAAAGTTCAGCTTGAAACTTTTCTTGGTGTAGTTCATTAGTAGCTCTAATTACGTTCATTATTATCCCAGTATTGCACCTGCGAATCTATTATGCACAGGAAATAATCAAAGTGCACCTTAAAAATGATACTGCGTTATAAATTTGCATTATGCATAATATACCCTGCGGACGAGAGTGAAATGTGAGCAAAACTCATATAATAATTCTATCTGGTAAATATCTTAGCAATGGTATTTTTGCACAAGGGAAGAACGGACGGATGACATCATAATAAAAGTATTTTGTTTCTCACGATTATTGTATTTTATGATCAACAAAGCACACGGGGGAATTAAATGTGACGTTTCAGAGTAAAATGTTAAGAATGATATACAATTTCTCTCTCTCTTTCTTTATACTCAAAGTAATGCTAACGATAAGGATGCTTAATTCAAATCTCCTCCAACAAAGCTTCATTTCAATTCTAATCTTTCCTTGTTCACCCATATGACAATAATAAATAAATCAGATTGACGAGAGTGAACTTTTTTATCTTCCTGTCCCAAAGCCTTGTTTTTCATTGGCTTTTCTTGACACCTTTTGTGTGTCCTTTGCAACAATACTGCGTGTACCTTATGTCTCTTTTTTAGAGTCTCTGAAGCAGTCCTCTCTGTCACTGTCTGTTACATTTTACAACACAACAGATTCATTCCAAATGTTTACAACGATTTCGTTGTTGTTATTATTACTTTTATTTGCAGCAGTATCTATTCTTGCCATCAAATCGTCCCTGAATAACAAAAACAACATTTGGCTACGATTACTGCACGATTAGTCCACCTTATTATTGCGAATCTCTCTGCTTCACTCTGATAATATGAAGAAGGAAAGAATTTTTAATGCAACTTTCTTAATTTTTATTCGTAGTATTTTGAATCACACGAGAAAATCTTGAAGAAATTCTAAATTCTCAGTCATGATTTGACTGTCAAAATAAATTTCACTTGTGTTTATATCTCGGATTCATGAACGGACTACCGCGCAAGTAGTATTTTAATTTCTTTATCTGAACTTACATCTGTGTTTTCTCAATATGCAAATAATTTGCGTAGAAATCATGCCGTAGCTTCGTAGTACCAGTAGTTTATGAATGTGCATCCTTAAAAACTTATCCTGTAAAAAATAGAAAGCAGAAGCGCTTGCAATAACATTCTTCTTAGCAACTTACCGACGAAAAACACAAAGGTAAGCAATAAAAAGCAAAAACTTCCAAAAAAGCTAAAAATCTTTAACGCCAAAAGAAACTGCAAAACTCCTCGCAAAACGCAACTTAATTAGTCTTAAGACCAAAAAATCCCGTAAAATATCAAAAAAGAAGCATTGCGGGAAAAGAAACATCTTTAAGGTTCTGCTTACTTGTTTCTGGATCCGGGCGATCTGCTGGGCGTCGCATTTCCAGTTGTGGGTGCCGAAGAAGCATAATGGGGAACATTATTACTGGCGGCTGAATGTTGAGACGAGGAAGATTGATGGGATCTTTCAGAACGGGATTGTCTCTCGGAAGTTGGAATGGTACTGGAGGAAATCTCCATTCTGGCTCTGACGACGGATTGGGACGTGGAGTTGAAATTATGTTCGGCGGAGGTTGCCGGGCTGGAGCTGACTCTGTGGTGACTGTGACTGGAGTAAGTTGTGACATGGGGATGGTGTTGTTGTGCCGCTGCTTTGGTGGGATCCCATGTGGACGAAGATGTGGAAGAACTACTCGCGTAGTCTAGACACTGCACAGTCACTACCAAAGTCCGTGCTGACAAAATGCCAACGAAAACGTACAACACGCTTTTCCACTCCATTATTATGATGATTACGTGAGCGTGTGTCTCTTTTTAAATACAAATCAATACGGCAATAATATGAGAGAGCAATAACGAAATAGGCAACCAATTGGCAATCAAACCTCTTCCTATTTTCTTAACGTGTCTTTAGTCCTTAGTTGTAACACAGCACGTAGTTGTAAAGATTAAAGTAGTCTTGTAGTATGTCGTCTGCGTACCAATTCTCTTTCAATGAACTATTTTACCAAGTTGACACTGTTAAAATAAATGTAGTAGAGTATGATCGTCGTTGTTTTTCTGGCATGTGTGTAATCGTGGATGATAATATTATTATAACACATACAACGCGATCTTTATTTATTTATGCATGTGGACAAGATTGCAATATTAATCGACCGATAATGTCTGTAATGGTAAAAATACAAATCCACTCCACTTGGCTACCACTACGACGATTTCGTATGTAAATGTGTAAGAGATGGAGGATGTCAAGATGAGATAAGGACCCACAAGCACAATGCAGACAAAGACAATCCCAAACAAATCACTCTCATCAGTTGTCTATGAGTAAATTGTGATCTGGTATATACTGGGCAATCTACCAGACAAATAAACAAATGACCGCGATTTTTTAGAATGTTGTGTGCGTATCTTCCTTTAGATTGAATGTAATTCTTTTACAGTCATTCAACAGTCAATTATTTGCTTATTGTTCGTTTTTAAGTGTTTCACACTGAACTCATTGACAAATTGATGTGTTTTCCTTCATTTGCATAATGGAGCATCGTCTCACGAGCTAAAATTGACTGTGACACTTATACTTGTCATATATAGAGAACAACACGACAGATAGACACCAAGATACGATAAAGTGTATTATTATTATTTCTTTTTGGAAAACTGATAAGGATCAGATTGCAGATACTCAAATCAGAATACACAACACAATTACAACAATACAGCCGTGTTTCGAAAGATTGTGTGGTTATTTTTCGTTTAGTGTATTTGGAATAACGGTTTTGTTGTGTAGGCGTGCGTGGTGTGCAGCTTATATTTTTAAAGGTGCAGAGAGAGATACAGGTTTAAATAGTTAAGGCAGATTCACATATGAGTTAATCCAAAGGTGTGATGAGGATGAAAATGAAGATGAGTGTGTGTATTTGTAATAAAACGTCTACACGAATGAAATAAGTACAAGAAATACTACACAAGACACAAAGAGTGCAAGATGATAGTAAAGTGCGCTCTAAGAAACATCAACAGATCAGATCGATTTCTATTCTTGGATGAGTTGTACACGTGAGGATGGTATTGTAATAGCAGTTAATGTAGAAGAAATGCTACTAATGGGTGTTTTCAATTCAGGATTAAAAACTTTTGCTTTTTGGCTTGGCTTGGATTCCCTTGCCTTCACTTGGCTGTAAACTTACGTACACCTCATAGTACAATTTATTTGATACTTTCAGTATTTCTCTGTGTAAATCACCAATAGGTGACTGAATGTTGTGACTTCGCAAATTTATTGCAAGTGCACCTCGTGCGAAAATTTCCGTACTCTAGAAACTTTTCGAATCCAATTTGATCGTGGAAATTCCAAAAAAGAAAATCCTACAATCTCACTCAAACAAAATCTCTCTGCTCAATTCAAATAATATTGGCACACAATTCATCGAAATTATTCTTTACACAGTCCACAAGTTCAAAGTCCCCGAATTCACATTCACAAAAATTAGCAAAAATAAAAATGTCTATTTCTCACAGCATCACAGAATGTGTGCAAAATTGTCAGCACTGAGAGTGTAAGGACCTCCGAAGAGGAAAAAATCCGATTAACTCGCTTAGAAACTAAAAATGAGCCCGAAGCAATAAAAATTGATTAAATTTACATAGCAGGTCAGTAGTCCAACTAACCGAAGAAATGCACTCTCTCATGCATCTGTGTGTAAACTACAACAGGTAATAATAATTCTATGCACCACACCGTCTTGTTGTCTCAACCAAAGTAACGTAACTGTACTGGAACTAAAGAAGCGAAACTGAGACGAGTCTTATTCCTACCAGGTTCTCTCGTCGACGACGTCGAGACACAAACACAAGCCGAGACTTGTACTTTGTGATGAGAATTGTAAAATATCTTCTGGTGGTAGTAGATAGCAAAGCCTTCGTTGAATCTTGAATGAATGAAGACAAGAAACGAACACACACAGAAACTGCACACGTACTTGTACAGAAAAAGACAGCAGCTCTATACACCTGAGCTTTTCCTTTGCTATGCCGATGCTGACTGAGTTGATATTTAGAACCAGAATGAAATCTGTCCATTGATTCTCATCCAGAACACCCTTCCCATAATCCCATACCTACCCAAAGCCAAACCAACCTAACAATATTATACACTACTCTCACTTATAACTCACCTGTATAAGTAGTAGCAGTAACTTCTAGCTTGGAAAATCCTATGCAGTCAGTACATGCAACTGCAACAGCTTTATGCACAGCTAAGGTAACTTTTATAACACTAAGGTAATATTATTGTACTAGTCCATAGTGCATAGAGTAGTAGCAAGTTAAGTTAACAATCTTGTCTATATGTTTCTTCAACTTTTATGTGTATAAAATGTACATACCTACTTTACCACAACATTTTCTGTGTGCATTGCATTGTGTACGCAGTTCTATGCAGTCTGTCTGTGTAATTTCATTGCCTTCATTTGCCTTGCATGTTTATAATTGCAATAACGTAGATTTTATATAAAAGATGTTTGTATTGGTAGGTATGCGTAGTTTAGTAGTGTGAGTTGGATATGCAATGAAAACTGAACGTGAAACACCAGAATACAATTATTGTATCAGTATGTAGGTATGTATGTGAGTAGGTATGGTACATCAGAAGAATAATCTCACAGTTATAAGACATACAGACATATATTTTATACAGAGAATGTGTATGTACAGTTTGACTGTGTTGATGATATGGGGTAAACGAGTTCAAGGGGAATGTGAGACAGACTATGTTTCTTTATATATAAATGAAGCAAATAAGGCGAAGTGTACTACTAGAGAAAAGAACTTCATACAAATAAACGATACATACCGACTGTGTGTTCAATTTTATTAACGTGTCTTTACCTTAACATATAGAAATACTCAGAAGGTATATATACAGTCATAGAATCATTTACTTACTTTACTTCTGTTTGTATCTGACCATAGATCTTGTTATAAATGGCATAAGTATAGTATGCTTTATGGTTTATAAAATTATATACTGCAGAGGGTGCATATAGGTATTCATGATACACCTTTATACTGTAACAATATCTCTGTGTGATGATTCTAACTTTTTCTTCATAACTTATTAAGAAAGTGTATTACCATTACCTATATATACACATTATAATTTATAATGCATTACAAGACATGCAAGAAGTTCTAGTAATATTTATACAAATTCATTCAGTGCATAATAGTAAAAATATTACTACTGTGCCTCTCGGAGCTTCATAAAATGCAATTTCTTATTTAATTACAGTAAAATGTGAAATAATAACTATATAGGTAGGTACTGCACCTACATTAAATTATGTACAGCTCATGTAGCACATTGTAATTTTAGTGCTAAAGTTTTAGAATTGTTAATAACAGTTATTTACTATAGAGATCCATACAGCTTTTACATGTAACGTCTTCAAGAGGAAGCTTTGCATCTTCTATGATTGCTATCTATTTTGCATGTGCAAGTCTAAAAGTGTCTTTAACAATAACAAAATAATTCTGAACTCAATTTTGCATGTGTGAATAAGTTTTCTATAGCAGTACATGAAAATTATTGTGATTCTAATTCTACACCTTAACACTTAACGATTGGAGAATCTGTCGGATTTGCGTCTTTTCATCTGAGATGATTTCGTATTCTCCTGTTAAGAATCCGCATTCAACTGTGTGGCTTGGCAATAATATCTTCCTTTATTGCATATGAACTATAAGTGTAAGTGTATATATATTTCCTCTGTGCTAACACATATGTGATAATTTTTACCTTTTAGCAATATAATTCCTTTAGTTGGATTTCTTATAGCAGTAGTGGTATTCCTATATGTACTTACACAAGTACATTTTATTTTACTATATAATATACAAATGAAAACGACAGTACAGTAGTATATCGTAATTGATGGTAATAGACATATTACTTGTGGGTTGGTATTTATATTAGTAATGTTACGAGTTGTCTGTTGTTGCCTCCTGGTCTCTCGTTTACATTTCATCTTTTCTCTGTTCGAATACATTTGTTGTCGACTAAAGGGATGTGTACACATGCTCTGCTTTTATTCTGTCCTGCCGGCTACTTTGCATTTCTTAACACAACATTATAATGTCTTATATTATTATCATGCACAATGCAGATACACATAGCGCTGATTCCTTTATTTGCATTTTCGACTTTAACTTTAACCATACAGACACGTAGTACTTACACTACAGAAGAAACAACGACAAATAGGAACATTTACCTACATAGAGCAGCTATTGTGTTATATTGTTACATTGTTGCTCCTTTTGTCGTTTAGTTCGTTTTGTATGTGCTGTGGTACATACGGAATACAAATAAATGCTTTGCAGTATATAAAGCTTCAAAAGACTGCTGGCTCCTGTGAATTCTGAAGCACTATACAATATACTCTTGTAAAATAAAAGCTATACAGATAAATACGTCACTCCGATACAACATGAAATGCAACTTTGTTCAAAATGAATTGAATTGAGGCAAACTACTAGAAAAGTGGAGTAAAAGACACACGACACAAGGTGTTTGGACTATTTTAGTTTCAGGAATGATATATACATCTTGGAATCCCATGTACTAAAGAGGAGGCACACAGAGACTTACTATTTATAAACGTACACAATTCTTTGTAATAATAATAGTAATATCTACAAATAGACTTTTGAATGACTTTACAGGGAAAATGTGTACAGGAGGCAATGCAAAAGCAAGAAGTGGGCTAAAATGACGGAGGGTGAAAGTGAGAACACTAAAATGGAACTTACCAAGAGACAAATTACTTATTTTAGTATTTATACATATACCTTGAGTTTGTAGCAAATGTTAATTACATACATTGTATATTGTACATAGGCAAAAAACTGCTAACTGTGCTTTGGTTTATAAAGGGGAAGCACAATTTGTAGTGTGTGTCAAGTCAGATATTATTTTATGATTAGTGTAGTGCTACAATTGTAAAGTGTATATACTTACTTTAGAAATAAAAGTATTTTAAAATAGCTCGTGCGTCCGTACGAGTTCTTTGAGAGTTTTCTTTTCTTGTCTTTCTCAGCTTGGTAGTTAATCCTGTAGGTAATTCATCGTATTTGATTTCTTTATAAAAATTCTCAGGAGTACTACACAGATTACATTAATTGAAACAAGACAGGAACATTATATTATTATTGTAGAATAGACAGAGTGGTATGTGATGGATGGAGATAAAAATAAAAATACATGAATGAGATATGTGCATCTTAACAGAAACAGAATAAATTATGTATGTAGTGCATATCATCAATACATGAGAAAATGAAGTACATTGCAGTGTTTTACTGATTATGGCACTGAAGGAAAAATAGCTATGCCTTTAGATATAAAGTAAACACTAGTAGTGCTATACTTCTTTTACTGCTACAACTACAACTTCTACAACTGGGAAAAATAAAATAAGTACATATCTGATTAAATATACACACACTGTAAAGAATATAAAGTCATATTTTTACTGTCAGCATAATTCTTGATTGTTCTAAAATTGAATGCAAACTTCCAGTCCGTTATGTACCTTGGTTAGTAACTCACTTCCATAAATGTGCGCATCATTCGAGTAGTTTTAACTACAGAAATTTTAGCATATACCAACTAAACTAACAACGTTGAAAAAAAGAACCTATATATAATAATTAGTTACAAAATATTCACAAATTACTGTAAATTTTTGTAGGTGTCTATATTTAAATTAAAATTCTCAAACCCTACAGCTACAATAATTTACCTAATTAAAATTAAAATAGTAATTGCTTACATATTTAATAGTGACAGTACTAGATATAGAATATAGATGCATATTATTTTAAAATGTTAACCGTTATGTTTTTTGTTATACTGAGTCTGTCAAAGGCTACCTTATGTATTAAGGCAGTGATTATTTGTTATTTATTTTATACGTGATTTTTTCACCTTTGAAACTCATTTGCGCATTTGAATGATTCTATTGATAGTTGACACGAAAATCTTGCTTAGAAGATTGTTTGGATAGCAAGTTTTGCTCCCGATTAAGTGAAGCCGAAAACTATCCTCAAATGTCATTAAAAATTACTGCTAAAGGAATAAAATATTATTTAACTACGAAACCAGTTGAAGAACAACTGTTTTAACCGACAAACCTTCCAAGCAAGATTTTCTTAATTGTCAACTTCCTTGGTATTATATTAGTATCTATATATACCTACTATTATTGCTATTATATACAATTATTCCCATATTAAACTGATTTAATGTACATAGCTAAATAAAAGAGCTTCATTAGAATCCGCAGATGCACTAGGAACATTTCATGACTCTGGTGCTTAAAATCCTTTTTGTACTTCAACACATTAAGCATATACAAGAAAGTGATACAATTGAAGAAACTGAAGAAGATAATGCTCAAACTTGCATTTATTTGCATATAGGTATGTAGACAGTAGACACTGAAGAAATTGCACGGTTCCTTTAACAATAAAATGTACACTATGTATCTATCACACCTAAAATACATTAAGAACGTACAATATATAGGGCCGTGGTATGATGACTAAACAAATAAATTGGAAATCTCTGGTAACAATGCAAGAGCTACTTTAATTGCAGCCATTTACTATTTGGCAATCATTATTGACAAGAGGACTGTGTGCTGTTAGGGAATTCTAAACTTATCTTGCAGCTGTTGGTGGTACAGAGACTAACATAGAGCACTGCTGCTGGGACGATGATGATAAAAGTGAAACATTTGTATTCAAGCCACAATAAATAATTGTGAAGCTGTATACGTCTACCTCTATAAATATACCTGCCTCCTCACACTCTCAAGCTCTGTAATTAAAATAAAAGATTACACACGCTGATTTATTTGTACTACTATCACCACTTTTATGATTTATTTACACAGAAATACTCTTTAAAAATCGTGAGAGAGATGAAAATACCTAAAATGAATGAAATTTAATGCTACTTCTATTATAATGTCACATAAACTGACAGAAATGAGAATAAGATGAAATCTTTTTACAAAACATCACAGCAAGAGAGAAAAAAGATTGCGTCTTTTTATGATACGAAGTCCTGTGTAATCTCGGTAAGCAACTATGGCACTTCATTTCAATTAAAAATTAGTCACTATAGATTATTATTACTGTCATTTCATGAAATGAGCGTGGCTATGCGTCAAGGTGTCCATTCATTGCAAATCACAATGAATTTATTGCAATCAAAATGTAATAACCGTTTATTTTCGGCATAGAATCAGGAATTTAGCAATGTAACACTTTTCACTCCATAGTAGGACATTCTCTGTCTATATTATTTATAAGAATAATTCAAGTAAAGATTCAACATGTATAACTCATAGACAGTTCTTTTGAAAAGTCAAGTCAAGGGTTAAGAAAGTCTGTTGGTTGCCGTAGAAGAAGAAGATTCTGCTGTGGTGGTGGTGGTGGCTTCATTACATTGACAGTGAGATGAGTTGGTTTTCTTGGCTTTGGTTTCCTTTCGTTTGTTTGGCTTCAGATCTTGTTGGCTTCTTGTGGTGGCAGTGACATTAGCCATTACTCTTTCTTTCCCTTAATATATTTCTTCTTTATGTACAAAAATTTTTTTAACTAAGAGAAACAATTACACAGTATAATGCCTACACGTATTAGTATATTAGTCGATATAGCTATGTAGTATGTAAATTTAAAAATACCTAGGTGCAATATCTTTCTATTGCAATTATGGTTTACTTCTTAAAAGCGTTTAAAAGCATTGCTTGTGCATTTCATGCACGCAAAAGATGAATCACTTTGTATATTTCTGTTTTCAAACTATTTCCTATATATATTCTATATACTAGTACGAGAATTTTCATGTTTGTAGATTGCATGACATTCTTACAGAATGTGAGTATGTAATTCTACACAGCAGCAGGAATAACTTTTGTAGCAAAACAAGATTTTTGATATGAAATAATTCTTGTTCAAATTTCGTGTGCTGTCCATCGTTTTGTGATGTGATAATGCTTTTCGTCTAACTTGTACATATAAATAATTCGCCCAGAGTATTTTGACAGTTATTCTTTGTATATTATAGGTAGTTGTATTGTTAGTTAGTATACAAAATTTTATAGGTACCTATATATGTAATAGTAGTTGAACTTTTTGCATTTTTTACATCCTTCAGATTCTTTGGCTGAGTGAGCAGCATCTTATAGCTAAGTGTGCACGCACTTACAGCACTCTAGGCGGCTGTCACCACAGAAAAATCCCAACTTGTTACCAATTCTTGTATAATTTACACTGAAAACTGAACGAAATCATGAAAGATTTTCTGCACATATATATAATCTGGTCACGGAGTGGTTTTCTTCTTGGTCTTTTGAGTTAAAACGTAAATATTTTGTGTAACAACATCTAAAAACTGACAGAACAAAGAGTTGGCGCACATATTTTGTGTGTAAATTTAATATTTTACGAAGTTACACACAAACAATGCCGAAACGACAATTATTACAAGAGTGGTTATTCTTGCTAAACGAATGGAGACAATGAAAATCATAATAATATTGTAATTAATGAACATTATGTACCTATACCAATTATTACTTTATGTAAAAGTGTGCAAAAGATTACGCTAATCCTTTTAATTTTCCTATTTGTAAAAGTAGCATATAATATTTGTAAATTTTGGTAAGGTATAACATACCTATAGGTTAGTAATAAAATAGGCAATAATCAAATGCAAAAAGGTGATAGAAGAATTGAATTAGGTAATAATGAGTGTAAATAAGAAAAGTGGGAAACTGCCAAAGTTTGCCCTTCCTAAAATGGACAATGCACATCTATCAACATATTATGAGCATTCAAAGGGTACTTTGTCATCATAAAGCAAGTTAACTACTGCCAAAGGCAGATATTACCGTTGTAGCTTTATGTTTACACTTAGTATATAAAATAAACAAGGCAGGACGACAAAGACAACCCATAACCATAAGGATTCATGGTCATCGTCACCAACGATATACACGTAACAGCAGCATTCTCACAATTACTACAAACGTCATACTTAATCAGCAATGCTATAAGCTCTCTCAGTTTTGAAATACCTACGACTCTTTTATTGTAGTAAAAATCATGTTATATCACAAATAATAATATACTGTTCCCATTATAACAACTCTCTGTCTGACTCTTTCAAATATTTCATTATCCCTTTTGTTATTCTTTTGCTACCAGTTAAGTTAACTTGATTTGTAATTCTGTCTTGGTAAACTAGACTTGTATAAGTATCTTGCAGGATTATTTGCAAATGTTTTTTGTAATGCAATCTCAGGTAAGTATCCTTTACTAAAACAATTGCACAGATAATTAAATGCATTTCACTGCGCCTGAACCTGTCATCTTGTTTTTTATGTGTAGTTAATTATTGTGCCACCGATGGAGATAATAAACGCAATAAATACTCACCGTGTTTTATTACAGCTCGTACGAATTAAGATCTACTACAGCTAACAACAAAATTTTATATAGTAAGGCATTTTTGGCAAAGTTTCCGTTTCAAATGCATGTTTTCTTGTTGTGATGTAAATAAAGAGGATAATCACTAAACAAACGACACGGGACACTGAAAATAATTAAATTTACGATCAGAGTTAACTATGGAATGAGTATCACCCTCATTATCTCATCATCTTCATTTCACGCAATCAGTAGCAGTAGAAGCATCTTCCACGTGTAGGGAAAATATATAATAAGATAGACACATGTAAAGGTAAGCATATAATGTGGATGAGGTCATAATATTTCATTGTATTTCATTACAATGGGAGATTTCAGTTTTAGTGATCTCTATGTGCTTGTTAAAATTACATTACTTTTTTAACAATAAATTAAGCATCTTATAATAAACAGACTTCATTACAGTTTAAGTAAACTTAATCTTAATCCCATTAGCAATAGTCTAATTCTGCCGAACAACCTGGCAATTTTATGCCTTTTTACACTTACATGAGTTGTGCAAGTGTAAATTGGGGATAATGACATAAATTAAAAGGTCAAGTAATCAAATGTCAATTTGAAATTATTTAGATTTGTGTAAAACAAACTAACCTTAACCTGATAAATAATTGAGCATAATCTATTGCATTAAAATAATGTGTGTTAAATAAAATTTTATTTAAGTAACACACATCTTCATTTTTTTCATTATTCATTTCACCAAAAAAAATTGCAATACATATACGGACAAAGCCTACTTTAATTTATCACTTTTTGCAAGTGTATTTATGTATGGTACCTGTACCTTTAAAGTATTTACTCATTGTCAGTGCAGTAGACAGTTTATTTGTTTTAGTTATATTATATACATACCGAAATGTCTTTTTCACGAAAAATATTACCTTAAAGACTTACTTACTTACTTACTATTACCTTAAAGAGTACTGTCAACTTTGTTTGATAAATGTAATGAAGACCCCATTTATTTTCACATTATTTAGCAAGAACGGAATGTTGTATAAATACACAGTAAAGTTTTGTGTGTGCTAAAAACTGCATTTAAAATGCTATAAGTGCACATTATCTTAGAAAGGCCATTAATTAGTATTTTGCGCTAGAAAAGTGACTACGTGTTGGATTGTAGTTAATTGACTTGGAGTTTACTTAAACATTAAAATATATACAAGCGGAGCTTCTTTTACTTAATTGACTATCACTTGTATAAAACTGACTGATAATAAATAATTCAATTATTCTGGACATTACTGAAGTTTGAAGCGTCTCTACGAAATTTTTGTGTGTGCTCTGCATGATTTGCAGGGACGAGACGAGCATGCAATTACCCAGCACAGTGTGTCATGGCATTTGTGCGTGCAAGAAACAAATAAATGTAGTTATACTTGGCATGCCATGCTAAATCATTATAGGAGACTTTATATAGCTACCTAATTATTATGATGCTCGTTCAGAGTGTCAGTAATAAATTTTCCCTAGACACAAACACAAAAGAAGACTATTTGAAAAAGAATTATAAATTATAATCGCAGAAAACACCACCACTACTACTGCAATAGACAGTAGGTAGCTTAAGATCCTAAGGTGTGCATCTGCAACCACCACACTAAAAAACGAATGAGAGTCGTTACTGATATAGTTATCAAACAGGTATACAGTCCACAGTCAGCGGTAATAATTTACAATAATAATAGTAGATGTTAATATTAATTTATTTCACACTACAACTGATATACTAAACACAAAGACAATACAGAATGCACCACTTTGGCATTTTTATACACACATAGTGTATTTGTATTGTTTGCATTTAATATTATGATAATGACGATAGTATATTATGAAAATGTGTGTATTGTATAAGAATGCTTACAATTTTACATGTAGAGGGTAGAAAACACCTAACATACAAGAATTAGCGTTACTTGTTGCATATTAAACGCAAAGTTAACTGAAATAGCCTGAAATTGCATTAGAATCTTGATAAAGGGCGTAAAATGCCTGAAGGATTGTCAAAAATAAATTAGAATGGTAGAAACCTTAGTGAAAATTTATAAGAAGCCAATTCGTTCATGATATTATGGAATATGAGACAACAATTATTTCCAAGAATATTAATATAGGAGATTTTTAAGTACCTATCTGTTTGTACCACATTTGCTACACACACGCTACATTGCATTACAAATTGATCTTGTATTGTATTTCTATTGAGATCATTATTTTTGTGTACAAAATGCAGGGATTTTGTTGTGGGGGCGTTTTGCAAGTACCTAATTTACTTAGTTAATATTCCTTTAACATATTTGATGCAAATATCTCTTCGAGAGTCATTGAGCCTTTCGTTTGTGTACACAAATTAATCGTGCCTAGATATTTTAGATGGATAATAAATATAAGTTCATCTACTTACACTTACAGTAGTAGAACTTGTTATCATACAACACAGCTCTACTAGTAGAATTGTGTTGTGTGTGCAATGAGAGCATTCTTTACCACAAAGGTAAACACAACGTTTTACTGTATTTAAAAATGTCTGTGTGTACTTGGAAATTATTTTTATTCTTCATGTTTCTGTCTCTGTCCTTGCATCTTACAAATTAAGATTCTAAAAGTGTATTATTATCGGATTTCTTATCTATTGACAGTTATACAATACACATAATAAATGTACTATAATATATATGTAAATGTATAAGTAGACAGCAATTTTTTTAGTATTTCAGTACAAACTCTGAATAATATCTGTAACAAAAAATGCATGTGACCATCTTATGTTGTACGACATGGTCAGTCACACCGGTCTCTCAATTTGGCAATAGTCTGTCAATAAGGTTGATATGGAATGGAATGGAGGTGACCTGCTTTGTACACTTTTCGACACTTATAAAAATACAACTGACAATTTGATAGTACTTGAACAACGTTAAGGGTTGCTAGTTCACGGTGCATCAATACCGAGTAGAGTACTAAAGGTACTACTTTAAATTCTGCATTGCCTCAAGTTAAATAAGTCGCAAAATCACATGCTACACGTTTGATATAGGTCATAATTCATTTAAACTTTCAAATTTGTTATTTACTATAAATATGCTATGCATTATACATTATTTAGTATAAAAAATGTATTATGTTATTTTAACATCAGTACTGTCTGTACATCGTTATCAGCATTGTCAGGTACATATACTGCAAAATGCCAACAAATACCTTCATGAAGAACTGATGTGAGCGAGGAGAACGAGTAAGTAAATAATTTCAAGCAATAAATTACAAAAGTGTATTATTATCACAATTAAATTTATTTTCAGTTTTTACCTGATTTAATAAAATTACGTCACACAACTAGCTAGGTGAGTAGAGTAGCTGTGTTTGAAACTACTGCAAAAAGCAATCTGATGGCAATAATAATAACACGGAAAGTTTAATGAAGTGTTTTCACAGATTCTTATCTCAATAAGCATACATCATTGTTAGACACAATCTTATAATACTACCAATTCCGGGAGTTAACGTTAAAATTTTTATTTACTTATAGTTAATTTCTCTGCAGGTTATGTCAAGTAATTTTCAACTTACTATATCGTACAATGTAAGTTGAAGCTTTTCTATGTTACGTCATGTTTTTTATGCTTTTGTTTTTCATAATATAATTTTCATGCAATTTTTCTACTACCTAAGTATTTATTATCATAACAAAAATTGGAATGATACTTTGAAAGCAATAAAGGTTTCCAAGTTGTAAAATTTGAAAATAAAGAAAAAAATCTTTATTTGCCCAACAATTTATCTGATGATGATAATGGTGTATGCCAGTGTGTGGTACGGGCATTTACTTAAGGGGAATAATATATTATGCAGTTATTACAAAAACGTAAAGTAAAGTCATTCCTTTATCAGTTGAAGAATATTTCGCAACATATTGCAAAGATCATTTGATATTATTATATAATTTTCAGGTGCTAACAATAAATGCTATCAATGCTGCTGTAATTCCTTTATTATTTTCTTGCTTCACTCTAAATTGTCAAGATGCTATCAGCGAAGATGAGTTAGATATTCAAAAAGGAACAAAAATCAACGAGCAAACATTTAAGAGCAAAAAATGACACAGACGAGGATGGCAGGTCATGGAAATCACGTCTGCGAAAATAATACTACCTATCCACCTAAAATGGAATCTTCCATCTCTGCTAATTACACTTGAATTCGATTTTCGCCCATCCCTTCCTTAAAAAACAGTAATCGTTAGATGTTACTTAAGGTCTGTTCTCTGTGCAACAAACAAGATTTCGCACAGGCAAATAAATAACCATAATAATATTCTTTAACAAAAAGGACCTCTATCTTCCAAGTATCCGTAGATTATGCCTACCTATGTAGTACCTACTACCTACGTAGATAAGGCACTTGAATGTAATATCTATCTGCAGTAAATGGTGCTGATAACTTGATCGTAGATTTTTCTCTGATGAAATATTGTATACCATATATTCTATACGTATATCTTGGTATGATTTGTAAACTTTATTTAGTATTGCCTCCATATGAATGTTAAAAGTAGATATAAAATAGTATTTCTGCGAATAATTAATATTCAAAGTGTGGAGAATCGTCATTGTAGTGTAGCATCTTCGTATGAGATTCCATGAACGTGAATATTAAAATGAAGATGATTTTTGCACTTGAGGATGTTATGTATTATTTGATCTGAAGGTTAACTCAAGATCAGTAAATATTTGATTGCCAACCCAGATGAAAAAGGATGAAGATGATTGTATGGTATTACACACTATTAACTATATAACACTCTATTAAGTATACACATCTGCATGCGTAATATACATAGAGAAGAATTATGCTAATGATTAGGCAAAGCTAGAACCCATTAGGTACTAATAAGGCTATCCATACACACATACAATTTCAATACTTATAATATATGTGATAAACAAAAAATATTTTATAATTCTGGTGGACTGTGCGAGAGAATAATGATTTTTCTTACCTTTCGTCTCAATATTTTCTACACCCTTTCGTATATAAAGAGATGATTGCATTTTATATTGCCTTATAAGTTATATGACACACAAATAACTTTTAACATCTGTTTTTGGAGTTCATGGTTAATTTGGACTTTTCAAGACTAAATCCTTATTTTTATGTATGTACATCATTCTACATTCTGCAATACAATCATAAATATTCCACATACTTATTACACTTACTCATTCTTGTCGAAATAATTTAAATCCTGCACTGACCTGAAATATTGTTACATTGCAAACAAGGTCGTATCTAGAATTTATAAATGGGGAGTTCGAGAGACATGGGAGCTCTGAGAAGCGAAAAATGATCAAATTCCGCAAATCTATAGTCAAATAACCCTTTTTCTGATATCTCAGGCCCGTTGAGCCCATAAAGAGATACGCCCTTGATAAAAAACACTAAATTATTGCAGGTACATGGGTAAAGCAACTGAAGCCTGCTTGTGCCATAATAATCTCAATATACTAATAATTTAAAAATAAATTTTAGATAAAGCTTACGATACGCTTTTAATTTAAAAAAATATTTACACTAATAGTAAGTATTTTGACAATTCCGGAACTGAAAATAAATCTCTTAATATCGGTTGTAATTAATGCGTTGAGTATGTGCTTAAATAAATTATATGTTAATTTATAAGTGTACGATTTCCACCAGAATGCTAGAAAATCTGAAAAGGAGAAATTCATTACCGTCAAAGTCAAGACCTAACCTTAAAGGCATAAATTATATATCTCCATTAAATTCCTGGCGCTTGGACATACAAACGTATTATTTGCTCACTATATAAACTCAAGATCTGTATAAATCAAGCAAGATTGATGAACATTCCAGCGCAGTTAGTGCATCAGTTGGCCAAATTAATTCGCACAAGGATTTTCCGTATTTGATTGTTGGCAACATTAATATCACTTACGCTGAAGATGATTTCGCAATGCTAACATCCAAATGGGATAAAATAAGTGAAATACTTACACACGGAGGTCCAATGTATAAGTAAGAATTAAATATGATAGCTATTGCTGCAAGAATATTTTCCGTGGTGGCGTTTACTAATCATAACTCTAAAAAACGTTTGTGCAACCAAAGATGATTAAAACTATTTTTATTTTCCTTATCTCCACTTTATTAACACCAAAACGTGTATTTTTCTCACTTACCTTTATTGACTGATTATACAACAAAGAGAAAATTCTCTTTGCGCTGCATTCTTGTTATAAAATAGTTTTATGCATCTCCAATTTATTCATATTTCTTATAATACAGTACTTACTTACAATACAAGTAATAACTTGCAAAGTGCAAGTTAACATAAAATAACCCTCTGCAAAAAATAACTACAAGAAAAGATTGAAACAAGACAGAAACATTTCCTGTGTATAAATCATGGATTGGCTTGATTTCCCTGGAAGAGACATTTTCTTGGCCACAAGCGTCTTCACATGCATTACAATATTATTAAACACATACTGTATATATAGGAAAGAGGATTAATATTGCTATAATATTATACACCTATGTGATTATACGTATATACACCTTCGTTTTTGATGGTTCACAAAATACAACAGTGAAGATGCAAGTTATCATGCAAGGTAATTTTCTCGCGCAGTTTCTGTCTGTTTTTTGTCATGTATTTCGTTTAAACTGACAAGAACATAAAGAAGGAACTTGACATTAATAAGAAAATAAAGCCAGAGGCAGAGAGAGAGAGAAGAAAATTGACTCACTGTTGATTTAAAGAAAATGCTACACACTTCAAACAACACAGATAATTTTATTCAGATACTAAATGATCTCTCTGTATGTGTGTGCATTAGATTATGGATACATTTTGCCCCGTAATAAATGTGATATAATGTTATTACATATTACCACATGACTATAGAACAGAGAAATGAAGCCACAAGGGTAATTATGCAAAATACGGAATCCTGCTGTAGGTATATTAATACTGTACCGACTGGTTGTATAATTAAGTAATAATAATACGTATAACGTAAAGAACTGTAATAAATTGTACAGTGATGTGATAAAAGTTCAAAAGTCAGCGTTTGACTGGGAATTGATCGACTTTCTTTTCCCAAATCATGTAATGAGTTTACACACACTGCAGGTGTAATGTCACTCACACCAGAAATAATAATACTATGTACCTAACTGCGGAAAAATGCAAAAACTTGTAATAATATTATTAAATATTGTAAATTGGTGGAGCGTTTGCAAAACTTTTGTTTTCTAAAAAACATCCTCTTGATTTACATAGTTTTCGCACAGTAATAAATAAATGGGAGAACAAAAGGGCTTTCCTTATTGTGTTATTCAATGCGACACTTTTGTGGTATTGGCAATCATTTGCTCTCTGATCATGGCAGGGTGAAATGCAATTGAGACATTGAAAATTATTAAGCTAGGTAATGTATATGGTATGTATAGTATGGGTGTCTATAATATAGGTATACTATACAAATGCATGTATTACGTAGTACAATAGCAAATAAGGAAAGGAAACCCAATATTGTACCTAGGTATGACTAGAAAATGTGTTATTTTATTCACAACAGTTATTTCATTGTTTACATAATTTATTTATGAAAGCAAATTGTAATACCTACATGAATTGACAATAATCATATTATGGAAGTGCAAAATTTGGTTAGAAAGTGTAGCTTTCGAAATCAGGAACAGAATCACAGAGATTTAATAGATCTTTAACGTTCGGCAGCAGTTTTTACACAACTGCTTTAAGATTTTTGACAATTTCATTTTATTAAAATTATTGTCATCATTGCCATTTGCTATAGAATTGCACAAAATAAATATACTGTAAAATATCAAGAATAGGTTTAGTGGATAATTTAATGGTCCTTGTCTGGTTACTTGCTAATGTAAATTTCTGGTGCTGAAAATGACTGCAATAAACCTATTCTCTATCTATTTCATCACCAAAAATCCACAGTTCCTAGATCTCGTTAAATGTAAAATAAATCGATATGTAAATAGGAACCATGCCAGAAATCAGTCATTAGAATAATTTGTATTTACGCATTTACAAAATATATTTTTGCGTTACAACCCTCAATGGTTACAGGGACATAACAAATAGGTGTGTGGACTTTGGATTGCATTGGCCTAGTAAGTACCTAAGTGGTGTGGCAGAAATTACTCATTTTATTTTAAAATTTTCAACAATAAAACCACAACGCATTCTATTACGTAATATTTTCATTGAGTATGTTTTTCGCATTCATAAACAAAAATATATGTTCTAATTTTTGACTGCGTAATTAATAATTATCGGAAAGTAGTGGATTTTTAATGAAAATTATATGAAAAGCCATTTTCGCACGAAACAATTCCCTATTATTGGTATTTGCAAGAAATGCCGCAATGATAACATAAAACAGTGTAAGTATATAGGTACTTATATTTGGAATACATTCCATAAATTCATCATCATTAATTTCTACGCACAAGGCAAAACGTATCTATGTTGATTTTGGGCGAAAATGTTCTTTAACTACTGCCCAGTGTCTACAACTGTGTTATTATTACTGGTACTTGTAAATTGTATGTAATAATAAACATTTAGAATTTATAAGGACAGTTTTCGTAGCCAAAACCTAATGTAAAGTACTATATTTAAATATGAACACATGATGATAAACAGGCAGAGAAAAAATCAATCAATTCCCTATGTCTATGCAAAAGAAGTGTTGAAAAACTAGTCTCTTTTAAGTTTGTGCCATTACAATTAAAACTAATGAGATTGCGATTGATAGCAGCGTGCGTACTTAGTTAATTGCTTTGAAATTGCTTCAATATATTGCAATGCAAGGCGAAATTTATTATTCAGCAAGATAATAATTGCAATAGTATTCGCAGTGTGCGTGAATGCAAAAAAGTGAACAGAGCGCATACAGCAGTTAGTAGCAACTGGGATGATTTTGATTATCATCGCTCTGATCACTTTTGACAAACACCCTTCCGGCCATATCCAATGAAATTGCACATTTAAAACAATTTATGTTGTTGATGCTCACTCGCAGTTGATCGTGTCGTCAGTTCATCAGTATATTTCCATTTCAACTCTCAGACAAATCATTACACCCTTGAGATTCCTGCCATTTTTACAAAGTTCTTCATACGGATAACATTTTCTATTTTTGCTCAGCTTCAATATAAAGGCAAACCCATTAAAAACAACAACAGTATATAGGTACGTAGTAAGTAGAAGTATTTAGAGAAAATTGCTCATCAGGGAAATTGTTAAGTATTCCTGGCTTAACTTATATCTATTCTTATAAATACCCATGATAACCACAAAACTGCTAAACCTTTACACACAAAATGTTCGCAAAATTATTTGTGGTTAGCGTCAGCAATTTAGTAATGTAAAATTGGCGGATACAAACAATGATCTGATATGTATTGCTTCTATACGTATCCCTCAGCTAATTATGCACTGTCAGGAAACGTGTTCAGTATAAAATTATCAGGAAACTGAGTACAAATGTTTTAAGAAACTACCAATAATTTTGGAACGTATATAGGGTTCTTAAGATTCCAACTGTACTCAAAATACATTAAAGTATACAACTATAATGACTTTGATACTAGTACAACCATCAGAGGAATAAATACAGAGAGAAATAAAAATTGTGGCATACCCAGGTGTTTATTATTACAGATTACTGTTGTAATTAACATGATTTATTAGAACATTCTAGTATAGATATTTAAAAATAATAATAGCTAAATGCCAGATTTTTATATCACACCATATTTAATGCATCAAAGTCAAACGGTGTCATTAATCAATCCATGCAATCTAAGATAGTAATTGTAATTAATCTGCGTTTATTATCTCACAGAAATAAATGCAACCGTTACATGGCAAACGTGTCCTAAACACCTCACATCTATTATTACCAACCTCCTAGTTGATATATTTAGCATTTGCTCGTTTGTGCTATTTTCTTCGTTACAATTAGCTGCAATTAGTAAGAAAAACATTTTTAAAACTGCTCTAGATCAATTTTCTAGTTTATTAGGGGTACATTCTTAACGAAATGATTTGTTCTTTAAAGTACCTTATTTTACCTTAAGAATTAGTCTGTTACTTGAACAATTCTAGTTACAAATATCTCAATTATCCTTTCTCTATACAGACAGAGCTTTACATATTTCCAAATACATATAGGAATGCCTTTGCTCTGTAGGAATGTAATACTGTAATAACAATGATTTGTAATCTCTTCATTTACTACAACCATAGCCGGACCGTCGTCGCCAACGTAGGTATGTCTCACTCGCTAAACAAGGCATGACGCACTTTACTTCGTCTTATTACTTTTACATTTTACATTGTGTTACATTTTACAATTATATAGAACTTGCTACATATTTGTATGTCTTGTGTGTGAATTACTAATATTATTTGCATTACTTCTGTTATTTGTTTACCGTTTGAAATTATGCACTTACCGGATATCGTAATAATTTGTATTTTCCAATGTAGGCAGACCTATTCTGGCTTTTATTCACCTCAAACAATCACAGCAATCATAATAATCAGTCAGTAATATTATTTTTAATAGGAATTCTGCATGCAATTTGAATATAGAGGTACATACTCAATGAAATGAACATTCTAACTTTTTATCTAACACCATTTCACTTATAAGGAGCCAAAATAATAGAAAAAATATAAATAATGATAGTAATAATTGACCTGGCATCATATATTCAATTGTGTCAATTCAGTCATAACTTAATGATTCCGTTGAAAAGTGCTGCGAAAACTCTAACCTTATTTTCATGTCTATAATAAATAATAAAGTGCATTTTTCTTATATTCATTTCGATTCTTTCACATGCACGATCACATGCACTGTGATTAAACTCATAATTAACTGCAGGTAGATACTACTTAGGCTTGTTACTACTGTTCTTGTTTTCCGTGAGGATTTCATAGTCATATAAAACCAATCAACACGTAAAAAGTGAAGATTTGCTGTTTGCACTAGAAGATATGTTCATATTTGTAACTGTGCTCTGTGTATATCTACGAAATTGCAATGCATTCATATACGCCCTAATAATCGCATAAATGAATCATAATAATAAATATTATTCGCGATAAAATGTAAAATAATTTCATGATTCATGGACACCATGTTTAGAAATAAGAGTATAGTAATTACGAATCGAGGAAGGAATTCTCATATTGATGTAACGAAGTAAAATGCATTGTCATCGTCGTAACATCGTAGTTAGTTTAGTTATCTTCATAAAGATACCTGTTCTTTATGAAGATTCTCACTTGAGACAACGTAAGGTGTAAGAAGAATCAAAATATTTTATTAGCAAATGAAGCAAAACTTGTCAATAATTACTATCTTAAAGTAAAGAATAATAATAAAAGTAAATGTAATAATATTGTGTAATTGTATAACTACTATAACTACTACCACAGCACACATTTGTTCGCAGGATTCATTCTAGAAGAGTTAGAGCACTGCCAAATACGACTAAACTCATCAAAGTTGGACAAGGGGCCTAAAATTCTAAATTTGGCTGGACTGTGCTCATTTGTTTCGACCATGTCGCTTAAACTTGCCTTATTCATATAGGAACACCACGACTGTTAAATAAAAAAAATCTTGTATGTGAGAGATACATAAGATACTTAATTGCGCTGAAATTTTAATCAAATGTTGAAGCAAACCTGAGCAAAAGACAAGAAGAAAATCTGTTCCGAGTTGTATTTTTCCAAACCAGGTAGTCTTGGATCGATGTGTTTCTTTTTTTCTATGTAAAGTCGATAGCCACTAAGCGCATTTCGTATTCCTCCATTGTCCGCAATATTTTCTGCTAAAGTTCTTTTTCCATTTACCTAAAGATGTAATATAAAATTCATGTTTAACTTTGTACGATTTGATTTTTTTAAATAGTTTTAGTAAACAAGAAAACATGTGGATTTTAAAATTACTGTATTATTTGGTCCAGGAGTAGATCCCAATTCTGGCAGCCAAAATTTACTATATTGTTTTGCAAAGCATTCTGCTTTATCCAAGAAACTAATCATTGTCTTCCCTGTCCACCACTCGTTAAGACGACCATTTTCATCACTGTATCTTCCTGTGCAGAAGAATTAGCATAACGAAGTAATTAAAAAGCACAAAGCATTCAATGTCTTACGCCTTTGCTGTTTCATGTTTTTACTAGGACGCTACAGTACATGGAATCATGAATCATTATCATTAGGTACCAAGTAAACTTGCATACCTTCAGTATCAAATCCGTGCGTGAGTTCATGTCCAATAACAGCACCCAATGCACCATAATCAACAGATCTATAAGTACACCGTAACAAAAATGTGTATATGTAAGTATGTATAGAAACTATGCAGAAAATATGCAAAATTAGCTATAAAACACATTTTGATTACAGCAGAAGCGCCTGTTTGTGATGAAACGCATTAGAGATCAAAACGAATGTTTTTAAATCATTTCCGTATACCTACGTATCAAAATGATAAAGCTAATGCGTCTTCTCAAGGTGCCTTGTTGCGTACAATATGTGTGAATTTAACAAATCCTTAACTATTCATATAAATAAGTGCAGAAGATTACCTTAGTCCCATTCCTACAAACGGTTCTTGTAAAAATCCAACTGGCAAAGCTATTAAGGCACACAAATTGTAACATTTTAAGGAAGAAGTATAACTATTGTATAAAAATTCAATCTCAACAAAAATATATGTATACAGTTGTAGCATTGTAATGTTGTAGCGTATACAGGTATTGTATTCATTATGTACTGTGACTTACTTATAGCATTCAATTCATCATCATAAAACGCATCGGCCTCAGCCGGGGAATCTGTACTCGACCAAGTCATATCAACTACTTTCCCAAAATCCTATAGGGAAATATTGTAAATTAATAGTTAACAATTAATTAAAACGAGCCTAATACAAAATCTTCATTAAAATTTCGCGAATTTAGGTGAAACACGAACTTTTATGCCTTTTTCTGATATCCATTTACACATAGCCAGCATATTATTGAAAAAAGAATGGTTGTCAAAGTACAGTCCTTTGTAGTATTCGTTAACAGCGTTTGCGTCAGGTAGCCATTTAGGGTATCCAACGTATACACGCACTTTGTCAGCTTTAAGCAATGCTTTGTTTCTCGTATGATCATCCATCCATTTTAACGTAGAAACTTTCTCCTTAAAACCTTTGATTATATTCCAAACCATTTCTTCGGTCTAAAAAAATCATTGTATTTTATTTTGCAGCTGATTTTTATTACGAATGCGACTCACGTATATGCAGTACGTTTTTTGATTGCAATCAATTGTAAGAGATTCATTAGCATTTAGAAAGAGAAATAATAATTATTAGGGAACTAACCTCGTCTAGAACAAATTGGTTGACATATTTCAAAATATATTTGTGAGTTAAGGCAAAAGGCAAAGATTTATCCAACAGATCAATACATTCTGTGTGTCTAAAAATGAAAAATCAATCAATTCGTTAGGAAAAAGTGTTTGACATGAAATAGTAATTATTACGTATTATTACACAGAAACTTTTATGTCAGGATATTAAAAATTCATAGTTAATTGATAAGTAATGACCGATTCGGCGTTGTCTCACTTCCATCAAGAACGTAAGCAAAGGAGGCAAAATACTGACGAAATTCTCTCGTTACGTCTTTTCCAAATGTGTACATCAATTGCCACATGATGTACCTGTCTAAGAAAAGTAGAAAAGAAAAGCATGTAATACAGTTCTGTTAGTTCACGAATAATTACAATTCTTTAGCTCAGCTCAGTGGTAAATTGATTTGATTGATTGACTTGTTTAGAATATAATACACACTAATTAGTACACTCTGAAAAGGAAGCAATTAATTCTTATTTCTTATTTCTTACTTATGCTCATTTTATCTGTTTCGTTAAGAATCTCCGCAAGGTTATGTATGTAATCGAGATCATTTATGTTCACAATAAAATTATTATTGATTTCGACATCCACAAGACCTTCAAATAGAGTTGAGAAATATTCCATCCAGTTAAACTATACATAGTCCGTCAGAATCGAGGTATAGAGTTATTATTAGTGCATTGAATAGGTATTATATAATTAACAGTATAAGGAATACATAAAACGAATAAGAAATTTAAAACGGATATAATAAGGAAAGTCATTATATTTTACATTCTGCTTGTACATGGAATCCAATTCTTTAATTGTGACCAAGTTCCACATTTTCTTCTTGGAGCGGTTTTCATCCGGAGTAGACGCCTATTAATTACACGCGTTTAATTACACCTGAAGATTTAAGGCTTTTGACCTTCATTAAAAATTCTAGCAATTTTTTTAGTAAAAGGGCCATGCAATAACCTTCACAATTTTATTCACACTATTAATTTTAGAAGCTTTTTTATACCATTGCGAGTTTCTTGTCCAATTCCCAAATCTCTTTTGCCTCCTGAAGAAATTCGTCCTTTAATTTACGAGAAAAATGCATCTGCTTTCCAATTCTCAAAATAATATTTTCAATTAGTTTTCTATACGCGTCAGCAGTATTGGGAGAGTATTGAAATATATTTCGTTGCAAAGGTAATTCAGGTTGATCTACCTAAGAAGAAGAAATGTTAATTTGTAAGTGCATTGTCGTCAGACAACGAAATGGCGATAATAACAATTTGAATCATTACGAAAATTGTATTGACGCTTGAGTTTTTGTAGTCAGGATTAGTTTGAAGATCGAAAACGTAACTTTGGCCTGTCTCTCTTCGTATAATTGCCAATGTTTTGGCAATTGTGTTATTAGGGTTGAGCAATCTTGTTATTAGATTGACCAGAGGTTGTAAGCCGGCGTTTTCTATCGATTCTGCAATTAAGCCCATTTAGACGCAATTAACTTTACGAGCATAGTTAGTAAATTGCACCTTAGGTACTCGTTATTAGTAAACAATAATATTTAAATTCTCAAGAGAGGGTAAGATTTTCTTACATACCTAAGTCAATACAAGTGCCATACATGAGTTTCACTTGTCGTAGGGCTTCAATGTCGTCACTCCCAATGTTTTCAGCAATACCTGCAATCATTTCAATTGACAAAGGCTAAGAATAAAATAATTATGAAAGCACACGAACGAACCAAACTTTAGTCAAGGATACACGTATGGTCTAATAAATTGTTTAAGAAATCCAATAAATTAACAATAAGTTAAATTGTTGCAGTGTAAGTGTAACACAAACATTTTAATGTCTACGCAAACACAAACATCAAATTATTACTACTGTACATGTACTATCTAAGTAGTGTAACCTGTTTACAATAATAATTTAGCTTCTAACCTGCAATTAATAAACATTTTTGGTAAAATGCCCCTATAATTTGAGAAATGTGTTTATTTAAATAATCCACAAGGGCGTACACAGGAATTTGTCATTGGTTAGCAGGCCTCAATGATCTGGGTAAGTCACAAAGGCACAAAAAGAAAAGGATCATAGAAATTTCCGAAATACGGACATATTTGCGACCTTCGACTGCGAATAATTCCTTTGGATTATTAGGCACGTGCCTATAATGCTTATAATACTACGGTGGGTACGCCGGTACGCCCTTGTAATCATATTGCAAATATTTCACTTATTGTTGTAATACCTATATCTACAGATTATCGGCAGTAGTAATACTCATTTATTTATTTTCAGTCATGGAGTCATTTGTAGCTCTTGTTAATATTATTTTTGTCCAAAATACGTTGAAAATTTATTTAAAAACATATTTAAGGATTTCCTTTACAAATGTTTTTTTAAAAATTAATTGTATCTAAACATTGCATTGCATTGACTCATTAGGTCATGGATCACGTCAGTAGAAAAGTATGGACTATAAGTATTGACATGTTTATGTTTTCCATCAAGATTCTAGTCATTAGTGTGCAGCGTGCATTTATCAATTTCAATTGTCGATGTAACAATAATAATTATTTTACATACCTCGTAATCTGCCAACTATTCTGTCTCTCATTATAGTTGTATGATCGTACAAAGGCACAGCTGCAACTGTAGCTGTATCACTGATCCAATTTCCACATGCAAATTTATGAAAATCATCACATGGGTCAATAGTTTCATCCATTGTCCGAGAGAAAAGAGTTGCAGTCCGGGTACACCCTTTTGTATTACATATTTCAAATTGTGCTAAAATTTAAAATTCAAAACGCATTCAGAATCAGAAACACAACAATAACATATTAAAAAATCTGTAGACATTTTATACAAGGGCGTAACTAAAATTCTGGACTGGGTGGAGGGGGGACTGTGAGGTAAATGCAGAACAAATTTGCAGACTTCGACAGAAAATTATTGTCATCCCTTTTTCTGGAATCTAAGGGGGATCTGGCCCATTTAGCAAAGCATACGCTCATTGTTTTAAAAATGCTATTTATTTATTTTTTGTTAAAGTTTAGATTAACTTACGTAATGTGCTGTTGTAAAGATACGAGACGATAGACAAAGCAATTGTAAGAAACAGTACGATAATAAATAACACAGCAATAGTTTTCTTGGCACATCGCAATGATGTCAAATAATTACTGAAAAGCAAAATCGTTTCCACTTTAAAAACATTCATTAATTTTTACGAACATAACATGTTAAAGAGCTACATATTTCCAAAAAATATTGGTTAAATTCTAAAAAAAATGGAATTCTTCGAATTGTTTTAATTTGAAAAGGAATGAAACCTAAAGGTTGTAGAACCGGATCCCTTGCCACTGACGACGTCATCACTCCCATCGTGATCTTCTTCAATAGCAAAATTCGTTTGCGATGGAGTACGCTCAGACAAAGACGGAGTTTCAAGAAAATGCATGTTCTTTTCTGTGTAGGATTACTACTACTACTACCACTACACCAAAAATATCAATAGGTATTACCTAAATGTTTAACTAGATTTCTCCATATGTGCCAACAACAAAAGTTGAAAATAAACTAAGCAGAGGATGGTTTGCTTTTGAGTGCCATGGGATTTCAATGTCTATAAATTAGTGATTTATGATAATTTATTGTAATTCGCATGCATAATTAACATTATGTGTGGCTAAACTATTTGTTTTTCATCTTATGCAATTGCTCCTTGTTATTATTTTAATGGTTAGCTATACCACGTAGGTCCATTTGGTCCATCTCGTCCAAATTCCTAATACTGAAATTTTTACATGTGTAAATCTATATGTTCTTGTCATTATACATTTACTCTACACTCTCATAACTATAACTGTGTGCATTACTTTTGAAAAATAACTTGAATGTTCATATTATTATGTACAACTTGCAATGTAAGTTTTGGTAACATGTAAGGGCCAAGTTAATAGCCATCATAATTTACAAAAGGATTGTGGATAGGGTTGATGGATGCAACTGTAATAAGTAGTAGCAACAAACAAAGAAAAAAATTATGTATCTATATACGTAAGCAATAAGCACATAGGTATTTACTATTTATTGTAATTGTGACTCAAATCTCTTATTATTCTCGGTTGACTTACGAAGTAGCTTAACGCATAGAATCAAACAGTACACACTTTTTACTAGCCATTTGCTGTCAGACAATATCCAATGAATATCTAAACCTTTTTAGATTCCGCTTTATAAAGTCACAACTTTAGGCTACCGTGTTTTACATTAGTAGGTAGAATCATTTCCTACTCACTTAAAATTATTGTCACTGCTCTTCTCCCAAGGCTACTAATTTATCCGTGAAAACATGTGCAATTTTAGAATATAGGTATAATAGGTAAAGATGATTCGATAATTCGATTACATACATCTACGGATCTTAAAATCTGCATTTATTCAAATTATAGCAATTAAATTGATTCCCTTTCCTTAATAACTAATAAAATCTGTTTTGACAATGCGTTCATTTATTTTCAATGGTCAACTGGTGATTCACAGTGATTTGTACTCAATAAAATAAAACACTACAAGACTTTAATACGCTATATATTTACCATCTACCTTTAGATATACCTGTAGAATAATATTTACTACGATTACGATACCGTAATTTTATAGAAGTGGAATGTAATTTTGTAAAGAAAAGAATATTATTGATCTCTCAAAGGAAAAAGTAATTGCTGCTTGTGATCCTTGATTTACCTCACCTACTTCTCGTTATTAATGTTATACTACTGTACAGTAAATGTATTTTAAAAATTATTTCATTATTAATAAATTATTTGAAAATCCAATAATTCTGAATAATTTTTATGCATTAATATTTATTTGATTGCAATCTGTATTACATCACGCCCTTCGTCTGCAAGTAAATCTTTTCCTCTCATCAAACACATCATCACATCATGATTCAACGCTGTAAATGTCACTGAACTACATGGTAAAATCATAATTAAAGGTGTTAGGTACAATACAATACAGGTACTACAGACACATACACACGCACAGCAATAAAATGACTAAACTGTTGAACTGTTGAAATGCAGGAAACAATTTGCTTTGTGTAATCAATCCAATAGCAATTGAGCTCAGCGTTGAAAAAGCTTTTATTAGTCATGCAACAGAAAGTTATTTATTAGCAAATTAATAAATATTACTGCAATTCGGCCGAGTTTCCATTTTTCGCTCCACATCCGATCAATATCCGTTTAGACATAAATACCTGCCTCCCTATTACACATAACTGTCATGATCAGTCAGAAGTACAATTCAAAATTCAACTGTATTACATATTCCTCTCTATGTTGATCTGAAAATCATGTAATACATCGTCATACCTCTTTAGAAAAGATTTTAGCACGAAACACGCCCCTGACCGTACACGGCACGTTGCTTGCCTAATAATTAGACTTACAATCAGTCAGCAAACACATCGCATCGGCAGAAAAACAAAGAGATTTACCATTTGATTAATTCTTTTCTCTATAGGAATCTTTATACTCGTATAAAAGTACCGCCTGCGCCTGTAAAACCCTTCTACAAGTTATATTACACATTTTATGACTGTAACTCTCCTTGTAATTGGAATGGAATCCTTTTTGACATTAGTAATTGTATTTGCTCTCGTCCATTATAATTTGATCACTTACTAACTAAAGAATGTCTTTCACTATATACTAAAACTAAAACCGACCGTGTATGATGCACTTCTACGTTTACAATTACTACTTTCTTCAATCATGTCAATTTTACAAAACAAAATTCCAGATAAATTCATACATACATATCACGCCTAGAATGTTTTTAAAAGTTGACGTGAATATAATTTCATTTGGGGCACTTTTAGTTGCGGCGTTTTCAATTACTACTTTCTTCAATCATGTCAATTTTACAAAACAAAATTCCAGATAAATTCATACATACATATCACGCCTAGAAGTAACATAAAGACATGAAAATAATTTAATACTAATAATACCAAGATAATATGCCCTTCTAAATCCTTCAACACCATTCTCCGCCAAAAAGTGAGTGATTGTTAAGAGCGAAGCGAATTAAACCTCTCTGCATTAATTAATTTCCAGCATGAAGGTGATCAATGATAAGACGGTTCATTTGTTTAAAATAAGTTCACCTAACAAGAATTCATATCTGCATACGAAGTCGTGGTCGAATTAAATTAAGGGTGCTTAATGCCTATACAGATACAGTATGCCTACAATAATAGAGATTAACATAATTGGAGTAATGTGTTGTGTGTGTATAAAAGGCATTAGCATTGCATACTGTAATTAAACCTCTAATAAATAACATTAATAAAAATAAAACTGATGATGCAATCTCACACACCCGCCGTCCGCCCTTTGACTTACTTGTTCCTAAATGGATAAAACTACACGCTTATACAATTACTAAGACTATACAAGTGAAACATGGCTAAAAAGAATCTGTGTATCTTAACAATAGACTCGACTGGTTATATAGAATAAATAAAGGTAACTACTTTTACCTGTCATCATTGTTCACTGTTTTGTATGACGCTAAGTCAGACTATTATGTTCTCATTGTTGGTATTATTTTCAATTAGTTCGATTAATGACCTAGATATTGATTGCACAGATAGATTTATATACAGGCTAATATTCTTCTATATATACTAGGTGTCAGTATATAGTATTATAATTTTTCCATATTATTATGTGTGTGTGTTTTAATATATAAGTGTGTAATGTATATATACCTGTCTGCTTTTAGTTTTTACGTTGGTGATGACAAGGGTTCTATTTTAAATCAGGTGCTATTAGTGTATAGGAAATAATAGAATAACTAGCAATTATAATTGACTTAATAAATCATTGTGTTAATAATAAAATGAATTTTTCTATCAGTATTTATTTACTTTGCCCTATTTTTGATTGAGTTACGATACAGAGAGCAAACGCACACTTTTTGAGCCACAGGGGTTTATAAAAATGAAAAAATGAGTTTAACAATTAATGCTATGGTTGTTTAAAGCATTATATTGTTTACCTGTTACAAAAGTGTGAGTGTAAACTACATTAGAATACGTCCGAAAATCATAATTATTAATAATTGTAATTATTATAAGTACAAGCAAAACATACATTCCCACAATCAACTGTGGATTGCGCAAGCAGCTCTTTTTACATTTTGTTATAGTTATGATTAGTACTTGGATATTCATTTTTATGGTGATTTTATATCGATTTATTATACTTCTCCCATTATATATTGCACCTATGATATACAAGACGAGAAACATGTTTTAAATACATGTCCTATGTATCTGTATATGTGTACGGCAGGAATTTCCACATTATTATTATTAAGGCACAATAAAAGCTTGTGCAGCAAGATTGTAAATGAATGTAAATAAGTGTAACATCTATTTAACTGGATACTTTGACGTGTAGACAGACTGACACTTATAAAATCCTGCTCTATAAGCTACAATAATAAAATATTATAGCTTTTCTACTAATTGTGTGACATGTGTGAGGTGAGATGAGACTACTTTATATATACTCACTCTGACACATACTACTATACATTATATACATACAAGTATATATAGCAATTACTTATATGGGTATATCTTCAGTATATAGAGAGATAATTTGAATATTAATTTACATTACGACTACTACTACTGTGTGCGTGTGTGATGTAGAGAGACAATTCAAAGTTCCGTTTCCGTTCTTCCATAGACACGGAAACTGAGTAAGCGAGTAAACCAGTAAACTTTATTACTCTAATTACAATTCATTTGGAATCACAAAGGAAATCTCTCCTTAATCATCACCGACCGATGAATGGTGCATAATACAGCGGAAATCAACCACGTAATTATATTATTATGGGGTGCTACGTGTTTATATGCAAATATTATTCACAAGTAAGCAGTTCTAAGTGTATTATGAGTAAGAGTGTTAGAAAAAGACAAACAACTTGTATTTATGTGATGTGTAGTGTGAGTGAGGATAAGTAGAAAAATTATAGGTATATCTGTATATCATATGCATTGAGCTGACTAATTAATAAATTCTCATTCGTGAATTGTAATGAACAAGACTTTTATTAATGAAATTTAAGCACTATAATATATCAATGCAATTAAACATCTATAGCGTAGCTCACATTACACCGGTCAATGAATTTTATGTTGTGGCTGTGGCATGCTGTGTCCTTTGTGGCGTGTTCAGCTTTTTTGTGTCTCTTTGTAAGTTAAGATGCATTTATAACGAAATTAATTTAATTAACACACTTTGCTGCAGTTAAAGTGCGATATTTTCCTCAATTGTGGCTTTCAGATGCTTTTTATATTCTATAACTATAACATACAGGCATTTACATATTACGAATATATAAGTAAAAATATTCATTTATGGTTTTTTAGTGCCTGCATTGATAAGTAAAATAAGTAGATACAGATATTTGAGTCAAAGTGTTGTATATATTAATGGTTATGGTATATGTACAATTTAAATAAATAAATATATATTGCAATTCTCGTAATATTGCGAAAATTTTGCATAACATCACAATGCGATTGAAGCAAGAACGTATTTAGAGGGAGAGCTCAAGGCCCAGGCAGAAATCAGGACCTAACAAAGAGCCCACTTCACATATTTTACCAAATTTCATACATGTAACGTGTATCGAAAAGGTTATCATATCCTAGATGCCTTTGGGGACAATGCCATACATAATGTGATGCAAAGATGCGATTGTTTGTTAATAATAATTTTCATGGCTCTGTTGGATTTTTAATTTTGCTGTAACCATAGATTGATTTCTTTTATTGCACAAACATGAGTGAGAAGACATTTAGAGTTGTCTTTTGTCTATCATTTTGTATTGTAACAAGTATTGTACTAATTGAGCATAAAGTATATTAAAAAACATTTCAACATGGTTATTATAACTAGTATTTAGTATTTCCAGGATATTTCAAATATAATATTATCATTTTAATTTTATAAACATTCCATTTAATCTGTTCCCGTATAATGGGAGGCATTTTCATTTCCGCATTGTCAGTACCGAATGTTTATTAAATTTATTACCCAGGCATGTATTTCAGAAGTTATTAAATTATTATAATAATTTGCAGTTAGTAGAAGTGGTTGTTTATTCAAAACAAAATAAATACTAGGTTGTGATTTAAATTAGGCACTACGGACTGTACGGACATAGCTTTTCACTAATATATTTAGACATATACACATTATATTTCCAAAAATTATCTAATTCGATATAATATATGAATATATTATAATACATTCGACAAATGTTATATTAATTGTCATGTTTTAGACAAGCATTTTATAACAGGTATTTCAAATACATAATTATGCTGGAAAAACGATATTAATAAAAGTATGTTGCTGAAAACAAATAATTCTCAATCTCCATCTGACATAGAGCCATTTGAAACAATCATTTATTCTCATCTAAATAAACATACTATAATGTTTAATTTATATTTAAACTTAAAAACTAAATTTTTTAACCATTTATATGTAATACTGACATGAGTCATATGAGGCTACCATACTTGTTTATGTATGTCAGTGATTGTTTTGTGTTAATAAAATAGTTTTTTCCCCTCCCATTTTAAAAATTATCGTTTCTATTATTTTTTAATGTTTAGTAATTTATTTTTAAACGAAAATGTTTAAAATAGCTATACCATATATGTAAATGTAGTTCTCAATGGCCTATCGGTGAACTGAAAACGTACTTATTTTTATAACTGATTATATGATAACATGTTTTAAATAGTAAAATTGTTTACCAAAATATCAAAAATAAATAGTAAAATTGTTTTACCAAAATATCAAAAATAAATAGTAAAATTGTTTACCAAAATATCAAAAATAAATAGTAAAATTGTTTACCAAAATATCAAAAATAATGTATGACCGATTAAAAATATTTGTCATTGGAAATTGATCAAATTGAATACCTGTCCTAAGCTCACAAGTTAGCTTTTTACTTAACTAAGCTGCTGATGACAAACGCTTTGCAGATACAATATGAAACTGTAATTGCTAACATATACCAATTTTACCAGTATGTTCTAAAAAACTAGTCTTTAAGGTTTCCGTAACGTAAAGATTTCACATTACAGTAATTTAAATTGGAAGTACATACACTATACACACTAAACAATTTTGAGTGAACTTTCCGCTGTAGTTGAGTATTCATTTTTCAACAGAGAGAGTTTTGTGTGTGCTGCTTTATTAACTTCGAAATTCGAAACTCTTCCCAATTGAAAAGTAGAGGCGCTCTTCAAAAGATCCACATAAATAGCTTAGCTGATATCAAAAGAAAAATGTTGGATGATTGGACTGATGATTGTGATGATAAAACCCACATTGCACCTGTTCCTTACTCAAAAGTATTTGAAGTTTACATCAAGTTTGCAAGAATTCTAATGGTGACCCCCCTGGAATGGGACAATGTAAAAACTAGTAAAGTCAAAATCACAAAAAGCAATGGCCGTTTCTTCCTGTGGGTTTACATAACTTCATCTGCAGTTGTATGCTTAAGTTACGGTAGCATTCGTCTTCTCCGGGAATTTTATGCTCCAACACCTTCATTTGAGGGGCACAAAGTAATTGTGTTTTTGATGTACTACATAATTCTTGCTCTTTATGTGTTGACTAATGTAAAATTATTTCTACAATTGAAACATTTCACAAATTTGATAAACGACCTGATCAAACTGGACACCCACCTCACTGGTAACAATTTAAAAAAAAAGTTTTTATTTTAGTGTAAATTTTTCCTTCACTAAAGGGCGTACCCACCTCTAATAAGCGCGTGCCTACCCAAAGTCCAAAATTGGTTTAAAATAAACATTCATGTTTTTTCACACCCTTACTGGGTCATTCATTGTCAGTTACGCTTGGGGCCTACCCCGTTACAGAATCCTGGATACGCCCTGGCTCAACTATTTAAATAATAAAATATATCTTATTAATTTATTAATTTATTATCAAATATTTGTTCTGTTGTGCTTATGTACAGAATTATTGAACCAACTTCGAATTCCAAATAATAATTCAAGCGATCACCGAAAAATTAACGAAGCGTTGGGGACAATTGGAGTAGCTGGAATAATGGCATGCTGTGCAGCAGGATATCACACCGCGACGTCAACAAATGATATTGACCCAGTATTACGGTTCTTTCAAGAGCGTTTCCCGGAAGAATTTTATACCCTTAAATGGGTTAGAACTACCAGTGGTTTGCTAATGTTCTTCTTGGCGATGCATATCGTTTTGGGTACTGCAATGACTTTATTCTTAATCTACATGGTTTATTTCTATCGTTTTAATCATTATTTGGATTTAATATCATCCTCAGAATTTGTAGCAAAACAAGATTGGCGACTGGCAGTTTACATTTACAGATCTCTTCTTCTCATGTCAGAAATTTTGAATGAATTCGGCGGACATTTATTTCCGCCCGCTTGTATTGCAGGTGGAAACATTCTCCATTTTGCTGCAATCTACAGCAGTCTGACCATGTACAACGTTATTCCAATGCCATCGTTTCTTTGGATGCCATTTTTATCCGTTATGATGATGGTCTTTGAGTCTAAATTGCTGCCGATAGGGGCGAATGTGTATGAAAGATCTGCAAATTTCCAAAGAGCTTGGCTCAAGACTCCTAGAAGCAAATTTGCTCTTTTACAATTTAAAAGCTGCAAAAAATTTGGAATAAGGATTGGTCATTTTTTCATATTCAAAAAAGTGTCATTCATTCGATTTGTATACATTGTAATAGAAAATACCGTAACACTATTACTTACATACGATGTGAAATAATAAAATATATGTAAACCATAGGTAAACCCTAAGTGTAAAGTAAATAAATAAATAAAATGATTTCTCTCTGATTGTGATCATTGAGCATTGAGCATTTACGTACAGCAAGGGCGTAATTAATTACGTATCAAATTTTGTAATTTTTTGCACTCCCCCTGTCAGGAGACTCGCGCTCCAACTAAATTGAATAATGATGAAATTGAGGAATGCATTAGTTTGTAAATAAAGTCAATCGACATAATTTATAATGTTGTATTTCATTTATTATAAATCGTTTCTTATGTGGAATTTTCTTGATTCGGGTAGAGATACATCAGGCGCGTAACTAGGATTGCCATTTGGGAGGGTCACAAATAATTGGGGGAAGGGGGTCACAAAATGTAAAAACTCTAATAGAAAATATTCACACTTGTATAGAAAGTATTAGATCCATTGCAAAGTTAATATTTGTTTCTAAATTGGATACCACATTATGTCTGTGTATGACGAAGAAAGAGCCAACTTCGATTCCTGTTGAAGAGCAACTCTTCGAAAGTCTCCTCACATATTTGTCCTGACAATTTTTCAACTCTTGAATACAATTTAACGATTCTATACTTATCCAAGCCGAGGTTTGAGAAGCGATGCATCTGAGAATAAGCGTAATTGAAAATAAAATGGGAAATATTAGGAAAAGAGGCATTGCAATTAAATGGTGCATTTTAACAGAGACGAAAAAGCACATTACTGTAATAAGTCCAGGAACGAAATACATGGGTGGCATAGCCATGTGCATGAACGAGTTAATCTGCATATTTATTAACTTTAGGATTTGGTAAGTGCGTATTACAATTATTGGGTTATTTCTGAAAAATATTTTCGTTTTCTTAAATTCCATTTTGTCTTTATTGTCTCCTGCGGTTATCACTTGAAGCCATGATGTTGCAAAGCATGTATAACCAATGGTAATGTAAACAGGAAATAAAAGTGAACACCAAACATGCATTAATGTTATTGCGATTAGTGGAAATAAAAAACTTCGGATAACCAAACCATCTAATTGAGCAATAAAGGTATTTTCAAGAAAGTGAACAAATGGAGATAATTTCGAAGTTACACTTAAAAATGATACAGTTACAGACGCAAAAATAGAATTGAAAACTCCTGCGACTAATATCTTTGCGTAAAACTCCAACCGCTTCCTCTGGAGAGTTTTTTCTGACTTGTTCATGTATTTTTCTGTAATTGTTTTAAAGACACATTAGCAATGAATATATTTTATCGGTACAATAATAGTTATCTTAAATCTTTAGTTTATTTTGTTTTCGAATTCTTTTTCATCAACCACAATAAATAAATTAAAGTTATTAAAGGGAAACTTTTCCTCTGAATTGCAAATTAAATTTTTGCAAGTCCATGAAAACTGCATAAAAAGATTTAAACTTACTGGTGAATGCAGCATCAGATGTTATTATTTCTTCAAAAGATTGTACGATATCTTCAGACTTTAAATATACAGTAATCTGCATGAAATGGGACAGCCACAAAATTAAGCTATAAAGAATAAAGATTATAATATTTCGGGCTGGAAGTGATGGGGAAAATATTTCTGCGATGAGCTTCCCAGTAAGGTAACTGTTTTGTGCCACTGAAAAACTGAAAATTGCAAACCAAGCTGACAATTTTAGTTTATTATTTTGTACTTTGGTTTTCTTACTGTGATGACACCAATAGACAGGTAAAGCATAAATCCTGTCAGCTAGAATAACCAGTAGATTTTTTATTGATTTTTTAAGCACAAAACTAGCCATCTTGCTTTTGCTTCAAGTTTACGTACAATAATGTTTATTTAAAATGGTACAAAAGATTTTATAATATTATGTCAGTAGGTATTCTGTAGTTAAAGTTAAAAAAAAACTTTGTATATAATTTATAAATAACTTTCCTTCAAGATATTTCGATTGGAATACTTTTACATGATGTGTTTAGGGAAAACAGCTAACTCTGAGAGTCTCCTGAGACTGTGAGTGTAAAGAATTATAAGTGGTCAGAAAATAATGTGACAAAGAATTTAGTTGAAGCGGTCGTTTATATACTTTCAAGAAATTACTCTATTACATTTGTGAAGCAAACATTTTTCATAAATAATTATCAAAAATTATCTTAAAATGTGCCTTCGAAAATGATAAGAAGAAAATTAGACGACTTGATGATTATCGTCCCTATTAACTATGTACATACTAAAAACATAATAAATTTAATATTGTGCTCCGAATCGATGACCGAACAACAACGTGCGTAAGCTGAACAAACATTTTAAGAATACCTACGTTTTATCGCTTCAAATAAGTAGAAACTTTCGGAAAAAAGTTTTCGGGAAACACAAAATATATAAATAATCATATATTGGAATGAAAAAGTATCTTAACCATCAGGGACGTATCTACGGTATGGGCACACCGGGTACAAAACCATAGATGCGCATCTGTTAACAATACTATAGCAAGCTACTTATAAAATATTATGTCTTATTTGTTATGTTATAATCTAGGTTGTAATTAAATTATTCGTCCTAAATTATTGTCTGTGCTGATATGGTTTGAGTTTCCTCGAATTGAGTGATTTTAATCTACTGGGCAGGAAACATAGGTATTAATTTATATTTTTGTTCAATTTGCATTATTTATTTACTGGTTAGGGTATAGCTATAGGTTTTTTTATAATACTGGAATTAATTATATTTATGAAACAGTTTTCCTATTTAGAACATAAATCCACATAAATAAATCACATCTAAAAATTAAACTCACGGGTTAAATTCTCAATAGGGTGGTCGATAAGACGGATAAGATCTACTTACTATACTAAGCAATTTTAGTAATAAAATTGATTGTTATTAATGATAAACATCTAATAATTCTCTTTTACATAGTTTTAAATCTTGAAAGTTGGCCCGGTGTGCTGTAGTATTAGTATAAAAGGTTCATTTTTGTCAATTAGAATTGCTTCCTAAACTATTGCTGTCACATTAGTAGTATGTAGCCTACGTTACCCTACTCCAAAATGGCCGCTATGCATGGGAATTCCCTACTCCGAGTGGGACTACTCGTGTATAAAAAACCGGAGTATGGTTCCGAGATTCCTACACGTGTATAAACACTGGAGTAAGGTTTTCACAGACATAGAGACCATCTTTAATACATGTATAGGTATGTCCGTGGGTACTTTTAGTACCTACGTGCATACTTATATACAGTACAGAGCAAGATAACGTAGGCATAGACTTAAGTGTGTTATATTATATCACG